>CM061544.1:152558568-153158568 GCA_030864215.1 Capsicum pubescens | reverse complement strand
GTGATTTCTTCCAATAGATCACTCATCTGTTGAAACAAATGGCTGGTCTGTGTAATAGATTATTCATCTATTGCAACATATGAGTGATCTGTTGGAACTGTTATCAACTATTAATAGTGTTTAGATTTCTTCTAATATAAAGATCGTCTGTCGCAATAGATGAATAATCTGTTGGAAGAAATCAAAGTCTTGGACGTGTTGTCCTATTGGAATAGTTGATAGGATTTCATCCAATAGATGGTTCATTAGTTGCATCAGATGGTAAATCTGTTGCATCAGATGGTTCATCTGTTCTATCAGATGGTAAATCTGTTACATCAGATGATAAATCTATTGTAGAAAAAAATCAGTATCAAAATTTTGTTCAATATAACAACATCAATATCACTATTTAATATCACATACACTATTTTTACCAATAACAACATTAAATCAACCCAGCAACACCAACACAACACACATACCAACAACATCAACAGTGACCAAAAATACCAATATTATTGTTTTATTTGTACAAACACAAACAACAAAAATCAAACTTTAAAAAACTCAATAAACACCAACAAATCGAATCAACATTTGACAACAAGAACTATAATAACAACAAAATATCTTATTTCACTCAAAAAAGAGAAGAGAAGAAATACCAGAAATTTAGGTTTTCTTTAGTCCCCATTTCAAATTTAAGCAACAAATATTAAAATTATTAACCAATACTAGAAGAGAAGTTGACTCAAGTTTCTTTTTTTCTCCAAAACTAAAAATCCTTATTTTTTTACTTGTGAAAGAAGAAAAGGGATGATGAAGAACTCAAAGTTGTTGTCACCTGAGAGGAATGATGTCACATCAATTGATGGTTGAAAGTCAAAAAGGAACTCGAAGCCCAACTATTTGTCGCCAGAGGTTGAAGTCGTTGGGAATTAAAGAGAGAAATTTACAAAACTGTTGGTTGGGAGAAGTTTGAGAAAAACTGTCAAGAGAGAGAGGGGAGAGATGGTTGATTTGGAGAGGAGAGGGGTGTGGGTTGATTTGTATTTTTAAAAAGATTAGAAAATTTTAAAAATATTAATCAAGTCCACAGTTAACTTAATCAATTTTCCTAATTATGTTTGACCCCTTAAGTTGGTCAAAGTTACTAATCTGTCATTAAAGACTTAAAAGACACCTTTCCTTCAATTTTCTCATGTAACATAACATGTTACTGTAACTCACACATATCATCAAACAATATTAAAACAATCAGTGCAGGAATGACCAAAATAAGTATAAAATTAATATAACTAATTTAGTATACGTTGCACGAGTATGGATATCTCATATACCATCTACGAATATAAATAGGAAAATACATATAATTCTAAATATAGAATTAAAAAATATTACTATATATTTTTTTACCCGAAAAATCAAACCATGATTCTTACTCTTCCTAACTTAAAAGTTAAATTACTTAATAAATATTTTAAATAACTAGTCAAGTGGACGTGCGTTGCACCTGTGCTTCATGTCAAGTCATTAATCAACATAGAATATATAAAAGAAAAATAATTTATTGAAAAAATAGCAATTAACTTTAGTGATCGAAGATAGGCGGCTTTATGCATCCAGACATGCGTGAAGTTCTAGTATTTTGATTGTCTCCTATGATGTGAACTATCACAAAATAGATAATAGCAAAAATAATATGATTAATCTTAAACCTTTACATAAAAAATCTTCAAAGTCTGATTGGCTATTTATCTACCACTTGTAAATTATACAATAAAATGATACAATAATCGAAATATATATATAACAATATTATTAAATTCTAACCTTTACAAAAATTCATCAAAGTCCGACTAAACGTTCATCTACCACCTGTATTAAGAAAAATAACTAAAAATAGTAACAAAATAAAAAATACAATAATTGATATATTAGAACAATATTATTAAACCTAACCTTAACAAAAAAAATTCTTAAAGTCTGATCAAACATTCATTATCAATAATATAGACTTGAACAGAACAGATACTATAATAAAATAATATGATAATTGAGATATTAGAACTGTATGATATAAAAGACATCTTCAGAGCTCATCGAAAAAGTAGTTATAAGAATATACCTAATGTTATTATATTGTTGAAGGAGAAAACTCAATATATAGAAGCCTAAAATTTTTTTTCTCCAAAAAAAGATTACCTATATATAAATTTTTTTAATTATCCTGTTGCGAAAAGGTAAAAAAGTAAAATATCAAATTATTTAAGGTAGTATGCATTTGGTTATTGCTTTTCACGATTAGCATATATGGTAGTATTTACGACAATTTTTTTAGGTGTAACAAATATTTTCTGAGATTTTATTTTTAATTGCCAAAAGTATATTAGTTTTTATTTTACCTGTTAATGCATTTTATTATTAAAATAAAAATATTAAAGTGCATGACAATTAATAGGCATTAAGTGAAGAAAGTGGTGTCATTATTCTTGTAACTCACCATATTATATTTTTGTGTTAGTGGGTATAAATTATGATAAAGATGATTATAAGTTCTTGTAACTCATATGACCATTAGTTCTTGTAACTCTCAAGGTCATTAGTTTTTGTAACTCCATGGCTATTACTTTCATGTAACTTATATAACAACAACACTATTTATCTATCTACATTACTTCCCTTCATTCATTCTATTCATTATATGGAAGAATTCTACACCTATAAATAGTGGTGGTTCTTCCTTTGTGTTGAGAGATTATATACAAAAAAATATGATAAGTGTGAAGAAGATTATAGTGTGTAGTAGTGAAAGAGAGAGTTGAGACAAAAAAAATATTCTAAGTCTACAACTATATTCACTATACAAATGAGAGTTATTATATTAGTGAAAGAAAGAGTTGAGACAAAGAAAATATTCTAAGTATTAAACTATATCCACTATACAAAGAGAGTAAATATATGTTGAAGGAAGGTTTTCTTATGGTGTAGCTTTGGACTCTTCAACTAATCTGGAGTTGTTTGAGTTGTACAGCGTTGATGTGCTGTAGTATCCTGGAGGGGACAAGTCAAGAGATATACTGTTGGATCGGTATATATTATGCCACAGTGGGATTGAATGTCCTTAAATAAAGAGATATATCCGCGCCTTAGCCAAGAAGAATATTATTTTATTTTCTTCAGTTTTGTTCATTTTATTTTCAACTGTAATCATTTATTGTAATTGCGGTATATTACACCAACAATTTTAAGGAGATTCATACTTTGTTACAGTTTAAAAAAATGTGGATATCAATTTGGAGATCTCAACATCTCAACATCACTAGTTTCTTCAAGAGATCAAAGAGAAGAGATGAAGGGTAAAACATTTTCTACTTCCTCAACTCAAGCGTTGAAAAGGTAAAAACTTTTCAACTTGTTGTGGAAGAAAGATAAAAAATCTTCTACCTAATATTTTTAATGGAAGAATGATACTACTTTTCATAATCATAAAGTGGTATTCAAAATCTCAAAATAGTGAGGCTAATGAAATGAGAAAAAATCACCACAAAATTGTGACATTTGTACTTTTGAAAATGAGTTAAAAAAAGGTGTTATAAGTGCATAATTATTATTGGAGTAAATCACATGTCATAATTAATTTGCATATGACTTCATGTCTTTATACTTGGCTCTAACATGTTATCAAATAAAGAATAAAAAATGTTGAGTAGCCATTTGACATTAAATATTTGGGTGAGATAAATTTTATTTTTGGAATGAAAAATACCTAAATTATGTGACGAACTTTTCCTTAACATGTCACATTATGGTGAAAAAAAAATTGTGAAATATATTTTATTGATTCTATGAGTCATACAACTCCTTTTGATTCAAATATGTGAAAATGATATGAAAAAAGGAGAGTTTACTAGCCTAATAAAATATGAGACATGTGGTTAGTTGTACTTGCTAGTTGTACTTGCCATGAAATTAAGTAAAAGTACTTAAGCAGATTACACAAGAAAATCAGGTATATTTACTTGAAAAAAATGTGGCTTGTGTTATTAAAATAAATTCCGTTGTACTGAAAAATGCTTTTGATAGCACATAATGAAAAAAATAACTTAGTGCTATTTATTGAAATGAAGAAATAAATTATGATTTGCTAATTCTTTATGGAGGTTGAACTAACTATTTTAGCTTCAACTAGTGATAAAGTGAATTGATCAATCACTTTATGTTGAGAAATTGATTTCTCTAATTTTGAGTTATTATGATAACACCAAAATTTATTGGTAGAGTATAAATCATTATTATAATAAAAAATTCAGATCATAAGGAGAAAAATACAATATTGTGAGATCATATTGATCAGTGGTATACCAATATTAATTATGTTAACTTTGTGATAATCTTGCAGATTCAGAACTAAGGCCTTGCAAGATAAAGGGTCTGAATCATGTCGAGGAGAGGAAGGAAGAATATAAAAAATCATGAGTCATTTATGAGGAAATCCAACTTGAGGACTAAAGATCCTACAACTAGGTTCAATGGGAAGAACGAATTATATGATGACTTGATGTGGAATGCACTATTGTTTAATCCTTCCTATAATGTGTGTGCATTATTCTTGTAATGATTTGTGAAGGTTGAGTCTAAGAGCTCTTAATTGAATTTTGTATCACGTATGAGTGGGGTGTTGATATCACAGGACCATCCTTGACAGATTTTACCTATGTGAGTGTGGAAGTAGGCCGCTTCCTATGAGAATGGGGCTTATTCTAAAAAAAATACTCATGAAAAATCGGGATAGCACATGGCCGTAATGTGCTGACAATTAAAGCTTATGTCAACGTCTTGATTGTTATGTGTAAACAATAACTTTATTTTCCTTAAGCAGTCATAGTTCAAGTCTGAGACCACTACTGACTCTAGAGTAAAGGTTATTGTTTTACTAAGTGGAGGTTCAATGCAGAGCACACCTTCATTATGCATAATAGTCTCCCTTCAACTAAATTGGTGAAGAATTCTCTTATTTGAATATTAAAATGAGTAGAGGAATGTTGGTGCATTTTATTATTAAAATAAAAATATTAAAGTGCATGAAAATTAGTAGGCATAAAGTGAAGAAAGTGGTGTCATTATTCTTGTAAGTCACCACATTATATTTTTGTGTTAGTGGGTATAAATTGTGATAAAGATGACCATAAGTTCTTGTAACTCATATGACCATTAGTTCTTGTAACTCTCAAGGTCATTAGTTCTTGTAACTCCATGGTCATTACTTTCATGTAACTTATGCAACATCAACGCTATTCATCTACCTACATTACTACCCCTCATTCATTCTATTCATTATATGGAAGAATTCTACACCTATAAATAGTGGTGGTTCTTCCTTTGTGTTGAGAGATTATGTACAAGAAAATATAATAAGTGTGAAAAAGATTATAGTATGTAATAATGAAAGAGAGAGTTGAGACAAAGAAAATATGCTAAGTCCACAACTATATTCACTATACAAATGAAAGTTATTATATTAGTGAAAGAAAGAGTTGAGACAAAGAAAATATTCTAAGTCTTTAACTATATCCACTATACAAAGAGAGTAATATATGTTGAAGGAAGGTGTTCTTATGGTGGAGCTTTGGACTCTTTAATTAATCCGGAGTTGTTTGAGTTGTACATCGTTGATGAACTGTTGTATCCTGGAGAGGACAAGTCAAGAGATATACGGTTGGATCGGTGTAGATTATGCCACAGTGGGCTTGAATCTCCTTAAAGAAGGCAAGATATCCGTGCCTCAACCAAGAAGAAGATTATTTTATTTTCTTCACTATTGTTCATTTTATTTTGAACTGTAATCATTTATTGAGATTGCGGTATATTACACCAACATTACCAAAAGCAATTTTTTTTGGTTAAAAATATGTTAGTGTTTTATTTTACGAAAAGCAAAATAATTTTTATTTATAAAACCACGTATAAAAAAAATATACATGTTTCCTCAATTGTATTTGTTGTTACCCTTTATTAAAAGACTCCGCTTTAGATAAAATAGTGCTTTTATTATTTTTTTTTAATTTTAAAATGTTTATAATTATTAAAATTTAGTTATTAAACCTTTCATTATCTATTTAAAATTTAGTACTTCAAAATCAATTAACATTTTTGCCTTAAATAAATCATTAATTAATTCAAGGGAATTGTAAAGTCACGAAATTTTATTGGTACTTTTTCTGTATTTTGCTTTTTCATATATTTTTTTCTTTTTTACTAAATTAATAAACTTTAAAATTAAAAATAGTCATAATCTTACACCAATATGAAAAGAGATGTTTTTTCTGTTTTGAAATTGTCGAAGAAAGTGAATATTGATTTTAAGAACATTAATTACTTGCATGTAAAATCTCTTTTATGATTTATATCATAAATATTATATATTGTGTCCCTGATTTAGGTTTTTAGAGCTGGCTTTAGGCTTAGAAATCTTCCAAACCTACAGTAGGCTGAAACTTAGGTTTACACTTTAGATTTAGAATCCTTTCACTAATTAATATTACTTATGTTAATTTTCTTGATTTCTAAAACCAAAAGTGTTTAGAAAAATGGAGATGGACACTTTTGTTAAAAAAAGTTAGCATTTCAAATTCTTTAACATGACACCCTACTAATGCTAATGATTGCAGAAATAAACTTGCTTGTGATATGATTGTGAAAATAAATTTAACTTTTTTTTGTTAATTTGTTCTTGAATCTATAGAATAATAAATAATTGTATATTCATGATAGACAATTTCATATTGAAAGTTTGCTGAAAATTGATGTTTTCATATAGAAACAAAAAGAAAGTCAAAGATTCTAATAATACAAGCAGGTCAACATTACTCCTACAACACTTAAAACAATATTTCAACTATTCTAACATCTTATGTGGGCAAAGGAAGCAAGACATGTGATCTACTAACGTAAAAAATGATCAACAATTTGACATTTTCACCATGTGATTCTAATGACATTGGGCAGAAGTAATTCTAACATTCCTTCAGAAGAAATGTAGTGGCATCAATTTTAAAAAACAGATTAGGGATATACGTATTAAAATCCCTCATATAATTCACATATTAAGGGAAGGAATTAATGCATCTACAAACGGGTTACGCTACTACCAAATGAAGTCACATTATTTTGGTTAGTTCATATGATCTTTATCAATTTTCATGTCAAGTTCCTTTAAGTCATTATTAACAAATACAGAAGGTAAGTACTAGGCTCTTCAAGCATTATTCCCTTTTTATAGAGAATGAGATGCACTTAACTAGTTGTATTGTTGTTTAATCTTGAAACTCTCTCCTCTCTAGATAGTCACCACCTTCCACTAATCTTGATCGCTGCCAATAGACTCAACAACCACACTGGTTAGCCAGACCCAATGGCTGACCAGTCTACGCTTTTCGATTCAAGAATTCCCTCCCCTTCCTTCTAGGTCTCTGAACCTTAATACCGATTCAAGTTTGCCTAATACCTTGGAGAATTCACTTAGTGTACTAGAATCACCAAAAATTAGCATCTGTGTCAATTTATTAAAAGTGTATACTACCAATCACACGGCTAAGCCCTTAGTGGAGCCCATTCCCATAAAGAAGATTCATATATGATGGAATTCTCAGAATTCAATGGATTGAATATAAAGTTATTAGAATCAATACCATTGAAAACTTGCAATATGCGGTTGTTGAGAAGTTTTCGTATAGTTGGCCAGAGATAGAAGAACTTTGGTCCCAAATTCCAAAGCAGTGCAAGGTTAAATGTGATTGTACTATTGGATTATTGAGACACATACATTATCGTATGAATTTGTAGGAAGGGTGATTTTAATAACATGTTATCTAAAAACTTTTATTACTTTTTGGATAAAGAGGGTTACTCCTATCCAATGAGACCAGTGATCTATAATGCTAAATTCAAAGTGGATGAAGAAACAACGTAGGCCTTAGCATGAATTTCGTTTCCTGATCTTAAACCCACATTTTGTAAAAGAGTCCATATTTCCATAGCCCCAGAAGTAGGTGAACCCCTATATTTGGATGCAACTACTATTAACAAAACTGGACCTAACCGTGCTAGGGTTAAGGTGTAGGTGGGTTTGTTATTAGAGTTTCCTAAGTTCATTGAGATGGAGATTGTTTATCCTAGCTCTAATGAATCTAGATTGAGGTTTAAAATCCAATATGAACTGGTTCCAAAGTATTGTAAAGAGGGTAAACTTCAGGGCATGATGAGGAAGATATAGAGTTCTACATCCTGAGTTGAAAAGCAATATCCTATTAATGATGACAAAGGACAGGAAGAGAAAATGGAAAAGCTGGTACATCTGGTGTACATTGGGAGAGAAATAGGATGAAGAAGCTGTAACACCCTATATTCTGCATGTGCTAGTTCTACTTTTGTGGCACTTGATATGGACTTATGGGATAGGTAATGGACTCGGTATCCTATGTGATTAGTGACGCTAAGATAGGTTTGAAGGAATTCCCCCATCTATTGAAACGTGGTACGATCAAGTTACCGTCGATGAGAGTATTTAAACTTTGTCCCGTAAGTAGGTATTTGAGTCTAAAGGTTGAAGTGAACAAGTGTACATAAATTTTACGTTTAACTAAAAGTATTTTGATCTTAAAATGGAATAAAATATTAAGGTACTTGCTTGACTTATTTAAGCAAGTAGGTGAGTGACCTAGGGCCAAGACCAATGGACCAGATTTAGGGCCTATATTAATGGGCTAATTTAAGGCCCCGAACTACGTAAAATAAGTGTTGAATAGAATGAGCAACCCAATACCAAAATCTGCCCCAAAAGCCCAATGCGTTAAAGGCCCATTTTAGACTTGAATAAAGCAAGTAGGTGTATCACCTACTTTGACCTTTTGACCAACCTAAGAACTAAGTAGGTGTATCACCTATTAAGACTCCCTTGACCATCTTATTGGGACATGTACACTACCACCTCCTTGAATAAATTTTGGCCAAAATTGAAGGAGAGAAAGAGAGGAGAATGGGCAGCCAAGACCCAATAGTTTCAGATCCACAAAGGCCCAATATAATGGGAAAGTAGGTGAATCACCTACTTGAAAAATTATAGTCCAAAAATGGCCAAGAATGTCGACCAAGAGAAGCTCCTTTAAAGGGATTGAAACCAACTCCTTTAGCTCATTTTAACTTAGACGAAAAAATAGCTTTCTAGATTTTCTCTTGCTGTCTCATAGCTATACAATAGACCTATAATTCTACTGGGTTTCTTGGGATTTACCCTTCTTCCAATCTAAAGGTAAGTGAACAAATCATGAGCTTATCTTAACAATACTATGATAATTATGTTCTCCATGATTAAATTATAAGACATCTTTTTTTAAGTTTGGCAGTCTCATTAATATTTATTATTAAGAGTTTTTTCTCATCGCCTTTGATTTTTGAGTGAAGGAATCAAGCTATTGAAGAGATAAACATTAAGAGAATAAAATACCATAGAAATTAAAGTATGGCTACTGTCTATTTTTGCCCTTTTCTTATATACACGTATTGGTAGAGGATTCTGTATATATTGTTGTTAAGAATCCAAGGGGTGGTGAATTCAATTTTTGGTTGCCATATTAAAAGATATTTGGGGTTGTTTTGAAACTTTTATATATATATATTGGGAGCTGCTTGGTTGATGTTGGGAAAAGGTGTGAATAGTTTTCATTGAAAGGTAGAGGAGGTTATAGTGGTACACCACCGAATTGAACGTCGCATAAGATTACTATCCACTCCACTTGATATAGTGTTTTGAGAGTAAAATAAAGACAAAACTGTTAAGGGGGACCTTATAAGAAGTTACATTGCATGTGAATTTAACTGGAGAAGAATGGAATTGAAAGAACACCCTTGGGTTAGTTAATTATGGGTTACTACCCAACTATTGTCTTGGGATGTTTAAATGACATGAATGTGTTAATTATCTTCTACTACTATTTTATGCTATTGTAGATTAATAATATACGAGGAAGGACATTAAGTAATAGTGTAATCAGTTGTGCAGCAAAGTATGTACAGTTCATTGATCCTATACTCTTTGGCATGAATCTAACTCTTGTATTATAAAATAAGCTTCCTAAGCACTCTTTCTTTCAAATTACACATAAAGGCATCCTATAACCTCCAAGGTGACTAACAACCTGATTCCAACTCGTTAGGTGTTAAAGTACTTGAATATGTGTTCTTTACTAGACCTGCACATTTGCTCTTCTAAGTGCTAGTATGATATAGGTGTTTTTAGCAATAAGTTTTATGAGTCATTCCCTTAGTAAACATGGTCCACGGTGTTAATTAAGTTTATTTGTGTTAAATTTCTTTTCTTGTTGTATCCTACCTTATTGTTATAACATCTAGTGCATATTTGTATACCCTTTTTCTAGTGGTCCAAAGTTGCAAATTTAATAATGCCATGACCACCAAAACAACAACTTTAAAGATAAAAGAATGATCAGAAGTGAATCTATATATTCTTGGGTGGTATCCCAGGGGTGGAAGAAACACCTAGCATGGGTCGATCCCAACATTACGTATGGCATACCAAGGGTGAAAGAAAATCCTAGCATGGGTCAATCCCAATTTGTTTATTTATGAGGACCGTATCTCAAGGGTTAAAATGCCTAGCATAGGTCATCCTCTTTTACCGCGTATCACCTGTTCATTTGTATCTCGCCTTATAATTTTATAAAGTAAAGATAAAAAAAGAAAAGTAAAGGATGTAATGTACATGATTCCACAAGTACAAGAAAATTTGGTCTTCTATCCTTATCTATATAGTTATATATTGATATCTGATTTCGTTGAGCTCTTGTCTTATTTATAGTCACTTTATGCCTTACATACTCAGTACATTCTTTGTATTGATATCCCTCGTAGGGGGACACTATGTTTCATGCCATAGGTACAGGTACTCCAGTTAGTAGACCACCCTAGTTGGAGCACAGGACATCCAACGTCTATTGGTGAGCTCCAAGTTGATTCGGGGCTTTCTGAGTCTATTATATATGTTTTGGTATTGTATAGTAGTTATGAGTAAGGAGGAGGTTTTTACCGACCTTAACTAAGTCCATGTATTTTTTAGAGTCTTTGTAGACCAACGTAAAGTTAAGCATGGAAGCATTGTGTTCTTTTGATGTTATAGCCCCAACGGCTAAGTCTTACGCATGCAAGTTTAGGCTTGATTATGTGGTTTGTTTTCATCAATGCATCATATCCATACTTAGAGGGACCTTTGAATGTCATAGTTACACGCATAAAAAGTACAAGGGTACGGGTTGGTGCTCTCAGGCCGTTACAGCTATGGGTGCCTGTCCGCCCTAATGGAATTTGAGGCATGACAAAAGTGGTATCAGAGCAGTTCATCCTAGGGAGTCATCTGCAAAGCCGTGTCTTTGTAGAGTCTTGCTTATGGGTATATTTTTTACTACATCTTTAAGTAGGAGGCTACGAGACATTTAGGAGTTATTTTTTTCTTCATTTCTCAGATCGTGCGGTAGAGATAATAATGTAGGTTGATTTGTATTTAACCTTGAATAATAATTTTTTTCACAATATAGTAAAATACCGATTACAAGAAGGAGTAAGAGTAAGAGTAAGCAAGTAGATGTGGCTACCGGAGAAGGGATAAGCAAACTATTACCTAGATATGCTGATCGAAATGAGGCTCAAGATAAGTCTGCATCACAGAATTCTTCTACTCCTCCATCTCCAAAAGAGCTAAGGAGGAGAGGAGTACCTACAGAATCACCTATTAATGCTACTGAGCAAGATTTGAGAAATGTGGTGAAATTATTAACACGTATATTTGCTGGACAAGGTCAAGGACAAGTTGGTACAACTTTGGGTACTAGTAGTGTGGATAGGGTAGCTAGTCTACAAATAAAAGATTTCCTTAAATTAGACCCTCCCTCATTTACCGGGTCAGATCCTATTAAAGATCAACAGGACTTTATTGAGCAGATTTAGAGGGCTTTGGATGTTATACATTCTGGTAAAAGACAATTGAGCTAGAAAAATATTGATTAAAAAGGGTAGATTTATTATGGTATGAAGCTTGGAAAAAATCAAGGGGCATAGCTGCACCTTCAGCTAGTTGGGAAGAGGTCAAAACAATATTTATTTATCACTATCTTCCATTATAGATCCGGGAGGCCCTTACAGATCAATTCTTATATCTTTGCCAAGGGGATATGAGCGTGAGGGAGTAAAGTCTACAATTTAATTCTTTGACGAGATATGCTTCTAATGTAGTGGCTACTATGAAGGATAAAGTTCATTGATATATGGATAGATTGGACCCATATTTTGTTAGAAATTATACTATTACTTCCTTGAATAAAGACGTGGATATAGCAAGAATACAAACTTTTGCATAAAAAATGGAGGATTAAAGACAAAAAAGGACACAAGAGCTGGAAATAGGGCACTCCAAGAGGGCTAGATCTAAATACTCCACATTAGGTGCTCCTCCTTGATTCTATGGGTTTAACAGAAATCAATTCAGGCAAAGAAAATAGAGTCAAGATTTGCAAGTAGTAGGGTATCGAGAGTAGGGAGGTATAAGCCAATCAAGAACTCTTTGAAAACTTTGTAAGCATTGTGGAAGGAATTATTTAGGAGCATGTTAGTTTGGGACAAATGTTTATAATTAGTGTGACATACTGGGACACATAATGAGAGATTGCCTAAAAAGGGGTATGGCTGATATGGTACAACCTACTGGGTTGACTGTTGCATCATCATCCTCAGCTCCTTCTTTTTACAGGGGTCAGCAAATACCTACTGGTCATGGTAGGGGTATTAATAGATCTAGTTCTAGTGGTGTTTAGAATCGTACATATGCTCTAGTGGGTCAACAAAATTCGGAGGCTTCTCCTGACGTGGTTACAGGTACATTGTCCATCTTTTCACATAATGTATATGCATTAATTGATCTAGGATCGACACTATCATATATCACTCCACTAATTTCTTAAAGTTCAAAGAAATACCAGAATTGCTAGCTAAGCCATCTGAAGTGTCTACACCAATTAGCGAGTCTATTATAACTAGAAGAGTTTATCATAATTGTATAGTAACTGTTTGTAATCATTATACATTGGCTGACCTTATTGAGTTGGATATGGTAGATTTTGATATTATAATGGGTATGGATTGGATGTCCTCTATTTATGCCACAGTGGATTGCCGAGCCAAGAGGGTGCATTTCTATTTTTCAAAGGAAGTAGTCCTTGAATAGAGGGGTAATATTGGGGCACCAAGGGGTAAATTTATTTCTTATGTTAAGGCAAAGTGGATGATGTCCAAAGGGTACATATTTCACCTAGCAAGAGTGAAGGATATAGATACGGAGTCACCGACTCTTCAATCCATTTCAGTGGTAAATGAATTTCTTGACGTATTTCCTAAAGAACTTCCAGGTTTGCCTCTAGAATGAGAAGTAGAGTTTGGTATTGATTTGATCCCAGGTACTCAACCTATTTCTATTCCTCCATATAGAATGGCCCCGACAGAATTATGAGAATTGGAGAAGCAATTAAAAGATTAGTTGGAAAAGGGTTTCATAAGGCCTAATATATCTCCTTAGGGTGCACCCATGTTATTTGTACGTAAGAAATATGGAACATTGAGAATATGTTTTGATTACTGACAATTGAATAAGGTGACAATTAAGAAAAAAATACCCCCTTCCTAGAACTGATGATTTATTTAATTAGTTACAAGGTGCTTAGTGCTTCTCAAAGATAGACTTGAGGTCAGATTATCACCAAATGAGTGAGAAGGAGAAAGATATACCTAAAATGGATTTTCGATTGCGATATTGTCGTTTTGAGTTTTTAATTATGTAATTTGCGCTAATTAATGCAACGACATATTTTATGGATTTGATGAATAGAGTAGCTGATGCATTAAGTCATAAGGAGATGGCGAGCACTTATGGGAAGTCCATAGAAAGGAAAGGGATAACTAAAGATCTACACCAATTAGCTAGCTTGGGGGTTCGCCTCCTTGAGTCTTTAGACAAATGAGTTATTGTGCAAAATGCAGCAGAATCCTCATTAGTTGCTAAAGTTAAAGAGAAGAAATATGTAGATTCTATTATATTATATCTTACGAGGAGTGTACAACAAGGTATGACAAGAGCATTTGAGCTTACACAATAGGGACTACTTCGGTGCCAAAACAAATTATGTGTTCCCAATGTAGAGGGGCTACAAAAGTGGATTATGACAGAGACACATCATTCAAGATATTTTATCCATCAGGGTTCAACTAAAATATATCATGATTTGAAAAAGGTGTATTGGAGGGGTGACATAAATAAGAAAAATGCAGAATTTGTAGCCGAATGCCCAAATTGCCAACAAGTCAAAGTGGAGCACTAAAAGCCAAAAGGTTATATACAGCTTATGGGCTCCCAACTTTGAAGTGGGATATGATCAATATGGATTTCAATACTATTTTACCTTGCTCCTTTCAAAAGTTTGATTCTATATGGGTAATAGTTGATAGACTCACCAAATCAACATACTTCCTACCGGTTAAGACCACTTACAGGCTGAAGAGTATGCCAAATTATATATTAAAGAGATAGTTCAGCTACATGGAGTCCCAATCTCTATTATATATGATAGGGAAGCTCAATTTACTGCACATTTTTGGAGGTCATTCCAGAAGAGTTTGGGAATGAAAGTGAGTTTAAGCACAATTTTTCACACTTAAATGGATGTCCAGGCGGAACGTACAATCCAAACACTAGAGGATATCTTGAAATCTTATGTATTAGACTTCAAAGGTAGTTGGCAAGATTATTTTCCACTTATAGAGTTTGAATACAATAATAGTTGTCACTTGAGTATCAAAATGGCACCTTATGAAGCTTTATATGGCACAAAGTTTAGATCACCAATTAGGTGGTTTGAAGTGGGTGAAAATACCCTTTTTGGGATAGATCTTGTTCATCAAGCTATAGTAAAAGTTAAGGTGATAAAACAAAAAATAGAAATAACTCAAAGACGACATAAATCATATGCAGATATTAGAAGAAGAGGGTTAGAGTTTGCTATAGGAGATTGGGTGTTCTTGAAGGTGTCACTGATGAAAAAAGTAATAAGATTTGGTAAAAAGGAAAAACTAAGTCCCTGCTATATAGGTCCATATAAAACTATTCAAAGATTTGGCCAAGTGGTATATGAGTTAGACCTACCCCAGAAGCTTTCAATGGTGCATGCGGTGTTTCATGCCTCAATGCTTCGAAAGTACATAGGAGATCCATATTATATTACTCCTAATAAAAATGTACATGTTATGGAAAAACTCACCTATAAAGAAATGCCTATTGCTATACTAGATCGACAAGTAAAGATGTTAAGAAATAAAGAAGTAGTTTCAGTAAAAGTGCTTAGGTGGGGACCACAAGTAGAAGAAATCACATAGGAAGTCGAAGAAGCGTTGAAGTCAAAGTACCCTCAATTATTCAAATCCAAAGATAAGGCCCAAGGATGCTAATTTGGGGCGTTAACAAGTAAGTATAAATATATAAGTATTATGTGGATAACAGTGAGTTTAAACTTAGTCTTATATATATTTTGGTTAGCTAGTTATGCTAGCATTAGAGGACGAATATTTCTCTGTGTGGGGGGGGGGGAGGATCTAACACCCTATATTGAAACACCCAAGATTATGAACTTGCAATTTTTTTTTGGATTTTTGAGCATGTTGTCCAAGGTACGATTGTCCAAGCCACTCGTACCCTTAGATATGAGTCGTACCCACTTCCCTCTCCCCTATATTATCATAACCATCCTAGGATTATGTAATTCTATCCTCTATGAGTGACCCTCCCCACAATAATATCCTAAATATACGAGTCATACCAAGTGAGTCATATAGAGCTTAGACTTTAACCATGAGGTGGACTATTTTGTATACGAATGGTGCATATGGTTAGGGAATGATTCTTACCCTTTGGATATGAGTCAATGGTTCCCAATAATACCCTAAAAAGTGTAGAAGTCCTAAGAAAATCCTAGGGTATGAGTCAGGGTACTACTCGTACCCTAGGGTACGATTACTAAGGGAGTCGTACCCCTAGATGAGGTCATTTTCCAGATTTTAACTAAGGTCCTTGTGGTAATTTCCCATGCCTATAACCCTAAGTATCTTTACTATATGAGGTATTTTATCCTCCTAATCACTTATTTACAAGATTCAAACACTCCTAAACACTCTAAAGGATTCTTGAAGCAAGATTGGAGGCTAGGGTTTGGAGAGTGGTCATTTAGTGATAAGAGAGAGTCAACATTCTTGATAATTCAAGTTTTTGAAGGCATGCATATGTTACCCTTCTTAAATAACTCTAAAATACATGTATTTCACACTTCAATTAGTAAGTGTACATGGTAGTTTTAAAATCAAATGAAAAGTATTTTGTTGCTAAATGATGAAAAATGATGATCCCAACTTAGACTTATGTTTATTCATTATATTGATGATGATTTACATATGTCGATACTTTTTGTATATGGCCTAACATGTGGTTCTTGAGTAACCCAAATCTTAATGATTTTTACCATGAAAATAGCCTTGTTGAAGGTATGTACATAAGGTGTTTGTGAAAATATCTAAGTGAATTGTCTAACCACATGCTTGTGATGTTTTAAACTTGAACAATGGCCCAATAAGTATGAGTTAATGATAGATGATTTCATAAAGGTATTATGAACCGTGTTTTGCAAAGTTGATGATATTTTTAGGTTAATGACTAATATGGGATTGGAGCCCTAAATATAAGAATGAGCTTAATTTGTATGTAGAGTTTAAATGTGGTGAGAATTTGGTGAGAGAGTGTTATTGAACTGTGAATGGTCTAATATGTATCAATGGAATTGGTCTAATGAACATGAGTGAGTCATGATAAGGACTAAATGAATGTGAATACTTGTAGATGGTTTGTAAAGGCCTTGTTGGCTATGTATTAAGTTATAATTATTATAAATTCTTGGTAAATGGTTGATAAGATCCTTGTTAATTATGTGATGGATTAGCTTATGGCTTTAAATGGTGTGATGGCCCTATAAGTAAGAATGGTTGATAATTTAAATTGTGTTAATATTGATAGCCATGTAATTGATTGATATATGACTATGTGGCTTTGATTACTAAGAAAAGGGGGTTCAATTCCCCAAGTAAGAACTTGAACTTGTGTATGGAACTAAAATATGGTATAGAAACGTTAATTAATAATGAGTTAGTAGGGTTCTTGATAACCCTCAATTGAATTGAATGATTGTTTGAATCGAGGTATTGGCCTAATAAGGTGTTTAATCGATAAATATTTCCTTTAAGACCTTATAGTCTTGTGTGGGTCTTGATGACCATAAATTAAATTATGTGATGGAATGAGTTAAGGCATAGGCCTATTAAAATAGTTGAGTAATGAAGGCTCCCATGAGGACCAGGTGGTCATGTGTAGTATTGACTTTGCTAAATGAGCTAAAGTACTTAAATGTTAAAGTGAAAGGCATGGATGTTAATGTATGAACCAATGGACGGAAGATCCAAATGTTAACTAATGATGGTAATATGATGGCTTGTGGTTAAAGTCCCTTGCCTTATGAAATGACTTGTGGTTAAAGTCCCTTGTGGTTAAAGTCCCTTGTCTTATAAATTATGGTTGGAGTCCCTTGCATAAAGATATCTCTTAAGTTAAATTACCTTGCCTTATGATCGACACATGATTAAAGTTCAATGACCAATTGAATGAAATTACATATGATTAAAGTTCCATGACCGATGGAATGAAACGACATGTGATTAAAGTTCCATGACCGAATGAATATGTGCACATATAGTTAGAGTTTCATGCCCACTTGAGTATGTGCAAATGTGACTAGAGTTCCATGCCTAAGTGTATATATGAGCATGTGATTAGAGTTCTATGTCAAATTTAATGTGTGAGCATGTGCTTAGTGTCCCATGCCTAACGAATTATGGTATATGGATAGAACCCTTATTTCTATGAATGGATTTATGGTTTTAGTCCCTTGCTTAATGAGTGTACCCATGGTTGAAGTACTTTATCAAATGACGTGTGAATGTGGTTAAAATGTTATGTCAAATATGAATGGGTTGAACCTAAGTATGGAATGATAGATTCCTCCACTTTATGTCTCGTGATTGAAGGATTTGATAATATTGTTAAGTCTTGATATCTTGTCGGTATGTGATGTACTTATATGTAAGGTTAAATTTATAAATATGATTGAATACAGTATATTGACCGGTTGTTCATTGATGATGTTATTTTATCCTTATCCTTGGCTTTTATTCTAGTGCACCAACCACTAACAGTCTCTAGATGCTATGTCCCCACGTAAATAAGGGCTGGAGCTTCTTTTTCTTTTATTAAGTGAACAGGTGTTTAAGCGGTTCATGAATTGATCTTGAAGTGGTGAGCTTCCATACTCTGAAAGACCTACCTCTCATAGTCATGCTATCTTCTGTTATATAATTGTATAGGTTTAGTACTTGGCTATTATCGGGGGCATGTCCAGACATATTAACGAATTCGGTTGTTAGAGGTTTTGTCGATGACTGTGGATTTGAGTTATCGGCTAGACTATTGCCATTAATGAAATGTTAAATGTTGTCTAACATTAACTATTAGCCTTATATATTTCTTCAATCTTATTATAAGCCTGGGATTCACCCGACCTTTATAGTTGTTGTGATGATGGTTAGGTTAGGTTATCTGGGTGACCTTCGGTTCAAGTGAGCTTCAGGTGCCCATATGATATAACTCAATTTTGGGGCATGTCAAGTTGGTATCAGAGCTTAGGTTCATGGTTAGTTAGGTGTCCACAAAGATGTGTCAAGTAAAGTCTCTTTTATGGGTGTGAAGCGCACCACACTTATAAAAGAGGGGCTATAAGGCATTTGCGAATATCTTTCTTTCTTGTGTATTAATCTCAAGTTGTATAGAGTCTAAGGTCTTAGATTCCTCTGATTTTTACATGATGATCTTTAGATCATGTATCCAAGAAAATTGGACATTTAAGCAAGCTCTTCTGTCCCAACTTTGGGCAATATGGACAAGGCTCGTCCAACTTCTGGGATTCAAACCTGGTCAAGGGTCATGTCATCTGACAGTTCTTATGGGGTTCCATCTATTCTTACTAACCCCACTATTAGATTTTGAACTTCCCTTCAGTTGCTTCAAAATGCTGGGTTCCATCGCTCCTTTGCTCAGTTGGGTCAGGTTGGTGGAAAGTGGTCCAGGAGAAATTATTGGACAGGTTTTAGTTTTCCTTCCACAGCTAGTACTCCCTACCTAAACCTATTGAGTGGCAGGTGTCTTCAGATTGATAATGCTCGTAGGGTGTAAGGTTCCTAACATTAGGTCAGTGGGGCCTAATCGTCATTCACCTATCCTTCTTATCGGTTTTACGGTTGATCACACTGTGATTGTTGTGAGAAGGGAAAGGGTTGGTGTTTTATATGAGGTTAATTGGGCTACATTCAATGGGAGTATCCCATAAGGATTTCCATTTAGGCCAAAAAAATATCGGTTATCACTTCTCTAGCTTTTGCACTAAGGGCTGCCGCTTTTTGCTCCAACGTTGGTCGGCACCCTCTCAATGCTATTACCTTTCCTTGATATCCCAAGGCATATTTAAATACTATCATATGTATGTTGAAACTTTTCCCTCGTGATGTGTATTGTCTGATTGATCCTGGGTCTACTCTTTCTTATGTGACCCCGTATGTGACTGTGCATCTTGTTTGTGGTCTCGAGAGTCTGTCGGTTTCCTTTTCTATTTCCACCCCGGTCAGAGACCCTGTGATTGTTAGAAGGGTCTATAAAGCGTGTGTGGTATTCTTTAGAGGTAGAAGGACCCTTGTAGACTTGAAAGAGTTTGGCATGATTGGCTTTGATGTTGACCTAGGAATGGGTTGGTTGCACTCTTTCTATGTTTTTTCAGATTGTCAAACCCGTAGAGTCATGTTTAAATTCCCTAATGAGCTAATTATAGGGGAAGGTGGTTTCTTAGTGCCTAAGGAAAGGTTCATTTCTTATCTTAAAGCCTGAAGGTTGATTTCAAAGGGGTGTTTGTATCATTTGGTCCGAGTTAAAGATTTTTACTTGGGAGGGCCTCCTCAAGAACCCGTTTCCATGGTTAATGAGTTTCTTTTCATGTCCTTTAGGTTGACCAATGCCTCGACGATGTTCAGGAACTTGATGAGTAGGGTCTTTCGCCTATTTTTATGACATGGTTATTGTTGTCTTCATGGATGACATCTTAGTCTATTCTAAGAAGGAGGTGGATTATATAGATCACCTTCTTTCCATGTTGTAAACTTTGAAGGATCAATGTTTGTAAGCTAAGTTCCCCAAGTGTGAGTTTTGTTAAAATTCGTGGCTTTCTTGGTTATGTTATCTGTTTCTAGTGATGGGATCATGGTAGATCCCTAAAAGGTGTGCACTGGTGTGTCTTTAGTTCCCATGCCTAAGGACTCCTTCATTGGTATGTTGCATTGGGATGGGTCTCATTTATGACCTAGGTGGTTACTATGAATCACTCCATACCTATGGTGTCGTTTCTCTGCTAAGGGTCTTGCCTTGAGCGGCTCGAGTGGTTCTTTTTCTTTAGTTCCTCTGTGACCCTTTTTGTGTTTTGTAGTGGCTCGGGAAGCATGGTGATATTTGGAAATAAGGAATGTAGAAGTCCCTAAGTGGGGGAGATTCTAGTGCGCCTTTTAAGGCATTGTATAGTGGGGGATGTCATTCTCCCATTTGATTGTATGAGGTTGGTAAGGGTAAGTTTCTTGACTCCGATCTAGTTCACCAAGCCTTTGAAAGAAGTGAAGGAGATTCATGATAGGTTGAAAACTACTCAAAGTCACCAAAAGTCCTATGCAGATTTGAGGCATATAGACTTAGAGTTTAGTGTTGGCGATTGGGTATTCTTGAAAGTATTTTCCATGAAGGGAGTGATGTGGTTTGGTAATAAAGGTAACCTTATTCCTCGTTATATTAGTCCCTACTCTATTGTGAAGAGGGTTGGGAATGTTGCCAATGAGCTAGAGTGACCTTCTAGTATGATCTGCATTCACCCGATTTTCCATGTCTCTATGTAGAGAAGGTGCATAGGTGATCCTTTGTCGGTCCTGCCCTTAGAGGACTTTGGTATTTTGGATTCCTTGTCTTGTGAGGAGATTCCAGTGAGGATTTTGGTTTTGTAGGTTCGTCGGTTACGAACGAAAGAGGTGGCTTTAAAAAAAGTTCTATGGAGGTTCTGAAGGTTCGAGAAAGCTACTTCGGAGGCAGAAGAGGACATGATGTCCAAGTATTTGCAATTATATTCGATTCTGGAAACTCATGTTTGAGATGTGTATTGGTGTTCCTAACTTGGTTTATGTCTTTGATAGACAATGGGTTGAAATCCTAGATGCTTGTAATTGATTGAGGTTTTTGTTAGACAAGGGATTTGAGTTCCAAATATTTGAGTTGCTTTATATATTTGAAATTCTATGGGTTTAAGCCCTTAAGTTTTGAATTGATCGAGTGTCTTTGATAAATGATGGGTTGGGATCCCAATAATCCATGAAGTCAAATGCTTGATTGATGATGATCATGATATGTGTTATGTTGTAAACTCATTGTCTGTTTGGTCTTATTTATTGAAGGATTAGTTGAAATGTGTGCTAATGTGATAACTCGTGTTGGATGCTTTACTTACTTGTCATTCGCAGATGAATGATCCTAAGTGGGGGAGAATAAAACACCCAAGATTATGACCATGCAAAAATTTGACTTTTGAGCATATTGTCCAAGGTACGATTGGCCAAGCCACTCATACCCTTGGATACGATTCGTACCCACTTCACCCTCCCCTATCGTATCATAAGTAGCTGAGGAGCAGGATATTCTATCCTCTATACAAGTGACCCTTCTCTCAATCATATACTAAGTATACGAGTCATACTAAGTGAGTCATATAGAGCTTAGACTTGAACCATGAAGTGGTCTATATTGTATACGAGTGATGCATATGGTTAGGGAATTATTCATACCCTTTGTATAGGACTCAAGGGTGTCCACTCGTACCTTAACCAGTGTAGAAGGTCTAGGAGGAGGCTAGGGTATGAGTCAGGATACCACTCGTACCCTAGGGTACGATTACTAAGGGAGTCGTACCCTTGGATGAGGTCATTTTCCAGATTTTAACTAAGGTCCTTGAGGTCATTCCCCATGCCTAAAACCCTATGTCCCTTCACTATATAAGGCATTGTAGCCTCCTAATCCCTCATTTACAAAACCCAAACACTCATAAACACTCTAAAGGCTTCTTAAAGCAAGATTGAAGGCTAGGGTTTGGAGGGTAATCATCTAATGGCAAGAGGGTGTCATCATTCTTGATTATTCAAGTTGTTTAAGGCATGTATCTCTTCCCCTTATTAAACAACACTAAAAATCATGTATTTCACACTTGAATTAGTAAGTGTACATGGTGGTTTTGGAATCAAATGAAAAAGGTTTTGTTGCTAAATGATGAACAATGATGATCCCTACTTAGATTTGTGTTTATTCATGTTATTGATGTTGATTTACAAATGTGGATTCTTGTTGTATGTGGACTAACATGTGGTTCTTGATTAATCTTAATCTTAATGATTTCTACTATGAAAATAGCCTTGTTGAAGGTATGTACATAAGGTGTTTGTGAAAATATCAAAGTAAATTGTCTAGCCACATGCTTGTGATGTTATGAACTAGGGCAATGGCCTAATATGCATGAGTGAATGATAGATGATATCATAAAGGTATTATGTACCATGTTTTGTGAAATTTATGATATTGTTGGTCTAATGACTAATAAGGGATTGAATCGCTAAACACAAGAATGAGCTTGGTTTGTGTGCAGAGTTTAAATGTGGTGAGATCTTGTTAATGAACTATGAATGGTCCAATATGTATCTATAGAATTGGTCTAATGAACATGAATAAGTCATGATAAGGACTAAATAAATTGAATATTTGTAGATAGTTGGTAAAGGCCTTGTTGGCCATGAATTGAGTTATAATGATTGTAAATGCTTGGTAAATAGTTGATAAGAACCTTGTTAATCATATGACAAATTAGCTTATGGCTTTAAATGGGGTGATGGCCCTATAAGTAAGAATTGTTGATAATTTGTATTGTGTTAATATTGATAGACATGTAATTGATTGAATTATGACCATGTGGGTTTGATGGCTAAACAAAGGGGGCTTAATTCACCAAGTTTGAACTTGAACTTGTGTATGGAGCTAAAGTGTGGTATAGAAATGATAATGAATAATGAGTGAGTTAGTAGGAGTCTTGGTGACCGCCGATTGAATTAAATGATGGTTTGAATCGAGGCATTGGCCTAATAAGGTGTTCAATCAATGAATATTTCTATGATGACCTTATGGTCACGTATGGTTCTTGATGACCATAAATTTCATTGTGTGATAGAATAAGTTAAGGCATCGGCCTATTGAAATGGTTGAGCAATGAAGGCTCACATGAGTACCAGGTGGTCATATATAGTGTTGACTTGGCTAAACAAGATAAAGTCCTTAAATGTCAAAATGAATTGTATAGATGTTAATGTATGGACCAATGTACGGAGGACCCATTATTGACGAATGATGGTAATATGATGGCTTGTGGTTAAAGTCCCTCGTCTAATGACTTTTGGTTAAAGTCCCTTGTCTAATAACTTGTGGTTGTTCTACCTTGCTTAAAGAGATCTCTTGAGGTTAAAGTACCTCACCTTCTGAAACAACAAGTGATTAAAGTTCCATGACCAATTGAATGAAACAACATGTGATTAAAGTTCCATTACCAATGGAATGAAATGGCATGTGATTAGAGTTCCATGACCGAATGAATATGTGCGCATGTGATTACAGTCCCATGCTCACTTGAGTATATGCGCATATAATTAGAGCTTCATGCCTAAGTGTATATGTGAGAATGTGATTAGAGTTCCATGTCTAATTGAATGTGTGAGCATATACTTAGAGTCCCATTCCTAATGGATTGTGGTATATGGATAGAACCCTTGTTTCCATTGATGGATATGTGGTCTTAGTTCCTTTCTTAATGAGTATACCCATGGTTGAAGTACTTTGTCTATTGACATGTGAAGGTGGTTAAAATACTATGTCTAATATGAATGGGTTGAACCTAAGTGTGGAATGCTAGAGTCCTTCACTTTATGTATCGTAATTGAAGGATTTGAGAACGGTGTTAAGTCTTGATATCTTGTCGACATGTGATGTACCTATATGTTATGATAAATGTATAAATATGATTGAATACAGTATTGACTGGTTGTTTATTGATGATGTTATTTTATCCTTATCCTTGAGTTAAGTCTTGATATCTTGTCGGCATGTGATGTACCTATATGTAAGGATAAATGTATAAATATGATTGAATACAGTATATTGCTTGGTTGTTGATTGATGATGTTATTTTATCCTTATCCTTGAGTTACATGCTAGTGCTCCAACTTCTAACCGTATTTATATGCTATTTCCTCATGCGACATAGGGGCCGGACCATCTTCTTCTTCTTCTTCTACGTAGTGAACAGGTGTTCAAGCGGTTTGTGAATTGACCTTGAAGTGGTGAGCTTCTTTACTCCAGAAGACCTACCTCTCATAGTCACGTTATTTTCTGTCATAGACTTGTATAGGTTTGGTACTTGGCTATTGTCGAGGGTATGTCCCGACATATTATCAACATCGGTTGTTAGAGGTTTTGTGGACGACTATGGACTTGGGTGTATCGGCTAGACTGTTGACATTAATGAAATGTTAAATGTTGTCTAACATTGACTATAAGCCTTATATATTTCTGCTAACTCATTATAAGGTCGGGATTCTCCCGAACTTTGTGGTTGTTGTGGTGGTGGCTAGGTTGGGTTATCGGGGCGACCTCTGGTTCAGGTGATCTTAAGTTGCCCATCAACATGACCCTATTTCGGGGCATGTCATATATTCTATGTATACTAGTTCTACTTATGTGGCACTTGATATGGACTTATGGGATAGGTAAATGACTCGGTATCCTCTGTGTTTATTGACGGTAAGATAGGTTTGAAGGAATTCCCCCATATATTGAAACATGGTGTGATCAAGTTACCGTCGATGAGAGTATTTAAACTTGGGACCATAAGTAGGTATTTGAGTCTAAAGGTTGAAGTGAACAAGTGTACATAATTTTTAAGTTTAACTAAAATTATTTTGATCTTAAAATAAAATAAGATATTAAGGTACTTGCTTGACTTATTTAAGCTAGTAGGTGAGTCACACACATGAGCCATATGGACCAAGTTAATAGGGCCAAGACCAATGGACCAGATTTAGGGCCTATATTAATGGGCTAATTTAAGGCCCCAAACTAAGAAAAATAAGTGTTGACTAGAATGAGAATCCCAATACCAAAATCTGTCCCAAAAGCCTAATACGTTAAAGGCCCATCTTAGACTTGAATAAAGCATGTAGGTGCATCACCTATTAATACTCCCTTGACCAGCTTATTGGGACAAGTACACTACTACCTACTTAAATTAATTTTGATCCAAATTGAAGGAGAGAAAGTGAGGAGAATGGGAAGCCAAGACCCAATAGTTTTAGATACACAAAGGCCTAATATAATGGGAAATTAGGTTAATCCCCTAATTGTCAAATTATGGCCCAAAATGGCCAAAAAAGTCGTCCAAGAGAAACTCCTTTTAAAGGGATTGAAACCATCTCTCTAGCTTATTTTAACTCAGACAAAAAAAGACCCTTCTAGATTTTCTCTCTTGCTCTCTCTTTGCTATACAACAACCCTATAATTCCACTAGGGTTCTTGGGATTTACCTTCCTCCCAAGATAAAGGTAAGTGAAAAAATCATGTGCTTATATAAAGAATACTATGAGAATTATCTTCTCCATGATTAAATTATAAGCCACCGTTTTTTAAGTTTGGCAGTCCCATTATTCTTGATTATTAAGAGATTTTCTGTTCACGTTTGGTTTGTGAGTGAAGGAATAAAGCTATTTATGATATATACATTAAGAGAATAAACTACCACAGAATTTAAGGTATGGCTACTGTTCATTTTTTCCCTTTTTCTATATACATGTGTGTCGTGAGGATTCTATATATATTGTTGTTAAGAACCCAAGGGGTGGAGAGTTCAATTTTTGGTTGCCCTATTAAAGGATATTTTTGGCTATTTTGGAACCGTTTTATGTATATATGTTGTGGCCTACTTTGTTGATGTTGGGGAAAGGTGTGAATAGTTTTAATTGAAAGGTAGAAGGAGGGTATAGTGTTACACCACCAAATTGAATGTTACGTAAGCTTACTGCCCACTCCACTTGATATACTATTTTGAGAGTACAATGAAGAAAAAACACCTCCTAGTCTCAACAATGGTGCTTACGATCATAAGTGACCACAAGCTAACCCATGAGCTGGTACCTATTATGAGCACTGAAAAAAGTAAGAAAATACACATGTCTGAAAAAAAACTGCTGATAAAGACATAAGGTTTTAAATACTGAAAACAATAATGAGTTCATAAGACTAAAAACATCTGTTAAAACTGAATAAGCAGGTAAAACTAGTTGACTGTCTAAATATCTGAAAGCCTCTAACTAATTAAGGAGTTGATGGGACAAGCCCCACCCTAAATTCTACTGAATAAAACTACTAAACTACTGAAATAAACTAAAATGAAACAGTCATTTCCTCAATGGATGAGGACTCACCACATCTACTGTTTCTGATAGGCCGAACTATCTAAGCACGATTAGGAAACTGAGCATCCGAACCTATGATATTAAACATCATAGCTCAAGAAATAAGTATTCAATCAGTATATTAAATGTGCTAGTATATGAGATGAGGTTAGCCTTAAATGCATGGGTTATGTGCATGAAGTAAAGACTAACTAAATAGCATGAGATTACTAAATATAAATGCATGAAAGCTAAAAAATCTAAGAATGCATGACCAAGCATATAACATGATTCTAAAATTGTCTGTAAACTGAAAAATAAAAATCTAATAACTGAATAACTTATAAACTATATGCTATGGTCAAACAAAACTTAACTAAATCCTGAACTGAATACTGAAACTAAAAATGTGAGAGGTATTATCTAACCGACATGCCCCAGTCTGAGCTGATCAGGGTCCAACCTGTGACCCCAGTTGGAAGGGTGCTAGTATCGTGCCATGGGTACTGACAATGGCTGTGAGTTAGTCCTAAACTGGTGGGTAACCCCAAAGAGAGTGTCACTCCTAAATTTGCGGTTGACCTTTCAAGAGATTGTCAGTCCTAAACTGGCGGGTGAAATCTCATAACCTACACTGTCTACATAGTTTTTGAACATTGGGACTGCTACTAAAAACCCATTCCTCACTGATGGGTGAACCTCCATCTCTAGGTTCGGTCGGTGCTAAATCCTACTCCCAACTGAATGACACTGGAATACTAATTGGGCTAAGTTTAACTGAGTAAATTACTGATCAAGATAACTGACTGAATGACAACGCTCATGGTTTATCTGAAACCATTCTATAGGTACTGAAATTATGTAAATAGCTAAGTAACAGATGTTTATAACCCTTCAACTCTAAATGAAATTATCAGTAAGGACACATGAAAGCTTTAAAACCATGGTAGGGAATCATTGTTCAAAACACAATCATTTAGACATTTTATCAAACACATGAAATTCGTAATCTTAAGCATGGGAATGGGTAAAACATGAAAAAATAACATAATTACAATACCAAAACCATGAATTAGGTATTCAACATAAGAACTTCACCATCTTAACATGTAAGGGCTCATTCATCAAAAAACACTTGTAAACAAATTATACAATCAAATTTCGTAAGAGCTTCATGGAGGAAATTCATCATAAACATGTATAATTCACAACTTTAAACATGAAAAATGGATTCTTGGACTCCATGGGTTAAAAGGGCCATTGGATAAACATCACACATACCTGGAATTTCTTGACTTTCAAAGAAACTTGAACATTGGGGCTTTGGAGATGACTTGAGAGAAACCCTAGTTTTGTTGTTCTTGAGAGTAGAGAGGGTTAATGTCTTTTAAAAATGATTAAAGATGGCTAAATATACCTATTTAGGGCTTTAAGTCATTGGGGGGGGTAAGGTTTGAGGTGAGGAGAAGACCAAAATACCCCTCCAAAGCTGAATAAAAATTTCTAAAATTTCTTTAGTGAATGACTTGGCTGATGGATTATCAACTTGGTTGATATCATATCAGCCTAGTCATCAACTCTCTCTCATGTTCTGGTTATGGGTGACGACTTCGCTAATGGCTTATCAAATTGTTGATAACCTATCAGCCTAGTCGATAACTCCTTCAGAGTTACTTCCTAAGGTTGACGATATTGGCTGATGGGTTGTCAACTTGTTGATAGCCTATCATCCTAGTCGTCACCTTGATGAATATGGATATACTGAGGTAAAATGGGCATAACTTCCCACTCTGATGTCGGATTAAGGTGAAACCAGATGCATTGGAAAGAAAACTCAAAGAACTTTCATTAGATATATAGTAGGACACCTGAATTAATATAGTCTAGGATATACACTCATCTAAAGTGAACCTTATCTTGATTATTTGTCAAAACTCTATCGATAGAATAGTCCTCAACTCGTCTTTGAGTTAGGAGGGTTTTATGTCCTCGATCTATATACAAAGATATTACCACATCATATATTTGATAATCACACATGTATATACATATAATAATTGGGTTCAAGTCTATATGCATAAGAACTGTGATTTAAATTCTTGCCAGAAAATGTAGGGTGTGACATTATCTCCCCCTTGGGAACATTCGTCCTCGAATGAGACTGATTAAGCTGATACTACTGGGGAAACCAAGATCATATACTAAACTTGCATGACTAGAAACATGATTACATAACTGAGTCTTAAACATGATACATGACTGAACTGAATTTTGTCAATATATGCAACGACTTGAGAATGGTTATAAGGCTGACATAGAAACGAGAGAGTTAATTTATGACTACCTATTAATTCAAGATGGATCTCGTTTCCTGAAGAAAAGTTGAAAGGTTTAGTAAATTAAAACTTGGGGGTATTACAACATCCCCCCTTGGGATAGTTTGTCCCCCGAATAATACTAACTTAGCTGGAATACTAAGGAAAGGCTGAGATGATGCACGAGACACTTACAGACTGAATCATAACAGAATATATGGAATTTGAAACGGATGGATGATGCATGTACTAAGCTGAATTCACAAATTTTCAGGATGCAAACATTTTTACCTCTTGGAATAGCCATATTCACGAGACTTCAGATAGTATGACAAGATGGAAAGATAGAAAACCATAGGAACTTGTCTGTCTAACTGCTAGACTGAATTACTAGCTTTACAGACTAACTCATACTGAAAGATTATACTCAACTGGAGTATTTCTTCAAAGCTCTTTCTAAGAAGTCCTAATAATACTAGGAAGCAGAGAATCTTAGGCATGATCTAAACAGGACATCTATATAAGGATTCCCAACATAGCTATAATTTTGGGAAATAAAACATAGGCCTACGAAACATAAGAAAGGATAGAATTACTATGCCTTAAATAATGCAACTGCCATTTTAAAGATTTGACATACTCCCCGAATTCTCCCTCAACTATACACTCCTCTTCAATATTGCACTATACTTGAGGCTACCGAAGATACTCACATGAGGACCAATAATTCTACCTACTAAAGTCTGGGATGAACTAAATTCTCTCTCTATGTTCAAGCTTATTCGAATCTACTAAGTGCACACATAAAACTGGAATACTAGTCTAAATCATGAATTCAATACACCCTGCGTTTTCACAACTTGTCATCTCATGAAAAATTCTTATTAACTCTACAACAAATACATGCAAATTCTTACTAGCTATTCACTAATGCGCAATGAATTTATCCACTTATCCACCAACATGACATTCAACCCTATCTTCATGACTACATATGAACTTCTAAACAACACCCACACCATCATACTTAGCTTAAATTCTTGCATACACTATTTTCAAGCCTACTGATTCACCTTTCATACAATTAGCCCCATGGATACATAGTCCACCAAATTCAGATAACAATATCCCCACTTTACTACTGCTAAACTTCTGGATTCATGCTTCTAACTCCAGGTCAAACACTATCATCGGATTTTATGGAGGGATCTAAAAATACATCTGACCCCTAAGCACTGAGGTACTACCCCTCCATTCCATGAAAGGTTTATTGGGAAACTGAAACCAAATGACTCTACTTCTTCAACCAACTAAAGTGATTTTTTTGGGATACTAAAACAGGGTAATTTCTTTATACCCTTTTGGCTTGGATATATTTACCCACTGAGGTAGACACTATGAATGGGTTTGGTAAGGTTTCGAGATTGACACTGAACTCGACAATTAAATAGGGGGTTACAAAAGAAAGTGAAGCCCCAGGATCTAACAAAGCATAAACATAAAGATGAAAGACCTGTAACATACTCATAACCACATCGAGAGAACTTACCTGATTCTGTCAGGACTGTAGTGCATACAGTCTATCCTGACACTGATCACTAGTAGTAATGGAAGTGGCGCCCTACTGAGTCGGGCGACCTGCTAGAGCTGATGATAGATTAGACTGGACCTATTGGTGAAAATTCTTTCCACTTTAAGTCGTTACTCGACACTTCTGCATTTTGTGGCCAAGCTTACCACACCCAAAACACATATAACTTCCAGGTATACATTCACCTAGGTGATTTCTATCACATTTTTTGCAAAGCGGGTGGGTATGACCAATGCTCATACTACCCTGGGTTTTTATGCTTGGAGCCTTATCATGACTATTATTCCTGAACTTTGGTACTGGCACACTAGTTGAAAATGGAGTGGGGCTAAAAAATTTTGATAGAACTGAGAAGGGTTACCACCCTCTAAACCCGACTGAGCAAAATTTAAACTACTTATCCTAGCCCTCTTACTCTCTTTTTCTTTTTTCCTTAACCCTTTCCCCCTCAATATGCTGAGTATGAACCATAATACTGGTTAAGTCTATCTTCTTAATCAACATGGAAGTCCTACAATCCTTGACTACACTATCAGCTCTACCAAAAACAACCTTACTCATCCTAGACATTTTATCCGATATCATATTAGGAGCATACCTCCCCAACTGAGTAAACTTAAGCGAATACTCTTTCACACTCATACTTCCCTATTTCAAATTTATAAACTACTGCACCTTAGCTTCCCTTAATGCTAATGGGAAGAACCTGTCTAAAAAGGTTGTGGAAAACTCCTCCTACTCTACATACCCTGCATCTCCACCTCTATCCCCCTTCTACTACTTATACTAGGTATGAGGTACATCCTGCAACTGATAAGTAGCCAACTCTACAATCTCACTCGAAGTAACACTTATGATATCTGCAACCTTCTAAACCATATCAAGAAATATCTGTGGATCCTTATGAGACTTGGATCCTAAAGATTGAGGGGGATTTATTCGGGTGAAGTCCCAAATTCTAGCTGCGATTGTATTATCCACTAGATTGACTGGGAAAATAGACTGCTGATTGTTTTGAGCTACTACTAAGTGATCTAGGATAGTGAATACATCTCTGAACTCAGCATGAGAGACGTGATCATTCAAGGAATCTTCCTGAACAGGCGGAGGTATGGGATGATTCCCATTCCTCCTTTCGTTGGACTTTATGGGAGGCATTTTTTGTAAACGGGAGGAAAAATGAATTAGAAAGAGAGTTTAAATAGAGTTCATGCTCATTCGCATAATATGAATACTGAAAGAAGGGAAACATTTCCTAAAATGTCTTGTAGCCTCTTGTCCATAAGTGTGGCGCGCTTCACACCCATGCACAAGACTCTACTCAACGTAGCTTTTCAGAGTCACTAGGATACTGTAAAACCTAAGGCTCAGATACCAGGTTTTACACGACCCAAAGCTCCCCCTAGTCATGACAATGGTTCTTACGGTCACAAGTGACCACAAGCTAACCTATGATCTGGTACCTATTATGACTACTAAATAGAGTAACAATACACTGGTTAAAAAAAACTATTGATAATGCCATAAAGTTTTAAATATTATAACAATACTGAGTTCACAAGTCTGAAGACATCTGTTAAAATTGAATAAGCTGGTAAAACTAGCTAACTGTCTAAATGTCTGAAAGCCTTTAACTGGCTGAGGAGTTGATGGGACAATCCCCTAACTAACTCCGACTGAATGAAACTACTAAACTACTGAAATAAACTGAAACAAAACACTCATGTCCTCGATGGATGAGGACTCACCACAACTGCTGCTGCTGATAATGTTTTACGAAAAAATGACTATTTAGAGTCGCCACTTAATTTATTTAGGAAGATAAAAAAAACCTTTATAAGTTAATTAAATGATTCAAAACAGAAAAAATCATTTAAATTTTGAAATTCTAGGTAAGCCGTTCCTATTAACATTTTAGAAAGGTTTTTAAGGCACCAAAAATATCCGCTAAATTGCGGCAGACTGTTTGAAAATTATTGTTTCCTTTTACTAACTTTTAAAGAAAAAGTTGTTTTTTTGAAAGAAAGAAAGTGAAAACAAACCTTTTTTAAAAAAATCAATTTGACGGCTTAATAGGGAATTTAATTAAGTCTAAGAAAATAAAGTGACAAATAAGCACGTTAAGGAAAAAAGAGAGAAATAGAAGACTTAGGCTCGAAGCCCAAATCCATCATCCCTGTCTATATCTAATTGGGATTTTGGCCCAGTTGTACCTATCCTAATCTAAATATTGGACTTTGGCCATAACCTGTCCTAAACTATCTTTTGGACCTTTTGGCCCAAAACCCGCTTCACCTATATTACTTTACAACTTTGACTTCAAGGCCTAAATGAATAAATAATGAAATAAATAAATAAATAAATAAATAAATAGATAAGTAAAAAAGACAAAAATAAGAAATAAATAAAAAAATGAGACTTTCAAGTCTCTTAGCCGCTTCAAGATGAGATTTTAATCCATTTTTCTTCTTTCGACTCCTTGTATCCATGCACTATCTAATCGACTTTTAAAGTCTTCTAAAGGGTGGGACTCAATGGCCCATTGTGTAATACAATAGAAAAGAGTCCAATTGGACTCCCAAGTGAGTTCATTCAAAGAAAAAGATGAATGAATTAATGTACGTTCTCAAGAATTCTACGCTTGTAGATAAATTATGCGATGAAAAATACAACATTCTTAGACAAAAGAAAATAGTAATTCACTTTCTACATATAGACACGTGAACTATAAAATTTCCTAAATACATGAACTCTAGGATTATGAAAAGTACATGGCTTGCAAGTGAGTCAATAATAGTCAATCATAATACTCAAACAAATAAATCCACTCTCTATAAACTCACACTCTATCAACAAATAAATGTATATCATATGAATCCGATAAGCTTTGGTCATTTCTAAACAAATAAGCAGCGAAACACGTAATATACAAACAATTACACCATATTTAGGATGGAAAGTGAGAAATAATATATAAAACTTATGCTTTATAGAGTCCAATTTAAAGCATGCAAACTCTAACCTGCCAGATGCAAGTCATTAGAGTAAGTAAATTATGAAAATACACAGTGCTTTAACCTTAACAATATGGGAGCATATAACATGTAAATAACTTGGTTATCACATACGAGAATGTGATATATAGTTATTAGACATACAACCTGTAAACAATTGAAACATATATATAACGAGTAGTAAAACTTAAAATTCTAATTACATGAACTTTGTAAATGTACAATACTTAAAAATTAAATAACTATAAGGGACATAATAGGGAAACAAGTAAGTCATGACATCTATAATATTTAAACAAATAAACTCTAATGTACATGCATATAATATGTTATCGGGTATCCTATTAACTAAGATGATGTGGTTAAATGGATTGAACCTCATGTACCAGAAAAAGATCAAATTCTGAAATATGCAGATGATACTAATCCGTGAATAAGAAGAAATGAGGAAAATTATATGAACGAAGCATGGACATTTCAATAGACTATTCTAAAAGGTTAGAACAGCAAATTCTACTAGCTTGAAGTAAGAATCCACAATACTCACAAACAACAAATAGTCAGCTAGATCAGATTATCATATTCTAGTATAAAAGATAACATATTGATGACTAGCAAAATTGCTATTACAGTAGCTTTGAAAGAAAAACTAAACACAAATTATGACATTAGAGCATTGATCTTACAACAAGTTGGAATGAATCTTTAGTAAACAAAATTATCATCAAAATAATAGATGAAATCTAAGACAAAACAAATATTGAATTGAAACAGTGACCCAATCATATCAATCATAAGACAGTAGACTCAAAGCGGAAAAAATCTATCCCTAAAAAAGTCCTCAACTCATCTTTGAGTTAGGAGGTTTTTTTGACCTTGATCAATATAAAAAGATATTACCACATCATACATTTGATAATCACACATGTATATTCATATAATAATTGGGTTTAAGTCTGTACGAATAGGAACAATGGTTTGAATTCTAGCCTGAAAATGTAGGGTGTTACAACTATGAGTTATTTTCTTAGTCAACATGGTCCATTGTGTTAATTAAGCTCAAATGTGTTATATTTCTATTGCTGTTGCATCCTACCTCATTGTTACTGCATCTAGTTCATATTTGTATGTCCTTTTTCTATCGATCCATAGTTCCAAATTTAATAATGCCATGACCACCAAAACAACAACTTTAAAGATAATAGAATGATCAGAAGTAAATCTATATATTTTTAGGCTGTATACCAGGGGTGGAAAGAACACCTAACGTGGGTCTATCCCAACATTACAAGTGTTATCCTAGGGGTGAAAGGAAAGCCTAGCATGGGTCGATCTCGATTTATGTATTTATGAGGACCGTATCTCAAAGGTTAAAATGCCAAGCATGGCTCATCCTATTTTACCATTGAATAGTTGTTCATTTGTATCACGTATTATAATTTTATAAAGTAAAGAAGAATAAAGTAAAGTAAAGGATGTAATGTACTTGATTCCATAAGTACAAGCAAAGTTGGTCTTCTATCCTAATCTATATAGTTATATATTGATATATGATTTTGTTGAGCTCTTGTCTTAGTCATAATAACTTCATGCCTTACATAGTAAGTACATTACTTGTATTGACGTTCCTCATGGAGGGGACCCTATGTTTCATGTTGAAGGTATAAGTACTCCATCTAGTAGACCACCCCAGTAAGAGAACAGGACATTCAACAACTATTGGTGAGTTCTAAGTTGATTTGGGGCTTTTCTAGTATGTTATATATATTTTGGTATTGTATAGTAGTTATGAGTAAGGTGAGGGTTTGTACCAAACTTAACTAAGTCCATGTATCTCTTATAGGATTTGTAGACCAATGTAAAGTCAAGCATAGTAGCATTGTGTTCTTTTGATTTTATGGCCCCAACAGTTAAATCTTGCACATGTAGGTTTGGGATTACTTACGTGGTTTGTTTTCATTAATGCATCATATCCATACTTAGTAGGACCTTTGAATGTCATAGTTACATGCATGAAAACTACAAGGTTACGGGTTGGTGCTCTCAGGCAGTTATGGCTACTGGTTCTTGTATGTCCTAATAGAATTTGAGGCATGATAGAAGTAACAAACTTAAACTAGGAGAATCTTTACTTTTATAAAACAAATAAGGTTATGTTTAATGATAAAGTAGTCACTACTATAGAACAGTCACCATAAGTAATACTTTTGTAGCATTGAATAAGGAGGAACAAAAAGAGGTGAGCATCCATGAAGGAATGGAAAAATCACACAAAACTAGTCAATAGAAGTAATAATAGGTATATAGAATATAGTCCCAAAGTAAAGAAACAATCATCTGCAATAGACATCTAAATATAATCACACTGATAAGCCAGAAGTTCATTATTCATCCACTAGATAGTGGATAAATCAGGCGTTTTCTAACAAGCATAACAAATGAGAGGAATTAGGGAATATTAAGGTTACATAAGATTACTAATAAATAACTATTCTAATAGATACCATAAATTTTAAAGTTGTGCATCAGACAGAAAAAGTTGGAGGAAAATCATAATAAGCAATCACTGAGCTTGATACTAATAAGGAACGCCCTGTAGAAAATAAATCACATGAGATTAGTCAGGAAAAATCTCTCATAAGTTTAGCAGATAGTAGGTCAAGGAGTAAAGTAATCAGCAGGTAGTGAAATTATGAGAAGATATAAGCAAAGTAAATCAATTTACAAAGAACTTAGCTATTATGTAGATGCCTACAGTAGTTGTAATAAAACTTTCTGTCATTTTTCAAGTTTTCACATATCTTATCCATTTGAGCTTCTCCATAGCTGTCGTAAGTCATTTATGACTTACTGGGACTGACTGTTTAGTTTTCAAATAGTTCATTTGATTTTTAGAATCAATTCTCTATTTAAAAGTCCTCATTGGTCCCAAATGGCCACCGGGCGAAGTATTCAGTAAAACAATCTTGGATGAAAATTCAAACTATGCCAACAAATCCAGAATATTGATTTTAGGCTAGATAAACCTTTGGTATGGGTCCCAATGCACCCGATCTTATTTTGACCTATTGGTCAAAAAATTTAAAAATTAAAAGTTTAAGTCTAGGACCCATATTTGGTCGAAACGACATTGGATTTAAAATCTGAGATTTCCAATGCATTTGGAATACCAAATTTAATGTGGCTACATAGTTCATTTGAAAAAAATCAGATTTTGAATGAATCTCGAGGGATTGTTGCAAACTTGGAAAAAATTCCAAGTTGTTGGTATTGGTGCCATGGGGATTGAACAAAGATCACCATTATTGAGCCATGGAAAATGAGGCAAGGTCCATGAAAATTGTTGTATGGTGATCACATCCCGTGTGATAGTGATCGCGATATCTCCTTGCCTAGGGGTTCTATAAATTGATACCATTATCGCGAATTCGGTCATTTTATTTTCATCCTTGAGATCCAAGAACCCTAAATAAATATGACAACTCAAATTAAGTTTTTTTCCTGGGGGGGGGGGTGACTTAAGAGCTTGATAATAATCTATTATCGCGAATATATTTGGATTTAAGGTATGAATAGTTTAAGTTTATGCTTGAATTTTTGAGTTTTGACCCAAACCCCAAATTCACTTTGGTCATGATTTTAGCCCAAAGTAGCTTGGTTTATACCCATTTGTTAAGGGTTATGGTTTCTTGTTCATGTATAAAGGTTGGGTTGACCATGAAAATGCATTTTTCGTAAGTGGAACCTACTTAGGGGTTTTTGGTATCATTTTTGGACCCGAATCACCATGGTGAAATATGAGTATAGTTATTCTTATTTTGATGAGAAGATTATGATTTTGATAGTGTGATGGTATTTTGGGCTTGTGAAATAAAAATGAACTTCTGGTGAACGATGTAAGGATTTTTGGTTCGACTTGAGGTAGGCTTCTGTCTACTCTTCTTCATAATATGATGCATGTTATATAATATATGTGGATGTGAATTTTAAGTTTGATTATAGGTTAAATGACTTAGTATTGAATATTGAGGTTTTGGTATTAGAAAAGGGTTTTGACCCGTAAGTTAAAATTCTTAATATTCTTTTTGAATCCTATTGCCTTTTCCCTATATTGAACTAATTTGTAGCATGGATACGATATGATTCTAGAATTGGGATTTGGTTTAAGTGTCAAAATCATGGTTAGTATGATTAACCTTAGTTGGGCTAGTCTAGTGATGTTAAATAGTAATTTGAGTAGGATTGACTTAAATGCCCTTGTTTCTAGACAAAATTTCTATCTTGAGATTTGTTATGGCTTACTTGACATCTAGATGTTGAATGAGATTCCTTTGCCTAGTTTGGGGTATAAATTACCAAATAATTGAATTGAAGATTAAAAGTGGGACCATCCAGCCCACCTAGGCCATGACTTGTGTTAGACCTTGTTGATTTAGTTATGGATTCTAGGCTTAGTTGAAACGCTTGAGCGTTTGAATAAGTGTACTTTATGACTTGGTAAATTTTGATGTATTTTCTCTCGTATTATGATTAATGGCTTATGGCCATGTTCTTTATAGAAATGTTATTTGGCATTAAGAGATGTTATCTGAAGCACCCCAAATTTTATCCCTTGAAAATTTTCTGAGCTTTAAGATCATTTCCCTGGGTACAACTAGACCCCATGAGTCGTATGGTGTCTTGATGAGTCATTGGGACCAGTCGTAACCAAACCAGTAAGTTTGCCATTTAATTCTTCTCTGAGTACAGGTGGCTTACTAAGATCCATAAGGAGATGTTTGAGTCGCTAGGTGTAATCATAGGGTGTCCAGTGTATGTCCCAATTTATGTTCTGTGTTGACTACGGCTGTACCTTACGAGTTGTTGGGTCTCATTATGATTGGTACCATTGAGTCATAAGGATAACAATGTAAGGTTCATTGGTTTTACTTCCTTGGTTACGAGTCGAGGGGTTGACTAATAATCAAAGATGACACATTTATGCTTTTTAAGTTGAGGGCATTCTAGACATTTTCTATCTTAACCAAATAGAAACCTGAAACACCCTGGGTTCTGGCCCTTGCAAGATTTCATGATTTTGAGCCTTCTGTTTATCATACGACTCACCATACAATTCTTATGGTGTGGGTAGGGGTCTAGGGACGCTAGTCATATATTGTTCAGTGTAATGTTTTCCATGTTCTGTTCTTGGTACGAGAAGACTCCATATGGGTCAAACATATATGATACGCGGGGTATAGTGTCCAACCGTACCTTGTTCAGTATCTAGCCTAGGTGTTTCTTCTTAGGGTACAACTTGAAGGGTACTAGTCGTATGGTAGGGTATGAATTAGGCTAAGGATTTTTATGTTGGACAAAATGTGGTGTCCAACTTTATAATCAAGATACGAGTAGAGGATACCACTTGTATGGCGTTGATACGAGTGAGGGGTCTAAATCGTACACACCTGCAAAAATCCTTATAATTTATGTTGGGGGTATTTTGGATATTTCCCCTAATAATTCCTTTTGACCCCATGACATAAAATACTTTTGGAGGTTTCCTTAACCTATTATTCATAATCTAACACTCTCAAAACTCTCTCAAGCTCATAGTTCAATAAAGTCTAGGGTTTTCTTCAAGGCGATCAATTAAGGCACTAAGGGGAAATTTCTCTCTGTTTTCTTTATTGTCTAAGGCCTGTTACTCCTCCCCCATTTATAGTTCAACTAAAAGTATTTTTAGTGAATGATTTTCATGGTATTATTGTGATAATGTTTGGGTTTTGAAATATATGTTGGGGGTTTTGGTTGTTCTTGGTTGGATAATGTTTTCCATGTTTTACTTATGGTTTTCATGTTACAATTATGGTTTCAGAGTGTGGTTGCATGTAAATGGTCAGTTAATACATGGTTTTTGGTTTTGGAAATCATATTCCCTTAACATGTTTGTTAAAATGACTATGATAATAATTTTGTCACATAATTTAACTATTATTGAAAACTTTGCATTACATGATATGGTAATGGAACTTAAATTGGGTTGGTTGGTTTTAAATGGATTTGGTTTCCATGGCTTTGGTTTAATTGGAAACCTTGTGGGGTACCGAGGAATCCCCTAATTATTGGCTAATGACATTACTTTCAAGCTATAGTCGGTCTGAAGATACCACTTTATAATGTCTTGGTAATTAGCTCTAGAATTTGTGGTTGATTATGTGCTAAAAGTTTTAATTAGGTAATATTAGTGGGTTGTGATAGATAACTATGAAGGTGTGAGTCCGATGGACGAACACTAAATACTTATGTTTGATGACATAAGGGTTGTCTATAGTGACCATATACTTATGGAGTACACTGGAATCCTCTTAGTTTATACTTGTATATATGTATCATGGAGGGAGAAGGGTACACGAGAATCCATGGCCCATATGATATCGTAGGTTTTTGTGTGGCTACATGCACTGGGGCTTGTTCAGGGGATAACACTAGACCCATATAGCTCATGGGTGGATTATGATGGAAAAGCTACACAAATCTAGGTTAAATGTTTTAAATGCATGCTAAACCTGGTTCTCTTTCCCGACATGGTGTATATATATGTATGTATGTGATTGCATATGGTTATTTACTTTGGTTTGGAATACTGACATTATTTTTTCCTTAATTTTGAGTACATGCTAGCGTTCCTCTGCTAACCCATCTTCGGGCGTTGTATCCCCACTTGATGTAGGAATCGACCATGCTACTCCTCCATCTCAGTCATCTTGGATTTTGGAGACAACTTTGTGTTAAACTAAAGTGGTGAGCTTCCATACTCCAAAAGACTCTATTTCATGCCATGGTCTTATTTTTCATACTTTTGCTTATTTCTTGGACTTTGGTTTTGGATATGGTCGGGGGCATGTCTCGATCAAATATTCTTGGATTTCTGTTAGAGGCTTTGTATGATTACTATAGGCATGAGTAGTGTCAGTATTAGTGTCAGCCTTAGCATTGATATTGGTATTGGGGCTAACACCGATGGTTATGAATTTTAATAAATGTTGTTTAATTATATTTGTTCTATCTTGTTATATGTTTGGAATTCATTTGACATAGGTTATAGGGAAATTATGGTTGGGTCTTGGGGATGCTCTCTGGTCCTGGTTGGGCTTGAGGTACCCAACTAGACTACGCCCTGGTTTAAGTTGTGTCAAATTAGTATCAAATCCCTAGGTTCATGGTCACTTAGGAGTCCATAAAGCCTGTCTATTAGTGTCTCTTTAAGTGTGTGTAGCGTACCACACTCCTAAGGGCGAGACTCAAGGCATTTAGGAATATTTATTTTTCTTGTGTTTTGTTTTCGAGCTGTAGAGTCTAAGGTCCTGAATTCTTCTCTAATTCCTATTTTTTTGCTTTTTAGATCATCTCTCCTCGATGATCTGACGCTCACAAAAACTCCTCTGTCCTACCCGAGGATAATATTCATGGGACCTATTCTACTTATGGGGTCCAGACCTGGTCTAGGGGTCCAATTCCTGATTGTCCTCCTGGAGTTCCACCGGCTCCCTCTAGTACTCCTAGAGCTCCTTAGGTTGATATGATGAATGCGTAGTTTCGTCAGTCTATCCATATGTTGGTACAGTTGGTATCTTTTCAATTTGAGCATTGTTTTCCTGTTATTCCATCTTCTTAGGCAATAAGGGTTAGCCAGTTCAAAAGGTTGAACCCTCCCATCATTACTGGTGTTAAGGTTGAGGAGGATCCTCAAGGTTTTTAAGATAAAATATAAAAGATCTTTTATGTTATGCATGTCATGAATGTGGAGAGCATGGAGTTTTCCGCCTACCAGCTGAAGGATGTAGCATACCAGTGGTACGAGGAATGAGATCAGTCAATGGGTGACAATGTTAAGTCATATCTTTAGTAGGATTTCTCTAATGCTTTACAATACCGCTTTTTTCCTCAGGAATTTAGGGAATCAAAGGCAGGTGATTTTGTTAATCTGAAGCAAGGTAATATTTCAGTCAAGGAGTATGCCTCGATGTTTTACCAGTTATATCGGTATTCTTTAGAGATGGTTTCTAGTATGAGGGCTAGAATGAGAAGTTCGCTTTAGGATTATCCCGAGACCTGATATTAGAAAGTAAGGCTACCTTGTTGATCAAGGATATGGATATTTCCAGGTTGGTTATGTATATGAAACAAGTAGAGGAAGATAAAAAAAGTAGGTCGAGATAAGGGAGAGGCAGGGCAAGAAGTTTATGTTCTTTGAGCAGGGTGGAAGCAAAAAGTAGAGTGGCAGGGATGGTGGTAAGTGGCCTAAGAAGAAATGAGGAAATTTTGTGTTCTACTCAACGGCTAGTGCTCCCTACCCAAAGCCATCGGGTGGTAGGAATTTCTAAGGTGGTGACAACTTCAGGGGACAAGGTGCCTAATCTCAAGCTAGTGGGGCCCGTTCAGCTCCATCATATCCTACTTGTAGGTTTTATGGTAGATATCATAGGGGCTTATATTATGAGGAAGAGATAGGTTCTTTAACTGTGGTTATCCAGGGCATATGCTTAGAAATTGTTTAGTTGAAAAGGTTGCCTATGGGGTAAATAAGGTTCCAGTTGCTTCATCATCAGCTTTATCACCAAAGAGTGCACCATCTAGTTCCAGCGCTATTCAGAACTGTCTTTATGTTCTCACTACTGGATCGGAGTTTGAGGGATTACCTGTTGTCGTGACTAGTACGTTGAAACTCTTTTCCCGTGATGTGTATTGTTTACTTGATCCGGGGTCAACTCTCTTTTATGTGACCCTATTTATGGCTATGCATTTTGTATTTGGTCCGTAGTGTGTTTTAGACCCCTTTTCTATTTTTACCCCATTAGGTGAGTCTGGAATTGCTAGAAGAGTCTATAGGTGGTGTGTGGTGTCTATTTATAGTAAATACACTTTGGTGGATCTGTTTGAATTAGACATAGTGGATGTTGATTTCATATTAGGGATGGATTCTTTACACTCGTGCTATGATTCTTTAGGATTTTGGACTAATAATATTGTCTTTAAATTCCCTAATGAACCAGTTAGCTTCCAAGAGGAAGTTCATATCTTATCTTAGAGACCAGAGATTTATCTCAAAGGGGTGTCTTTATCATATAGTTTGGGTTAAAGATTCTAACTCGGATGGTCCCTCTTTGCATTCTTTCCTGGTGGTGAATGAATTTCCTTAGGTTATTCATGATGACCTTCCCGGTGTTCCTTCTGATAGGGATATTGAGTTTGGGATTGATCTTGTGCCGGACACTCGTCTAATTTCTATTCCCCCATATAGAATGGCTCCAGTTGAGTTGAAGGAGCTTAAGGAGAAACTCAAGGATCTCTTAGATAAGGTTTTCATCTGTCTTAGTGTGTCCTCTTAGGGTGCACTATTTTATTCATGTGTAAGAAGGATGGTTCCCATCGGATGTGTATTGATTACCGACAGTTGAAAAAAGGTGATGGTAATGAATAAGTGTCCCCTTCCAAGGATAGAAGATTTGTTTGATCAATTATAAGGTGCTAAATTTTCCTCCAATATTTATCTTCGATTCGGGTATTATCAACTAAAGATTAGGGAGGTGGATACCCCTAAGACTGGTTTACGTACTTGTTTTGGGCATTTTGAGTTTCGGCTTGTGTCTTTTGGGATGACTAATTCCCCGACGACATTCATGGATTTGATGAATAGGGTCTTTCATTAGTTTCTAGATCTATTTGTTATTATTTTTATAGATGATATTTTGGTGTACTCTAAGAGCGAGGTGGATCATGCAAATTATTTCCGCATTGTGTTGCAGACCTTGAAAGAGTAGCAGTTGAATGCCAAATTTTTTAAATGTGAATTCTGGTTCAACGCTGTCATTTTTATGGGTCATATCATTTCTTGTAAAAGGATCATGGTGGATCCGCAGAAAGCTGCAGTGGTTAAGAGGTGGTCTAGACCCACGACTCCAACTGATATTCAAAATTTCTTGGGTTTAGCTTGTTACTATAAGAGGTTTGTGCAGATTTTTTCGACTATAGCAGCCCCATTAACTAAGTTGACTCAGAAAAAGTTAAAGTTCCTGTGGTCTGATGCTTGTGAGGGTAGTTTTGAGAAGCTAAAGAATAAGCTAACTTTGGCACCGGTATTGACTTTTCCTAAAGTTACTGATGGGTTTACGGTCTACTGTGATGCATCGCGTATGGGACTTGGTTGCATTCTAATGCAACATAGAAAAGTGATAGCTCATGCTTCCAGACAGTTAAAGGTGTATGATAGGAATTATCCGACTCATGACTTGGAATAATTAGTTGTTGTATTCGTGTTGAAATTCTGGCATCAGTATTTATATGGGGTACATGCGGATATCTTCTCCTATCATAAGAGCCTGTAATATGTGTTTACTCAGAAAGAGATTAACCTCAGGCAAATGACATGGCTTGAGCTTCTTGAGGATTATGACACGAGTCTTCACTACCACCCAAGTAAAGCTAATATAGTTGTTGATTCTCTTAGAAGGTTATCCATAGGTAGTCTATCTTATGTGGGGAGTTGGTGAAGGATATTCACCATTTGGATAACCTCAGAGTTCACCTCTTGGACTCCGAGAATAATGTTGTGTTTGGGTAGAAAGTGGCACGATTGTCTCTTGGTTCTGAAATTAAGAAGACATAGATGTTAGATGCTGTCTTGATGAGGATCAAGGGTGATGTAGAAGGGCATAAGGTGATGGCCTTCAAGATTAGTGGTGATGGTGCTTTGCGGTATGAAGGAAGATTATTTGTTCTTGATTTAGATAGTTTACGAGAGAGGATCTTAGCTTAGGTGCATGAGTCACGCTATGTTGTTCATCCAGATTCAACGAAAATGTATCATGACCTCAATGAGATGTATTGGTAGAACAATATGAAGAGGGATGTGGCTAATGTTTTGGCCAAGTGTATGGTGTGCCAATAAGTGAAAGTTGAGTACATGAGACCCAGAGGATTGTATCAAGAAATTGAGCTGCCTGAATTAAAGTGGGAGTTATCAACAGGGATTTCATTACCAGTCTTCCCTGGTCTCAAAATCAATTTGATTCAGTTTGGGTCATCGTGGATAGGTTGAAACAGTCGATTCACTTCTTTCCAATGAGGACTAACTTCTCGATTGAGGATTATGCGAGGTTATACCTTTATGAGATTGTGAAGTTGCATGGGGTACCTATTCTTATCATCTCCTATCGTGATACAAAGTTTTTATTTCACTTTTGGTGGTCATTTAAGAAAGGTTTGGGGACTAAGGTGAGTTTGAGTACTGCTTTCCACTTGTAGTTGGATGGTCAAGAAGAAAGGACTAGTCAGACATTATAAGATATGCTTTGGTCTTGTGTAACGGCCTGAATCTGGTACCCGCAATGGTACACGGTGCTCATGACCCCGAAGGACCACAAGCTAACCCATAACTAATATTTGTACCTGTATACTGTATGACATCATGTAAAATGCATAAATAATAGACTGAAACATGCCACAAGGTTCAAAATGGATAAAACATACTATCTGAGAGTACGGTATATCAATACCAAAACATGAATTGAAATAAAATGTCTGAACATACTGTAGTCTGAAAGCCTCTAAAATTGAACTGTCTGAATAAGAAGTTGATGGGACATGTCCCCAACTTACTCCAACTACTGAAATAAACTAAGTAATGAAATAATAAAGAAATGATCATGTCCTCGAATGATGAGGACTCACTGCTAACTTTGATTGCTGAGACTGGAATGCTACTGATGCTCTGGAGCTCGTTCTTCTGAACCTATGGCGTAAAGTAAAACAACATAGCACAAATGCATTAGTACAATTGAATATACTAGTATGCATGTAAGGTAGGCTGAATGCAAAGGGTTCACATGCATGAACTATACTAACTGACTGGATAACATGAATGTGAGAATACATGCATGAATATATAGTAACTGTAACTGAGTTCGTGATAACATGATTACTGAGTCTGAGTATTGATAACATGAGATACTGATAGATATATGTTGAAATAACTGATACTTCGCAACTATATCTGATAGTCTAGGTTTTGATGGAACTAGCTGAGTTTCGTACTGTTCTGAGTTGACTGTATCTGACAGTTCTGAAATCTGAAGAAATATCTGATTTCTTTTACTGAGACTAAATCAATGTATCTGACAGTCTTAATTTTGTAACTGAAACTGTGGGAAGTAGTCATCTAACCGACATGCCCCAAATAACACGTTATAGCTGAGTTGGGGTCCAATCTGTAACCCCAATTAGAAGGGTGTCAATACCGCACCACTGGTAAGGACAAGCCGTGGGTAACCCTCATCTGACAGTGTCCCCAAAAGAGAACAGTGAGGACCTCATCTGGTAGTGCTTATCCACCTCATCAACCCTCATCTGAAAGTGTTGATGTCTCAACCTATGCTGGCTACATAGTTCTGGAATGCAAGGATGACTTCTATGAATCAAACCCTCAACTGACAATTTCTTTTCCCATCCTTGGGTTCACTCGGTGCTAATTCCTACTCCCATCTGAATAGACACTGAACATGATTAACTGAATTGGACTAAACTGAATTCATGGAGTTCCATTGACTGATGGAATACTACTGAGATTACTGAATTACTGAGATTTCCTGGGTCACATGACAGACTGAGTTCAATGGATCGTGTCTTGAATGAGGGTATCGTGAAAACATGACACTAGCTCTAGGCACACAACTATATTTTTCGAGTATAAGTACCCAGGACTCGATAGTAGGAAACTGACAAAGCATGACTTTCTTGAATACATGACCAACATCGACAATCCATAATATAATAAGATGGGGATTTCATAAAGTACAAGTTCTAAAGCACCACAATGGCTACGCATATATCCATAATTCATTGACTAAGACATTTCATCAAACACTTGACATGCATGAACTTGTACATGAATGGGGATTTCATATTATCATACTAGTATGGCACTTTTCCTTCACATAGGCATTTAATCATACACATGGGAAACATGCTTTGGTTATACAATAATCGACACATCTAATAATCATGGATACAATAATCGACACATCTAATAATCATGGATACAATAATCAACTTGTAAATTGAAGGGTTTATCATGAATACTAAGCAAATCATCACATATTGGGATCAATCATTGGAACATGTAATTCAAAACATGAATCAAAACCCTACAACATCATGAACATGAATTTCAAATTTAATTTAAATCATGAACATTCATAAATACACAAATCTTGGATTTTGAAAAGAGATTCTTGAGATGCATAGGTAAAAAGGACCCATAAATCAACACATGACATACCTTGATTGTGAGTTTCTTGAAGTCCTTGGTATTGAAGAACTTGAATCTCTTAGTTTCTTGAAGAATGATTTGGATCTTGTTCTTACGGATTATCTTTGAGAGAAAACCCTAATTTAATGTTTTAGATGGATAATGAACTTATGAGCCTTGATATGATATTATTAGGTATTATAAAGGGTGGTAAAAGACCAAAAAGCCCTTTTTAAAAATGACTTAAAATAGCAGAACGAAATATGCGACGGTGGGCGATGATCCGTCGCTGGGTCGACGCTCCGTCAATCCTGACCATCACACCTGGGTAGAATAAGGGTTCGCTACCTCTCCTACAATGTCTTGGGCAACGGTTCGTCATTAGCTCGACGGTCCGATGGCTCTCATCGTTGCACCTGGGCAGTTTTGACTGCTTTCTATATTTCGAGCATAACTTTCTACCCTAATATCGAATTTTGATGAAATAGGTATCGATGGAAATCTTATTCAATTTTCCACTCAATAAAAAGTGAAAATCTTAAAAATTCTACGTGTATAAAAGTGGATTCATCTTTCAAAGTAAGTTTCTAACATTCTTGAGATAATTTCAAGCTAGGTAGAAGTACAGAGTATTACAGCTTGCGTAATTGACTATGGTGGTAGTAGGGTTGATCAATTGGCTCATGTAGAGTTTTCTTACAGTAATATATACCACTCTAGCATTAGGATGGCTTCATTTAAAGCATTGTATGGTAGGAGATGTAGGTCTCCTATTGTGTGGTTTGAGCTTGGTGAAGTGGATATGTTTGGCCCAAATTTAGTTCACCAAGCTATGGAGAAGGTGAAGGTGATTCGAGATAGGATTAACACTGTCCAAAGACACCAAATGTCCTATACAAGTGTGAGGCAAATATCCTGAAAGTGTCTTCCATAAAGGGAGTAATGCAGTTTGAGAAGCTTAATCTCTGGTATGTTAGTCCATACCTGATTTTGAGAAGGGATGGTAATATTGCGTATGAATTGGAGTTTCCCTCTTTTTTGATCTCCATTCACCCAGTGTTCCATGTCTCTATATTGAGAAAGTGTATTGGTGATCCATCTCAAATTGTGTCTATCAAGGACATTGGTATTTTTGATTCCCTATCTTATGAAGAGATCACAATTGAGATCTTGGATTGTCCGCTGTGGACCAAGAATGTGACCTCGATAATGGTTCTTTGGAGTAACCACAAGGTTGAAGAGGATACTTTGGAAGCTAAAGACGACATAAAGTCCAAGTATCCGTTCATGTTTTTTGCCCCAAAAATTCATGCGGAAGGTATGTATTCTTCATAATGTCTTTGTTTTCAAACTTTGTTAAAAGAAAGATTGACTCCCTTGGTATATTTTTTTTCTATCTTAGTTAAAGGTAATGGTAGGGACGTTTGGGGGTTTAATCATGCTTGAACAACCTTGTTCCATTATTCGAGGATAAATGATCTAAGTAGGGGAGAATTTAATCACCCTAGGTTTTTGTCCTTGCAAGATTTCATGAGTTTGGGCCTTTTGTTTATCATATGACTCACCATACCACTCGTATAGTGTGGGTATGGTTCTAGGGACCCTAGTTGTATGTTAGTCAGTGTGATATTGGAAAACTTCTATTCTTGGTATAAGAAGACTCCATACGAGTCATATGTATAAGATATGAGGAATATAGTGTCCAACCTTATGTTGTCCAGTGTCTAAGCGAGGTGTTTTTTCTTAAGATATGACTTAAAGTTTACTAGCTATATGGTAGGGTACAAATTAGGCTAAGAAGTCATATGTGTGATATAATGTGATGTCTAACTTTCTAATCAAGATACGAGTGAAGGGTATCATTCCTATGGTGTGGATACGAGTGAGGGGTCCAAACCGTACCCACCTGCGGAAATCTTACAGTTTAAGTTGGGGGTATTCTACACAAACCCAGGTTAAAGGTTTTAAATGCATGATAAACCCGATTCCCTTTCCAGGCACGGTATATATATGTATGTATATGATGGCATATGGTTATTTACTTTGGTTTTGAATAATGGCATTATTTTATCCTTATTCCTGACTACATGCTAGCATTCACCTGCTAACCTATCTTCGGGTGTTGTATCCCCATGTGATACAGGAGCAGTCCATACTGAAGTGGTGAGATTTCATACTCTGGAAGACTCCATTTCATGCCATTATCTTCTTTTCATACTTTTGTTTATTTCTTAGACTTTGGTTTTGTCTAAGGTCGGGGGAATGTCATGATCGGATGTTCTTGGATTTTTGTTAGAGGCTTTGTTTGACTACTATGGGCATAGGCAGTGTCAGTATTGGTATCATTCTTGGAATTGGTATTGGTATTGGGGATAACACCGATTGGATACTTGGTTGGATGTTTGGGTAGTTATGGTCATGAATTTTATTAAATTCCTTCAATTATAATTGTTCTATCTTGTTATATGTTCAGAATTCATCTGACATAGGGTACAGGGTGGCCATGCTTGGGTCTTAGGGGTGGTTTCCTATCTCGGTTGGTTTTGAGGCACCCAACACGACTAGCTCTAGTTTGGGTCATGTCAAAACCAATGACTAATAACCTCTTGTAATGTTTCATTATCTCTCAGAAATATTTAAGTAACTCATCAAATACTCCAAAATTCTCAAGGTCAAGAACACATAGGGTTTTCAAAAGGTTGATCAATTAGGGATCTCAAGGCTGATTTCTCTCTGTACATTTTACTATTACAGGCAATTTACTCTTCCCTCATTGTTAATTTGTAAAAAACATGTGTTTTAAAGTATTGTTCATGAGATGTTATGTTGGTTTTGAAACAAAGGTTGGGGTTTTTGACTGTTTATGAACTAAATAATATTTCTCATGGTTTACATATGATTTTCATGCATTAATTATGGTTTTTAACTTGTGGGAGCATGGGTATGGTGAATGAACTACGGAATTATGATTTTTCCAAACTTGTGGTTTTTGAAGTGGTTATAATCACAACCCCATAATGTGAAATTGGTTTTAGTTTTGAGAACTGTGAGTATTTGTAAAACTGAACTAGTCTTCAACTATTGCATGATATAAAAAGGTTCTTGAAATATAATGGTATGATTTAATGCACAAAGGGAGTTAGTGTTCCCCAATATGTATTAATGAACAAAGGGAGTTATTGTCCCTAAGTTAATGGGAAATGTTTTAGTATGTTGTCGTTACCTTGCAAGTGTAGTTGGTATAACGATACCAACATTACATGGCTTAATGTGGAATATGGTTAAATGAATGGGAATGTATGATATTTATTTTAATTGTGCTTTAATAAGTTGTGTAGCTGAGTCGTGAAAGTGGAGGTCTCAGTGACCGATACAGGAAATCTCATATATCGATGTGGGTCTCAAAATTACAAGGGTGGTTCGAGTCCCTCTTATTATTATTTCATGATTAGGTGATTGGGTCCTATGTAAATCATTATATGATCAGGTGCTTAAGACATCTTGGTAAATGTTGGAGGGTTCGAGTCCCTTATGTGCATATATATGAGATTATTCTTCTATTTGTGAGACTACACGCATTAGGGCCTGACTAAGGGGTAAGAGCTTGGGCCCATAAAGCGCATGGGTATTATTATATGATAGTTGAGCTACATAATCTAGGCTATGGTTTTGAAAAGCATGTTAAGCCTTGTACCTTATCTCGACATTTATTATATACACACATAGACATATATATATATTTATGTATTTGATTATGTGCTTTGGTTTTGAATGATTTTAAATTGTTGATCATATCATTATTTTATCCTTATCTATGAATTTTATGCTAGAGTTTACCCCTTTAGCCATCTTCAGATGTTGTATCCCCACGCAATGCAGGAACTGGTCGTACTTCTACTCCTCCTGCTGAGCGACTTGGATTCGAGATCAGCTAGCGAGTCAAATTGAAGTGGTGAGCTTTCATACATTGGAATACCCCATTTCATAATTAGTTTCCTTTATATTTTGTCTATTCTTTTAGACTTGGTTTTTTGCTATTGTCGGGGGCATATCCTGACACTTCACTGATATTCAGTTTTGTATCATAGTTTAGAAGGATTTGTTTGGACTACTGTAGCTATTGTGTGATATCCGTCGGTCGGTTGGCCGATTGTCAATGGTTCGTTATGGAAATGTATTTGAACTTTCTTATAGTATTGTACACTATCTTGTTATATGCTCGAAATTCAGCCGACCTTGGGGTGTGGTATGTTTGGTTTAGTTATTTAAAGGGGGTAATCTCCGATCCACGTTGGACTTGAGACACCCATCATGGCCAGTCCCTAGTTCGGGTCGTGACAAAGGTTGTAATAGAGCCTAGGTTTGGTGTTATTGGGTATCCAACATAGCCGTGCTGAGTAGAGTCTCATTTATGGGTGTGTAGCGCACCATATTTATAAGTGAGAATCTATGAGACATTTAGGAATGTTTCCCTTTCTTGTTGTTCTATTTCAAGATATAGTGTCTAAGGTCTTGCGTCTTTCTAATTCCTATTTGTTAACTTTTCAGATCATTCCTCCCAGATGATCTGAAGCTCTTGGAAACTCCTCCATTTTACTTAAGGATAATAGTGATGGGACACACCTTGTTTATGGGTACAAACCCTGTCTAGGGATCCAGTTCTTGATTGCCCTCCAGGAATTCCACCGATCTCCTCTAGTCCTCCTCGAGCCCCTAAAGCTGATGTGTTGAATGAGGAATTTCATCAGTCTATTTATATGTTGGCTCAGTTGGTAGATTCTCAGTCTGATCATGTCACTTTTGTTACTTCATCTTCTGAGGCCACAAGGGTTGGCCAGTTCATGAGGTTGAGTCCTTTTGTGTTCACCGGTATTAAGGCTGAGTAGGATCCTCAAGGTTTTATCGATGAGATTGACAAGATATTTAAAGTTATGTATGCTACAAATGTGGAAGGTGTCAAATTCGAAGCCTATCGATTGAAAGATGTAGTATACCAATGGTATGAGGAATGGGAACAGTTTATGGGAAATGATGCCGAATCCACGCTATAGGATGATTTCTCTAGTACTTTTTTGGACTGTCCCAATATGCTCCCGAGTTAGTGTCTAGAATGAGGGCTAGAATGAGGAAATATTCTTTTGGGTTGTCCTATGATTTAATTCAGGTGAGTAAGGATGCTTTGTTAAACAACATATGGACATCTCCTGATTGGTTTTGTATATGCAGTAGGTTGAGAAAGAGAACAAGAAGTAGGTAGAGATAGGGGAAAGGAAAAATAAGAAGTTTAGATTTTTCGATCAGGGTGAAGGTCAATAGTAGAGTGGGAGAGATGGTGGAAAGTGGTCTTAGAAAAAGTGGGGGAGTTCTGGTACCTACTCTACGGCTAGTTCTCCTTATCAACAACCATCGAGTGATCGTTGCTCTTAGTATGATAGTGGATTTAGTGCATAGGGTGCCCCATCTCAGGCTGGTGGGGATCAGTTCATGCCACCATATCCTCTTTTTAGATTAGCGGGCAGGTGCACTTCAAGTTTTTATGAAGAAAGAAGGAACAAGTGTTTTAAATATAGTGAGATTGGTAACTTGAAGAGGGATTGTCCTTCTAAGGTTGCTTCAGGGGGAAATGAGATTCCTATTGCCACTTCATCAGCTCATACACCAAATGGTGCCTCTTCTGCTTCAAGAACCGGCACTAGTTGAAATCTCTTATATTCCCTTGCTACCTGCCAGGAATCGGTGGCATCTCCCATGTCATCACTGGTATGTTATGACTCTTTGATTGTGATGTGTATTACCTGCTCGATCCAAGGTCTACTTTATCTTATGTGACTTTATTTATGGCTGTGTATTTTGGTTTTGTTTCCGAGTTTATCCCCAATCCCTTTTATGTTTCAACCTCGGTGGGTTACGGTGGTTTTTAAAATAGTCTATAGGGGTTGTATGGTATCTATTGGTGGTAGAGAAACTCTTGTAAATTTGATAGAGTTAGACTTGGTTGATTTTGATGTCATAGTGAGGATGGATTGGTTGTATTTGTGCTATGACTTATTAGACTGTAGAACCCATAAGGTCATGTTTAAATTCCTAAATAAGCAGGTCATTGAGTGGGAAATGGGTCTCTGGTGCCTAAGGGAAGATTCATTGCATATCTTAGAGCCCGAAAGTTGATTTTCAAGGGATGTCTTTATCATTTTGTCCGAGTTAAGGAATTTAACTCGAAGGGTCCTTCTATGAAATCCATTCCCATGGATAATGAGTTCTCTGAGTTTTTTCCTGATGATCTTCATGGTGTTCCTCCTGAAAGGGAGATTGATTTTGGGATTGACCTTGTTATCTCTATCATTCCTCATAAAATGGCTCGACTGATTTGAATGAGCTTAAGAAACAGTTGAAAGACCTCATTGACAAGGGTTTTATCCGTCCTAGTATCTCCTTGGGGTGCTCCTATTTTGTTCGTACCTAAGAAGGATGGTTCCCTTTGAACGTTCATCGATTACCTTCATTTGAATAAGTTTAAGGTGAAGAATAAGTATCCTCTTCCCCAAATTGATGATTTGTTTTACAAACTTTAGGGTGCTATATGGTTCTCTAAGATTGATCTAAGGTTAGGTTATCATCCACTAAAGATTAGTGAGGTGGATATCCCTAGGAATGTCTTCCAAACCCGGTATGGTCATTATAAATTTTTATTCATATCTTTTGGTTTGACTAATGCCCTAGCAACATTCATGGACTTGATGAATATGGTCTTCCGTTAGTTTCTGTATTTGCTTATTATCGTGTTTATAGATGATATTCTGGTGTATTCCAAGAGTAAGGTCAATCATGCCGATCACCTCTGTATCAAGTTGCTATCACGCCTCAAATCCCCTTCAGGGAGGACAAGCACCTGTAGCCATAAGGCCCGAGAGAACCAACCTATAACCCTGTATATCTCATGCATAATATGATAACCAAAAGTTCTTCCAAATATGATACAATGCATCGATGAGAACAATCAGGTGGGCAAGCACAAAACTATAAATACAAGACTTGGCTGTTTGGGCCACCACATCTAAGAGACAAGATACTAGCATGCTTAATTTCACATTGGTCTACAAAGCCTCTAAAAGATACATAGAAACTTAGTTAAGGTCAGGACAAACCCCCGCTTTAGTCTTAACTATGGTATGATACCAAAATATGTAAAATAGACTCGGAAAGTCCCGAATAAAACTGGAGCTCACCAATAGTCATTAGATATATCGTGCTCTTACTAACGAGGTGTAATAGTTGAAGTACCCTTACCTGCAGCATTAAATACAGGCCCCCCTTGAGGGGCGTTCGTACAAAATATGTACTGAATATGTAAGGCTGAAGGTAACAACATATGATACAAAAGCTCAATAGAAATTAGATACAAGTGTATAAGTTGTTCTAGTACACCACCTTTATATATACTTGTGGGACTAAGTACACTGCATTCTTTTCTTCATCTTTACCCTTCTTACTTCATAATCTTTGTAATCTATATAATATAAATGAACAGCTGATCAGTGGTAAATAGATAAATTAGGATCGGACCATGCTAGGATTACGCCCCTGAGTTTCCACCCATATATAAACATTAGGATTGACCAATGCTAGGCTGACACCCCTAAGTTGCCACCTATATAATAAAGGTATATGGATCGGCCCATGCTAGGCTTATGCCCCTAAGCTGCCACCCATTTAATTCAGATTGTGTTAGTTTATTTAGACTTTGAGATTGTTACTTTGGAGGTCAGAATATTATGGTACCTTGGAATAATAATCTACCAGTAAGAGAAATTTAAATGGGCAATTAATGCAACAACAATGAGGTACTTGTTGGCACACAAATGAAGTGTTCAGGAGCTGAAAATAACACATGGCCCTTATTTGACTAAACAGAGAACTCTTACAATTTTCTAACGAAAATAGACATGCAGGCTTAATAATAAACATGTATTAAGGTGTTTCAACACGTTAGAGAGTGGTAACAAGGTCATTGGCTACATGGTATATCATATGCTGCTATTATGTATCATTTACTACAGGATACTTTGGAAGCTTACTTGATGGGAAAAGTGTCCGATTTCATGCCAAAGAGTGTAAAATAGAGTATGCCTTACATACCTGGTCGTATAACTACGAAACTAACCCAACTTGATTTCCCACCTTATAGATTACTTATCTATAATAAAATATGTGGTCTACTAATATTAGCAACCAACCAACACATTTGGGCTACTTAACTTCACCAAAATAGTAGCCGGTCAGTAAGCCCTTAATTTATCAATCAAGGGTGTTATTTTAACCCTTTTATCCTCCAATTACATCCACATACCATGAAAATTCTAATTAGATCCCCCAAAATAACTTTGGCTTCATTACACCCTCCAAACGATACACAAAATAGAATGGTTAATAAATGTTTACAATAATTAGCTCAGTGGTGTACCACCCCAAACTTCTTGAATATTTCAAAACAAACTAATTACACATTTCCCCAACATCAACTCGGAAGCCCCCAACATACCCACATAAAATAGTTCACAAAACAACCCTAAATTTACCTTTGTCGCAATAACCAAGTATTGAACTCAGCATCCATTGAGTTCTTAATAAGAACACTACTATAATTCTTTCCCAAATTCATATATAAGGAGGAAAAAATATAACAGTCACCTTACCTTAATTTTCTATAATTTATCTTTTTAACTCAAACTCTTCAAGAACTTGAACTTTTCTTCACACTTTATAAACCAATAAAGAAAAAAAGTCTCTTAATAACAAAAAAAAGTGAGTAGGTAGCTTGTTCTATATTCTTCCATGTATTAATAATTAAGAACTTATAGCATATTTTCCTAATCTTCCATGAGATAACTAAGCTAAACCTTAAGTGTTTTCACTTACCTTGGCTTGCAAAGGTTGGGGTTTCTTCCAGAACCCTAGAAATAAAAATAGGGTTGCTCCTTGTTCTTTTAGAGAGAGTGGAGAGAATTTGTAAAATATAATACTTTTTGTGACTTAGCAATGAAGTAATATGACCTGAAACTTGACCTTATAAAGGCCCTATTTTGTCCACCTATTTAGCTACATTTTGGACCTCAAAATTGGTCAAATTGGTCAAAGTAGGTGATGCACCTACTTAACGAGTTCAAGATGCTCAAAAGGTCAAAGTAGGTGATGCACCTACTTAATTTCTTAGTTGGGATCAATTAAATTGGTCCTTGGCGGATTTGAGTGTTGGGCCATTTCTCATTTTCCTTCTCTCTTTTACTTAATTTGGGCCCAAATCAGTCTACTAATAAAGGCCCAAATCTGATCTATGGACTTGGTCCATTAACTTGGATCATGTAACTCAAGTAGGTGACTCAGCTACTTGCTTAATGAAGTCAATAAATCACCTCAACCAATTAATCCATTTTCAGCCCCTAATACCTCTAGTCTAACTTAAAACTTGCATATACTTGGTCACTTTAAACTTTAGATTGAAGTACCATCTTACGATCCCAAGTTTAGATAGTTGTATCAATGTTAACTTGGTTGCATCACAATAAAATGTATGATCGGTATCTACAATTCCATAAACTCCATTAATACTCACGTAACAAATCTCATCCATTACCTAGACATAAGGCTATACAAAGTCTCATATGAATAGAACCAAAATATTCAAAATAAGATGTGTTACAGTTACAAACCTGGAGAAATCAGCATTTGTATGCTAAGTAATCAAAGTGCAAATTCTGGTTGAAGGCTATTACTTTTTTGGGGCATGTCATTTCTAGTAAAGGGATCATGGTGGATCCGTAGAAAGTTGTAGTGGTTATGAAGTGGCCTAGGCCCATGACTCCAACCGATATTCGAAGAGTTTTTTTTTAGACGGGTACTATAAGACATTTGTGAAGAGTTTCTTAACTATAGCTTCATTTTTAACTAAGTTGACCTAGAAAAGGGTGAGGTTATTGTGCCCTAATACTTATGAGGGTTGTTTTGAGAAGCTGGAAGATAACTTGACTTCAGCTCCGATTTTGACTTTACCCAAGGGTACTGATGGTTTTGTTGTCTATTGTGATATGTCCTGTGTAGGACTTGGTTGTTTGTTGATGCAGTATGGCGGGGTGGTGGACTATGTTTCTAAGTATTTCAAAGTTCATGAGAAGAATTATTCGACTAATTACTTGGAGTTGTTGGTTGTGGTGTTTGCATTGAAGATTTAGCATCACTATTTGTATGGAGTCCATGTATATATCTTTTCTAATCATAAGATTCTGCAATATTTGTTCACTCTGAAGGAGTTAAATCTCATGAAGAGAAGGTGGCTTGAGTTACTAAAAGACTACACCATGAGTCTCTACTATCACCTATTTAAAGCTAATATGGTTGCTAATGCTCTTAGCAGGTTATCCATAGGGAGTCTAGCTCACGTGGATGAGGATTAGCGAGAGTTGGTGAAAGATATTTACTATTTGGCTAACCTTGAAGTTTAGCTGTTGGACTATGAGAATAATAGTGTATCTGTGCAAGAGTTTATGAAGTCATCCCTTGTTGTTGAAATAAAGAAGAATCAGGTACTGGATCCTTTCTTAATGAAGATTAAGAGAGATATGGGTCAGTAAAAGGTTGTAGCTTTTGAGATTAGTGGTAAAGGTATCTTGAAGTACCAAGAAAGATTATGTGTTTCGATTTAGATGGGTTGAGAGAGGATCTTGGCTGAGGCTTATGAGTCGTGTTATGTTATTCATCCTGGATCAATGAAGATGTATCATGATCTTAAGGTGATTTATTGGTGGAACAATATGAAGCGAGATATGGCCAGTATTGTGGATGTATGGTGTGTCAACAAGTGAAGATTGAGCACTCGAGGACCAATTGATTGGCTCAAGAGATCGAACTGCCGATGTGGAAATGGGAGATAATTAATATGGATTTCATCACCGGTCTTCCTTAGTCTCACAATCAGTTTGATTTAATTTGGGTCATTATGGATAGGATAACTAAGTCTGCTCTCTTTTTGCCAGTGAGGACTAATTATTCGACAGAGGATTATATGAAGTTGTTCCTTCAAGAAATTATAAAGTTGCATGGGGTGCCTATTTCTACCATGTCAGATCGTGGTACTCAGTTTTGATCATATTTTTGGCATTTATTTCAAAGAGGTTTGGGAACTAAGGTAAGCCTTAGTACTGCTTTTCACCTATAGTTGGATGAGCAAGCATAAAGTACTATCTAGACATTAGATGATATGCTTCAAGCTTGCGTGATTGACTATGGTGGTAGTTGGGTTGTTCATCTGCCTCTTATAGAGTTTGTGTTTTATAATAGCTACCATTCTAGTATTGGTATAGATCCGTTTGAGGAGTTGTATGGTAGGAGGTGTAGGTCTCCTATTGGGTTATTCGAGGTTGGTGAGGTAGAGATGTTTGGCCTGGATTTGGTTGACTAAGAAATGGAGAAGGTGAAAGTGATTCGGGATAGAGTTAAACTTTCCAAAGTCACCAAAAGTCCTATGCATATGTGAGGCATAGAGAGTTAGAGTTTGAGGTTGTTGATTGGGTGTTCTTGAAGGTATATTCCATAATGAGAGTAATTCAGTTTGGGAAGAAAGAGAAGCTCATTCCCCAATATGTTGGCCCATACTTGGTCTTGAAGAGGGTTGGCAATGTTGTGTATGTGTTGGAGTTGCCTCCTATTTTGAACTCCATTCATTCGGTGTTTCATGTTTCAATGTTGAGAAAGTGCATGGGTAATCCTTCAATCTTTATTCCTTCGGAGGAGGTGGGTATTTTGGATTCCTTATCATATGAGAAAGTTTCAATTAAAATTTTGGATCGGCAAGTTCGTCGATTATGGACGAAAGATGTAGCTTTGGTAAAGGTTTTATATAGGAACCATAAGGTTGAAGAGGCTACTTGGAAAGTCGAAGAGGACATAAAGTTCAAGTATCCATTCTTGTTTTATGCTCTGGATATAAGTGCACAAGGTATGTGTTTTTCTTAACATTTTTGTTTTCTGACTTTGTTAAAGGAGAGAGTGATTTTCTTGGCATCTTGATTTTTTGAGTTTGTTAAAGGTAAGAGTAGAGGTATATGGAGTCAAATTATGCCCGCAAATGCCTTGTCCCATCATTCGATGATGAATGATCTAAGTGGGAAAGAATTGAAACACCCTGAATTTTGGCCATTGAAAATTTCTCGAGCTTTGAGCTTACTGACTTGGGTCCGACTAGACCCTACGAGTCATAGGGTGTCTTGATGAGTCGGTAGGATGAATTGTAACCAAACCACTATGTTTGTGGATTGATTCTACTCTGAGTACAAGTGGCTCACTAAGATTCGTTATAAGATGTTATGAGTTCTTAGGTGTAATCGTAGGGTGTTCAGTGCATGTCCCAATTTATGTTTTGTGTTTACTATGACTAGACCGTACGAGTTTTGCGGTCCCATTACGATTGGTGCCATTGAGTTGTAAGGATAGTAATGAAGGCTTCCTTGGTCGTGCTACCTTGGTTACAACTCATGGAGATGAGTTGTAAGGATGTTTACGAGTCAAGGAGTATACTCGTAATCAAAGGGGACACTTTTCAGCTTTTTCAGTTGTGGTCAATCTAGACATTTACCCTCTTAACCAAATAGAAAACCACAACTTTTAACCTCTTTTAGGGTGTCATTATATCTCAAAAACATCTAAGAAACTCCTCAACCACTCCCAATTCCTCAAGGAAAAGAACACTTAGGGTTTTTAAAATGTTGATCAATTAGGGATCTAAACGGTAATTTCTCTCCGTATATCTTACTATTACAGGCATGCTACTCTTCCCTCATTGTTAATTTATAAAAAAAACATGTCTTTTAAAGGTTTTTTTCACGAGATGTTATGTTGGTTTTGAAACAAAGATTGGGGTTTTTGAATGTTTATGAATTAAACCATGTTTCTCATGGTTTACATATGATTTTCATGCTTTAATTATAGTTTTTAATTTTTGTGTGCATGGGTATGGTGAATGAACTAGGGAATTGTGATTTTTCCAAACTTGTGGCTTTTGAAGAGGTTCAAACCCCAACCCAATAATGTGAAATTAGTTTTAGTTATGAGAACTTTGTGAATTTGTAAAATTGAACTACTCTTGAACTATTTCATAATATAAAAAGGTATTTGAAATACAAGGTATAATTTAATGAACAAAGAGATTCAATATACCCCAATGTGTATTAATGAACAAAGGAAGTTGTTCACCTAGGTTAATGGGAATTATTTTGTCATGTTGTTGTTACCTTGCAAGTGTAGTTTGATATCTAATAAGGGTTGTGCAACTGAGTCATGAAAGTAGAGGTTTGAGTGACTGGTACTGAATACTGCATTTGTCGATGCAGGGGTCAAACTAACTAGGGAGGTTCGAGTTCCCATAAATCATTATATGAACAGGTGCTTAAGACACCTTGGTATATGTTTCAGAGTTTGAGTCCCCCATGTACATATATATATGAGATTACACTTTGATTTATGCAGCTACATGCACGCACTAGGGCCCAACCAGAAGGTAAGAGCTGGGGACCATATAGACCATGAGCTACATAATCCAGGCTAAGATTTTTAAAAGCATGTTAATCCTTGTTCCAAATCCCGGCATGTGATATATATATATATTATATGTTTATGCATTTGATTATGTGCATTGGTTTTGAATGATTTTAAATTGTTCATCATATTATTATGTTATCCTTATGGTCGTGTTTCATGCTAGCATTTACCCCGCTAACTATCTTTGGATGTTGTATACCCATGCAATGTAGGAATAGTTCATACTTCTACTCCTCCTGCTCTGTGACTTGGATTCAGGACCAGCTAGCAAGTCAGATTGAAGTGGTGAGCTTGCATACTTTGGAAGACCCCATTTCATGATTATAGTTTTCTTTACATTTTGACTATTTCTTTAGATTTGGTTGTTTGCTATTGTTGGGGGATTTTCCGATTATTGATATTCTATTCTTGATCATAGTTTAGAAGTCTTAGTTTGGACTAATGTGTCTATTGGACAGTATCAGCTGGTCGGTTGTTGATAGTTAGTCATGGACCTTCATTTAAACCCTCTTAGACTATTGTACACTGTATTGTTATATGCTCAAAATTTAGCCGACATTGGGGTATGGTGTTTTTTGTTTGGTTAGGTACATGGGGTGATCTCCATTCCACATGGGACTTGAGATAACCGTCATGGCCAGGCCCAAGTTTTGATCATGACATTATCGCTATTATATATGATAATTGTCCTATAGAAATGATATTTCTCTTAGTCGTGATACATGATCTATAGATACAAAATGCCTCATTGATGTGATATGCCTCGTAGTTATGAGTTATGTTTATTAATGCATTAAGCCTCTTAGAAGCTAGATGCCTTTTATGTGTGACGATGATTGTAGATATGCTTCATAGCTTATAGTGATATTATTCCTCGTGAATACTATATGGCCTATAGTTATGAGATGATTTATATATAAATGATTATTGATATGAGATCCAGATACGTATGTGTGACTAAGGACATAATTATAATGTTATGATTATTCCGGACATATTATTGGGCCAAAAGCCATGTTATGATATTTGTTAGGTATCTGGAAAGTGTTTATCCTTGTAAAGGATAGGTGTAGTTTATGAATATATATATATATATATCTTCAGTATAGGATGGAGGAAGATGCAGTATGATGTTTATGATTTCAATGGTTGAATAATGGTAATGGCATGCATATATTTGGTACATTCATAATTCATTGCATTGATGATTGATACGATTCTGATGATATTATTTTATCATTATTGTTGTCACTAACTAAGAGGTAAAATCCACTTTGCATCTTAAAAACAGATTTCTTCACAATGATAAATGCCTAGTTTAATGGATAATCTATATGTATAAAAGAGGTTAATGATGGTGATTTAAAGATTTGACCGAGAAAAATTCCATTCCATGAATTGATACAAATAATTATTCCTATCGTGAGATATTTCGATCCTTTTTACACTTTATAGTTCTTAGTCCCGAAGATTACTTCAGGCAAAGGATGTATGAACTTACACTATTTTAGCCACGTCTTGAGTCCGTGCACCTATTATATATATGGTTATTGATAATGTGACATTTATGATAAATGATGAAATATGGAAATATACTCTACCTTCCGTCTCTTTTCATGATCATATAACTTTATCCCTCATGTGGTTTGCATTTTACTTTAGCACTTTTGGGGCTTGCCTTTTATTTTAGACCTCACGGAGTTCGCTCTTTAATATTGTCATTAATTGGGATATTATAATTATATGATGATACTCATCAAGGCCAGAGTACTTTGTTATGATATGGTGATATCCAACAAGATCGGAGGATGTTATGATATTGTGATGATACTAAGAAATGCAAAAGAATATTATGATGAAGTGATGATACCCAAAAAATCCAGAGGATATTGTGATTATGATATTGATACCTGGATAGTCCAAAGGTTAATTCTGGAGAAGATGGTTATGATGATAAGATTTTGATATTTATTGTGTATCTTGCATTCATTCCTGCATGTGCATTGCCTATCACTAGTATGTGCCTATGTCTATTAGCTAGTATCAAGCAACTACATAGATATGGGTGATAAATCTGCCTTGTGTTATTGTATGCTGATTGAAACTTCCGAGCCTGGGGTAGTGTGGGTTTACATAGGCTCGACTAGGTATTTGGTTGTCCGAAATATCCGAATACTTGCGCGGTTATTGACATTGTTATTATCATTGTTATGTCTAGTTTATGACAGATTGGTAATTGATTTGATATCGAGAACTGAGGTATGATTCCAACTTCTTTTATCTTATCGTTACATTAATATTATGCATGACGATCTATGAACTTGATATATGGATTAGAACCCTAAGTATTCTAGCACTAGCTTCTACTATGATAATGACGTATTAAATAGCTAGTCTAATGACATAGGTTGTATTTTAAGTAGACCTTGGTTATGTACTTATATATATACATACTTAGCTATATGTAGCTATGGTGTTTCCATACATCCCTTTATTTATTTATTTACATGACACATTCATTTCTTGTCCTTGTATATTGCTATATAATATCCGTTCGTCCTTTATTCTTATATTGGACAAGGATATATGGTATAGTGTTGAGATGTCTAATTGTGGATAGAATAGGATAGTTCATCCTTGATATTTTCATAGCCTTATTATGTTAGTCTCTTGGTCATGAATAGGATAGGTTATCCTTATTATGTTATTGGCTATTTTGTGGTTGCTAAATATTGGGTGTAGTTTCCATTTTGCTTATATGTTGTACATATCTTCTATATCTTTGGATCTCAGTTAGTCGTTGCGTACAGAGTACCATTTGTTTGGTATTAATAATACACTTCTGCTTTCTATAAATCATAGTATGGGTTTTCATTGATGATGTGTGCATCCTGCGGAGTAACCATGGTTAAGAGACTTAGAGAGAGTTTCTGATGTTAGGAGTATTACTTATCTCTTTCTTATGTATTATACTAGTCTCCATGTTGTATTCAAAGATAAGTTAAATTGGTATATTCATTTGCACTTCACTTTGCACTCTTATATTATTAGCAACTCTTGTACTAATACCATAAGGGTTTGGGGATTTATTTATGTATTTAATTAATTTTTATATTTATTACTCATTCTTTCTTTATTTTATTTGGTAGTTTGTTACTAGCCATTTAGGACCACGGGCTTGGATTGCCTACTAGCGGGTAATAGTATGCGTAATCATGATCTACGAAATTGGTTCATCACAAATCGATATCAGAGCCTAGGTTTCACCGGTGTGTTATTACTAGAGCTAAGTAATTAGTAGAATCATGAAGATCAGAGTAGAGACATCCGTAACCTATCTTTTAGAGACTATAGGGAAATTTTAGAAAATTCACTTCTTGACTCTTTATTGTGTGTCTGCTTTTCTATGACCATCTAACATATCCTTTGACTATATTTTCTCCCTAAATAATGATGCACGATGGGCGACATTATCAACAGATGAGAATGAGACTCCAACACGCCTTTCTAGAGTTTTAGTGCAGCATCAAACAAGACAGTCAGAGATGAATATCAAAGATCTTCAGTGTCTGTCAAAAAGGATTTGGGCCCATCTTAGGCTCCAGTCGATCTTGTGACTGCTTCATCCCTTTGAGATTCATCTTTGAGATTCGAGTGATAATTTTAGATCTCTCTTATTCATGGATAGAATTCGAGCCATCGACCATTCTTAGGCCAGATTTGGGTATATTAGTGTTCATCGATGTTCTTGAATAGTTTCTAAGTGCGAGATTAGAGTTATGGAGTGTCCTTGGCGTAGTCTTATGCTATATTCTTCTAAGACATACTTGGTGAATGGATTTGTTAAAGGACTAGCATTTTCACTTCATTTATTGTTGGAGCACTTCATAGAAACTAAGTCTCCCCCCCTCAGATTGTTAATTATGCTAGGGCCATAGAGAGTGCATGTATTTGGACTTATGGAGGTAGCGGCAAGAGGCCATGCCATCAGTATAGTTCCAGTGGTATTTCATTCGAGAGCTTGTTTTGGTTATGGCGAGATGAGGTATTGTTTAAAAGATCTCCCTAGATATGAGTTACTGATCAGACAGAGTATGCCAACCTAGATTTTTTGAGTAAGGCTATGATTACAAAAAGTATGGATATTTTACTAGAGCTTACTCTCAGTTTCAGTTGGCTAGTTATTTGTGCTTAGATCATGTTTCCTGCTAGGATTAGAGCCTCAGGAGTTTGTTAATACTGTAGAGAGATCAGTTATTAGACTAGAGTGTCTGGGACATAGGATTTCTAGTCATTCACCCTATTTAGATCAGCCTAATAATGTTGTGGCATCTTTAATTAGAGATGGTGTACTTGGTGCCTTAGTTGAAGATTTAGTAGATCGGTCAGAGTTTGGACCCATTTAGATTTATTCTCCCTATTACCATTAGGCATGTGATTGTGGATTTAACCGTGATTGGAGTGCTTTTATTTTTCCACTTTATCTTTCCATTATGTATATTGGGGTTTTCATACCCATTGATAATTATATGCCTTGATGAGTTCATCTTGGTTATTGTGTGCTTTGTAATTGAATTCATGATTATGTGACTGCTTCATGGCTTATTTCTTTCAGTAGTGGGTGGGGTAGATCTGTATTGATATTTGCTCCCTATGAGTGTAGCTTTTGGGTTTAACTCTCATTTATATTAGCATATTAGCCTTATTGTGTCCCCCGAGCGGTACATGATATTGGTGTTCATTTTGGTATCGAATATTCATTATATCGATATTGATATTGTTGTTGCTATTGCTATCACTACTTGTGGTTATTGATGTAATTTGATATAATTACTTTATTTAATTTATCCTCGCTAAGTAACTGTATAGACTAGTGCTATCTAGATAGAATGTCATTTTATTGTGATTCTTATTAGGTGGCTTGAGTAGATATAACCCAATTTGATGTTTTACTTCCCATAGCACGATAAGGTTGATTGTTTTCTCTCTTGGTTAGCTATGTTAGAATGATTCAGGAATGATTTATGGTGTCAAAGGTAAGTTGACCTTCCGTTGTTTTGTGTAACTCCAGAATTGGCAGCTTAGTTATATTGCCCATTATTGAGTTCAAAATTCTTAGACTTGCCTCCTGGTTGCGAAGGCTCTTGTGGTGTCTACCCCTTCCCATTTAGGCTATTTTTGAGCTTGACCAGTTTAGGGCCCATTTTTCATTTGTGGCTATTTCTTTGTCGATAGTGGTTTTAGTATAGATATCAAGATGTCCTAATTTATCTCTTATATTTATTGGATTCATATCCTAGTGATGGTTTTCCCTTCTTATTAGTGTGGATAATTTATACTCCTTACTTGTTGTGATATGGTTTTGTCTTAAGTGGAGTTGGAGAGTTAGAAGCAGGTTGCCTTTCCTGTGATCGTTTCCTGAGTTTTTTCTTTTTTGGTGGTGGTCTTGACATTGACCTTGGTGTCAAGATTGGTATTTTCTTCCTTGGCAAAGTGATTCATGGTTTGTTTGAGTTATGATTGTCCTTCTCGGGTGGATTCAGGAAATCCCTATTTATGTATTTGTTCGACCAAATAAAGTCTTAGTGGAGTGTTTCTCCTCGATGATATGTGCCTATGGCTATTGTTTTTCAAAATAGAGTATTTAATGGGTTTGTTCTGACTTAAGTTGCATTTCTTCGAGTTGCTAGAGTTCTTACTCTTCCTTGATTGGATTTTCTTTGTTTTCAGTTTGTGATTTATCCTCTGTTCTAATTTTTGTCTTCAGCTATGTTTCGATTTTGGCTCAACATGATATGGTACAAATCTGCCTGATTCAAATATTATGGTTGTTGTGAGCATTTGACCTTGGATTTGATTGCCGACTCTCTTTTAACTTGACGCTTTGGAATAGAGATGTTGAAGTTGTGATAAAGTTAAAGTATGGATGCCTACTGGTCTTCAGGTTTTGTTTGGGTAGTTGAGATCGAGAGATTCAGCCATGATGTTGAGATTTTAGCCTAGAGTTGTGGAGCTGAGTGTAGCTCTCATTTTTAGATTTGTCATTTAGAATTTCATTTATAGGTTGGTTGGGCCTACTCCGTTGTTACCAATTTGGTCTTCTTGATTTTAATTGGATTATTGTTGCTAAGTGTTCAGATGATGGCCCCTGGACCTGATATTGGTTCTTTTAGGTTTACCCTTGAGTTTCTAGTTTTCTTTGGGAATTTTAGATGATATGCTCCATTTAAGTAACATACTTGAGTTGGATTCGATATGGCTTTATTCGCGGTTGATGGGACATCCTGGATCGAATTGTTTAGTGATGAGTAGTTTCGTCTTGATCTTCTCTATTCCAATTCTTTTACCCTCTGAACTAATTGTAGCATTGACATAGATTGCATTCCTTGATTATCTCCATTTGTGTGCCCAGACAACGCCTTGTGGGCTTACTCTCATGGTTCCTATATGGGTTTCAAGTTTCAACTTTTGTTCTTTGAGTCCTCTATGATGAGATTGTGTGGATTGGACTCGGGTGATTTCTCCCTAGTTTGGAGCGGGTCGCAGTTGTAAAATAGTAAAGGAAGGTTACATAAGGATTTGGAGTCAGTAGCATGACTCATGTCTGGGGTATTCCTTTGTCTTGAATAAGCCTCTATTGATCTTGTGTAGATATCAAGATGGTATTAGTGTGTTGTGATTAAAATTGAGATGCATCAGCCTTTTGAGTTAAGTTGGAGGCCAGTTGGTGGTTAAAGTTAAGTTTTGGTTGTTTGGAAGTGAAGTGAGAGTGCTAGTTGAAAAAGGTTTACCTTTGGTGAAATCCTTTAGAAGTTTCTCTCTTCGTGTAGGTTATATGGGGAGTCATGCTTGGAGCATGCAGGACCAGTACCTAATCCTTTCAAACTTTTGATAGTCTTTCTATCCATTAACTTTCGTGGATGAAAGTCCTTTTAGTATGGATATTGTAATGACCCTTCCTATCATATTTTATCTTTCCACTTATATTTTCCGTTTGAGCTTCTTCGTAGTTGCCCTAAGTTAATTATGACTTACTAGGACTGACCATTCGATTACTGGGCAGTTTATTTAATTTTTATAACTGATTCACTTTTTGGAAGTCTTTGCTGGTTCCAATTGGACACCGAGTGAAGATGTTGAATACTTTGGTAAAACAATCTCAAATGTAAATTATGACCACTCCAGTTGATCCAAAATATCAATTTTAGGCTAGATAGACCTTTGGTTCGCATCCCATTGGAAGTTTAGGTGCGCGACCCATATTTGATCGTAATGACCTCGAATTGAAAATTTGAGTCTGCCAATGCTTCTGAAACACCAAATTTAGTGTGGTTACATAGTTCATTTGTGAAAAAATAGATTTTGAATGAATCCCGAGGCATCGTTGCAAATTTAGAAAAAAATTCAAATTGCTAGTACTGGTGCCATGGAGATTACGCAAAGATCACAATGATCACACAATTGACATCGCAACATGGCGACCATAGCTCGTGTGATGGTGATCGTGACATCTCCTTTCCTGTGGGTTCTATAAGTAGACCCCAATATCGCAAATTGGGTCATTTTCCCTTCATCTTTGAGTGCCAAGAACCCCAAATGGGAATGATAACTCTAAATTGAGTTGTGAGGGTGACTTAGAATGTTGATTATCATCTACTATCACAAATATCTTCGGATTTAAGGTAATAATCCTTCAAATTCATGCTTGAATTTCCTAGTTTTGACCCCAAACCCCAAATTCACTTAGGTCTTGATTTTAGCCGATAGTTTGCTTGGTTTACACCCATTTGTTGAGGGTTATGATTCCTTGTTCTTGTATGAACGTTGGGTTGACCTCAAAAATGCATTTTTCATAAGTGGGACACACTTAGGGTGTTTGATGTCATTTTTGGACCCGAACCATCATGGTGCAATATGGGTATCATTATTCACATATTGATGAGAATATTATGATTTTGATAGTGTGATGGCATTTTGGGCTTGTGAAATGAATATGAGCATTTGGTGAATGATGTAAGGATTTTTGGTTCGGCTTTGAGGCAGGCTTCTGTCTACTCTTATGAATTATATAATGCATATTATATATTGCCTACGGATGTGAATTTCAAGTTTGATTATTGGTAAAATGAATTAGTATTGAAAATTGAGGTTTGGGATTAGAAGAGGGTTTTGATCCATAAGTTGTAATGCTTAATATACTTTTGAATCCTATTGCCTTCTCCCTAGATTGAACTAATTTTTAGCATGCATAGGATATGATTCTAGGTTGCGGATATGGTTTTAGTATCAAAATCATGGTCAATATGGTTAACCTTAGTTGGGCTAGTCCAGTGATATTGAAATCGTAATTTGAGTAGTCTTGACTTAAGTGCACTTGTTTCTAGACAAAATTCCTATATTGGGATTTGTTATGGCTCACTTGACATCTAGAAGTTGAACTAAATTCCTTAGCCTAGTTTGGGGTGTAAATTGCCAAACTAAGGAAATTGAGGTTTAGAAGTGGGATCGTCCTGCTTACCTAAGCCAAGACTTGCGTTAGCCCTTATGGATTTAGTTGCGGATGCTAGGCTTAGTTGAAACTCTTGATCCTTAGAATAAGTGTACTTTCAGACTTAGTAAATGCTGATGTACTTTCCCTAGAATTATTATTAATGGATCATGGCCATGATATTCTTTATAGAAATGATATTGGACCTTTAGAGATGTCATCCCTCTTAGATATGATAATTGGCCTATAGAAATGATATTCCTCTTAGTCGTGATATATGACCTATAGAAAGGAGATGCCTCATTGATGTGATATGCCTCGTACTTATGAGTTATGCTTATTGATACATTATGCCTCCTAGAAGTGAGATGCCTTCTATATGTGAAGATGATTGTATATATGTTTCATAGCTTATAGAGAAGTTATGCAACGTGAATCGCTATGGCTTATAGTTATGAGATGATTTATATATACATGATTAATGATATGAGATCTATATCCGTATGTGCCCCTCTGGACGTCACACGGTGCCCAAGACTATGAGTTGTCCCGAGCTAACCCTTTAAGCCTTCCAAACTTGGAACTCATGATAAAAGTAAACTTGACATATGAAATCTGAATATAGTTGAATTAATATCTTAATTGAAAGTCAACTGACACTTTTGAAATTAAAATGGAAACAGTCGAACAAGCCTTTACTTCTAACTAGAGAGCCACTGGGACAGACCCCAGTGTACTTGAATATAAATAGAAAACAAATAACTGAAACACTTCATCAATATCAAAGGATGGTAAACTGGGTCCTCAGACTGTAAGGACTTACCAAAGACAGGATGTAGGTGATGATGTCTGTAATCAATTGTGCTGTTGGAACTGGGCACCAGAACCTACATTCTAAGACAATATAGAGTTCCTCTGGAATATACTGAGTATGTGGGGGGTGAATACATACATAAAACAATAACTGAATATTCAGATATAGTTTCAATAATGCATGTTAAGTGTACATGAATCACCTTAATCTTTAATAAAACAATGATTGCACCAACATAAACAAGAGTAGTGAAGCATAAGTATAAACTTTGTGAGCCATAACACTTAGTTTTGAAAAATTTACTTTTATTCTTTCTTAAGGAGGTTCTTCTAACCAACATAAACCATGTGAGCTACCATGGATTCCAACGTCTTACCCATGATGGGGAGAGCTGTTCTACCCTTTCCATTAGAATAGAACCTTAACTTAGTGATCACTATACTACCCATATTAGGACTTAAACCTATGGTTGCACGTAGTTCTGGGCATGTGACCTCGAACTCAAACCCAACTAGGTGCTAACTACTACTCCCATATTACTTATATGCTCGTACTTCTGGAAATCCACCATAAAAAAACATAAAGGTTATATATTAGAAACCAATTATGCTTTTGTTTGTTTTAAATCATAAATTCAATAAACAATTGTGGATTTCAAGCCTTGTCATTTGAATCGAAAGATCAAACCTTTCTTGTAAACTTAGTGCTTAAATATAAGCCTTAAATCTTATACATTCTTTCATAGAAATTGTAACACAATATCATGCTTAAAACTCAATTAGAACTCTTTAAACAATGCTTCAAATCAAACTCATGGTAATTCAAATTATAATAGGGAATTCTATAAGTCAAAACATAATTAGATGATAACAATTATGCACATTATAACTTAAATCTCATAGTAATTCCATAAACTCAAAACAAAATAATATGGGCACGAACCCTAATTACAAATCATATAACTTTAACTTTCAAATAAGTTTTGGGCACAAGGATGGAAGAATATCTCTATTCATAAACCCCACATAACTCAATAGCTGGATTTCTTTAATATTGCTTGAACTTGGAAACTTGAATTCTTGTATTCTTGGGGAAAAGATCTTGGATTTTGTTCTCATGAAGGAGGAGGGTTAATGGCATTTAAAACTGACTAATAATGGCTAATAATGACTCTTTGATGATTTTCAGTCATTGGAGGTAGGGTTTGAGGTGAGGAAAAGAACAAAATACCCCTAACAATACAAATAAAATCGCTGGAATTCCTTTAGTTGACAGCTTGTCACCCTGTCGTCAACTCCTCTTCATGTTCTAGTTATGGTTGACGACTTGGTTGATGGCTTGTAAACTAGTTGATAGCTTGTCAACCTAATCATCAGCTCCATTAGTGATACTGATTAAGTTTGACGACTTTGTTGATATCTCGTCACTTAGTTGACGGCTTATCACCTCTAGTCGTCACCTTGATGATAGATGGATGTGCTGAGGTAAAATAGGCATAACTTTCCACTCTGTTATCGGATTAGAGTGAAACCAGTTGCGTTGGAAAGAAGACTCAAAGATATTTCATTTGGTGTCTAGTGGTACAAGTAACTTTTTACTTACTAGGAGTAATGCTAGTTTTAATTTTACACAAGTTAAGACGTTCACTATATCTTATTCAATAGAAAAGTTCTCAACTAGACTTTGCTATAAGTGATTCCTATGGACATGATTCTCATCGAAAACACTTTATAAAGAAGGTTAAAGGTCAAGAAACTTAATTATGACTTGACATAATAACTTTGGGGTCTTTGAAAGAAATATGACAAATAGTTGGAAACTTATCTAGAAACTTGTGGGGGAATTACATTATCTCCCCTTTGGAGGCATTCATCCTCAAATGTGGCATCACTTAGGACTAGAAATAATTAATCACACCAACAACAAACTTATAAACAAGCTTACATAATCAAAATGTTCCAACCCCACACAACATTTGATACAACTTAAGAATGCTTAGGCAGACTGAAAGAGAAAGAGCTTTAGCTGAAAGATAACTATTGACCTTCGCTAAGGACTAAATTGGAAGGAAAGAGATGGGGATACTTGGACATCATGTCTGCTTTCGCTTCCCATGTGGACCCATCAACTAGTTCCAGAGGACTTTCACAGATGCTACTTCTTTATTTCTTAGTCTTCGTACTTTCCTATCAAGTATCTCAATAGGAAACTCTTTACACGACAAGTTATCCTTGATTTCAATACTATCTTGGGGAACTATTAAGGATAGATCTCCAATGCACTTCTTAAGCATCAAAACATAAAACACCAGATGAACCGCATATAACTTTGATGGAAGATCCAACTCGTAAGCATCCTCTCCTACTTGTTTTACTACCTCATATTGACCGATAAATCATAGAATCAACTTCCCTTTCTTCCCAAACCTCATTATTCCCTTTATGGGTGACACCTTGAGAAATACCCAATCACCTACTTCAAACTTGAGCTACCTTATTCTCACATTAGCATATGATTTCTGACGACTATGAGCAGTCTTCAATCTCCCATGAATAAACTGAACCTTAGCCATAGATTCAAGAACAAAATCTAGCCCAATCAACGCCACTTCTCCAACCTCAAACCATCCTATGGGTGATCACCACCTATGACTGTACAGTGCTTCAAACGGAGCCATCTAAATGTGAGCATGATAACTATTTTTATAAGAAAACTCAAAAAATGGTAGGTGCACATTCCAAATTCCCTTGAAATATAAGGAACATACCCTCAACAAGTCTTTTAATGTCAGAATTATACGCTCAGCCTGACCATCAGTCTGCAGATGAAAAGCAGTACTAAGCTTAACGTTTGTACCAAGGCCTTTCTGAAAGAATTGCCAAAACAGCAATGTGAACTGTGTGCCTCTATCTAAAATTGTATATTAAGGGATCCTATGAAGCCTTACTAACTTTCCAATATACATTCGAGCATAATCCTCCGCATTGTCTTATGTCTTGACAGGTAGAAAATGAGCTGACTTAGTCATTCGATCTACTACAACCCTAATTGAATCATGTTGACATTTCGTATAAGGTAACCTTGTAATGAAATCCATATTCACTGCTTCCCACTTCTAAGAAGGGATACTATTTTTTTGTAATATAACACCCATTCTTTGTTGTTTAACCTTAACTTGCTGACAATTGGGACATTTGGCTACAAGCTCGGCTATATCTCTCTTAATACCATTCCACCAATAAATTTCTCAGATATCTCTATACATCTTAGTAGTACCTGTATGAATGGAGTACCTCTAACCATGAGCCTCGACTAATATCCTTTATCTCAATCAGTCCATATTCGAGACACAGAGTCTACCTTGATATCAAAGTACACCATCTCCCCCTTAGGAGTAAACCTCAACCTCCTATTATTGAAATGTTTCCAATGTCTGGCTAAGTATTGGATAATTTCGTTGCTTCTCGTTCACTTTTACTACCAAAGATGATTTCAAACCATTTTGTACTACTACTCTCCCATCATCAGTATCGATCAAACAAACTTCCAAATGGTCTAATCTGTCCACCTCTTTGGTCAATTCTTTCCCTTCCACTTTCACATGGGCCACACTACCCATGGACAACCTACTTAGTGCGTCAGCCACCATATTGGCCTTACCCAAATGATAGAGCATACTTATATCATAATCTTTCAACAACTCCAGCCACTTTCTCTGACAAATATTCAACTCTCACTGAGTAAATACGTATTGGAGACTCTTATGATATGTAAAGACATCAACATGCACACCATAAAGATAGTGTCTCCAAATTTTCAAAGCAAACACTATGGCAGTTAACTCTAAGTCATAAGTTGGGTAATTTTTTTCGTGATCCTTGAGTTGTCTGGAAGCATAGGCTATCACTCTCCCATTCTACATCAACGCACCTCCTAACCCAACTCTAGAAGTGTCACAATATACCATGAATCCATCTAATCCTTCTGGCAAAGCTAATATTGGAGCCAAATTCAATCTATCCTTCAACTCCTAGAAACTCTTCTCACACTTATCTTACCATATAAACTTCACTCTCTTTTGGGTCAGCTTAGTTAATGGCGCATTTATAGAGGAGAATCCCTCAACAAATCTTTTATAGTACCCAGCCAAACTCAAAAAGCTACTGATATCGAACAGAGTGATGGTTCTAGGCCAGTGCTTAACTACATCATTCTTTTGAGGATCCACATAAATACCAACCCTTGAAATCACATTCCCCTAGAAAGTAATAGATTCCAACCAAAATTCTCATTTACTAAACTTTGCATACAATTGACGGTCCTTAAGGGTCACTACAATTCTCAAATAATCCGCGTGCTCTTCCTCACTCCTGGAATACACAAGTATGTCATTTATAAAGACAATGAAAAACATGTCCAAGTAAGGCTTAAATACACTGTTCATCAATTCCATAAAGGTTGCAGGAGCATTTATTAGTCCAAATGACATAACTACAAACTCAAAATAGGCGTACCTTGTTTGGAAAGCTATTTTTGAAATATCTTGTACCACCAGGCACCCTAAAGTTGATCAAAAAAATTATCGATTCTAGGAATTGTATACTTATTCTTGATAGTAACCTTGTTTAGTTGTCTATAATCTATACATATTCTGAGAGTGCCATATTTCTTGCACATGAATAGGACTGGAGCACCCCATAGAGAAACACTGGGTCTGATGAAACCTTTATCTAAGAGGTCCTTAAGATATTCTTTTAATTCTTTAAGTTCAACTGGAGCCATGATGTATGGAGGTGTGAAGATGGGTTGCGTATCAGTAAGAAGATTAATACCGAACTCTATTTATCTATCGGAGGTACCCCAAGCAAACCTACAAGAAAAACCTCAGGAAACTCATTGTCTATACAAAATGACTGAACTGTTGGAACTTTAGACTTAGTATTCTTAACTCGAACAAAATGATAGATGCACCCTTTTGATTTCAACTTTTTGTCCTTAAGATAAGACATGAAACGACATTTGGGAGACACAAAACTACCTTCCTATTTAAAAACTGCCTCATCAGGAAACTAAAACTTCACCACACGAGTGCGGCAATCTATTGATTCATAATATGAATGAAGCCAATCCATACCTAGAATAGCATCAAAATCTACCGTTTCTAACTCTATTAGGTTTGTTAGTATGATTTTATAGAGGACAGTAATAGAAAACTTCTTATTGACTCATATGGAAATAACTAACTCACCCACCGAGGTGGAAATTAAGAAGGTCCTAGAGATATTTTCAGGTCTTGTCCCAAAATTTATCACAACAAATGGAGTCATATAAGAGAGATGTGACCCCCGGTCTAACAACACATACACACCAAGATGAAAGACATGAAACATACTAGTGAAAACATATAGTGAACTCTCCTGCTCCTATCGGGATGGTAAAGCATAGAACTGATTCTGGCATTGACTGCCACCGGTATTGGATGATGCACCATAAGGAGAAACTGTGTGACTTGGTAAGCTAGTGCATTAGTAAATTGAGTCTAAAGACGAACATAACTAATTAGTATATGGACACTCCTTGATTCCGTGGCCCAGCTTGCCACACCCATAACAACTCCTTTTACCTAGCAAACACTAACCTGGATAAATCCTGGCACACTTTGCATATGTCGGATAACTGGGTTTTCCACCCATACTATTCTGAGGCCTGGAATTAGAAGTCCTATCCTACTGCTTCTTCTTGGTACTTGGTGCAGGGGAACTAACTGAAGATGGTGCTAGTACTAATGAAAAACCCTGAAACTGCAAATGATTTCCCCTCCAAACCTTGGTTGACTAAACTCCAACTACCCCATTCTAGCCTTCTTGTTTCTCTTCTCCTTTTTCTTTAACTTTTCTTCCTTAATATGTTGAGCATGATTCATCAGCCTAGAAATATCCATATCCCTAATATGTATGGTAGTCCTATACTTCTTGACTACTAAATCAGACACCCCAGTAACAAACTTACTCATACTAGCTCTAGGGCCAGTTATCAACTCAAGTGAATACTTAGATAACTATGTGAACTTAAGGAAGTACTCCTTCATTGTCATATAACCCTGCCTTAGGTTCATAAAATCCTCTACCTTATATTCCCTTATCTTACGTAGAAAGAACCTATCCAGAAACATATCCTGGAATATCTGCCAACTCACAAGGGTTGTATCCACACCTCTACCTTCCTTTCATATAACAACCCAATCATAAGTAACATCATTAAACCTATAGGATGCAAATTCTACACTCTCATCCTTAGTAATATGCATAATCTGGGTAATCTTTCTCACCTCATCAATAAAGAGTTGGGGATCCTCATCCACTCTTGACCCAATAAACTCAGGTGGATTCATCCTCATGAAGTCACAAATTCTGGCTGAATCTAGATTACTATTTTTTGAATTGGGACTGCCGCCTGTTAGTTTCCCCGAATGTTGGCATTCACAGCTTGGGCCAACGCCTGAAAGGTGGCCTAAAATTTAGCATGAGACACGTTCTCATTTAAAGGGTTGGCGTGCATGGGTGGTTGGTCACCATTTCTGCGTACATTGGCTTGATAAGGATGCATATTCTGTCACATAAAAGCATAAGTTAAGGTAGATAAAGATAACTATATGCACGATAGATCATGAAAGAAATGATGATTCCTAAATCATTCCGTAGCCACTTGCTTATAAATGTGACGCGCTTCACATCCATGATCAAGACTATGTATCATTGATTTTCTGACTCCCTAAGACTTTTTAAAAACTTAGGCTCGGATACAAAGTTTGTAACACCCTGAAAGAACCCCCTGGATGTCATACGGTGCCCAAGAATACGATTGTCATGAGCTAACCCTTTAAGCATTCTAAACTTGGAACTCATGATAAAATTAAACTTGACATATGAAATCTTAATATAACTGAATTATTATCTTAATTGAATGTCTTTAGCTTGATAGTCTTTAAAACTAACACTTTGGAACTTAAAACAAAAACAATCGGACAAGCTTCTACTTCTAACTAGAGAGCTATTGGTACAAACCCAAGATGACTCGAACATAAATAAAAAGAAAATAAATAAAACACTTCATCACTATCAAAGGCTGGTAAACTGGGACCTCAGACTATGAGGACTCACTAAAAGTCAGGATATAGGTGATGATATATGTAATTAATTATGCTGCTAGAACGAGGCACCAAAACATACATTATAAGACAATGTAGCACATAGACATATATTTAGATTGGTACCTATGGAATCAATTGAGTATGTAATAGTGAATGCATACGTATAATAATAACATAATATTCAAATAAACTTTATGTAATGCATGCTAAGTGTACGTGACTCACCTTGAGCTTGAATAAGAAAATGACTGCAACAACATAAACATGAGCAGTGAAGCATAAGTATAAACTTTGTAAGCCATAACACTTAGTTCTAAAAGCTTTACTTTAATTATTTCTTAGGGAGGTTCTTCTAATCGATATAAACCATGTGAGCTACCATGGAGTCCAACGTCTTACCACGTTGGGGGAGCTGTCCTACCCTAGCCATCTTAATCAAACCTTAAGTTAGTAATCACTACACTTAACCCGTATTGGGACTTAAACCTACGGTGGCACATAGTTATGGGTCATGTTACCTCAAACTCATACCCAACTCGATGCAAAATACTATTCCCATATTACTTATATGCTCATAATTTAGGATTTCCACCTTAAAATCGCATAAGGGTTAATATACTAGAAACCAATTGTGGTTTTCTTTGCTTTAAATCATAAGTATACTAAACAATTGTAGATTTCAAGCCTTGTAATTTGAATCAAAAGATCAAACCTTTCTTGTAAACTTAGTGCTTAAACATAAGCCTTAAATCTTATACTTTCTTTCATAGAAATTGTAAAACAATATCATGCTTAAAACTCAATTGGAACTCCTTAGACAATGCTTCAAATCAAAATCATGGTAATTCAAATTATAATAAGGAATTCTACAAGTCAAAACATAATTTGATGATAACAAGTATGCACTTTAATACTTCAATCTCATAGTAATTCCATAAGCTCAAAACAAAATATTATGGGCATGAACTGTACTTACAAATCATAAAACTTTAACTTTAAAACAAGTATTGGGAAAAAACATGGAAGAATATCCTTGTTCATAAACCCCACATACCTCAATAGTTGGATTTATTAAAGATTGCTTGAACTTGGAGACTTGAATTCATGGATTCTTTGGGAAAAGATCTTGGAGTTAGTTCTTTGGAAGGAGGAGGGTTAGAGATATTTAAAACTAACTAGTAATGGCTAATAACGCTTCTTTGATGATTTTAAGTCATGGGAGGTAGGTTTTGAAGTGAGGAAAAAACCAAAATACCCCTAACATAACCAATAAAATTGCTGGAATTCTTTTAGTTGATGACTTAGTTGATGGCTTGTCAACTAGTTGACAACTTGTCATCCTAGTCCTCAACGGTTGTTCATGTTCTGGTTATGGTTGATGGATTGTCAACCTAGTATTCCAATCCTTCAGTTATAATGGTTATGGTTGACTACTTGGTTGATATCTCGTCACTCAGTTGATGGCTTATCACCTCTAGTCGTCACCCTTATTATAGATGGACGTACTGAGGTAAAATGGGTTTAACTTTCCACTCCGATATCAGATTAGGGTGAAACAAGTTGAATTGGAAAGAATACTCGAATATCTTTCATTTGGTATCTAGTGGAACTCGTAAATTATTACATACTAGGAGTAATGGTCTTTGGAAGTTGACACAAGTCGAGACATTCACTAAAACTTAATTGATAGAAAAGTTCTCAACTCGACTTTGTTATAAGTTCTTCCTATGGATGTGATTAATAATGAAAACACTTTATACCCAAGGTTAAAGGTCATGAAACTTAATTATGACTTGACATAATCACTTTAGTGTCCTTTATAAAATATGACGGATAGTTGGAAACTTATCTAGAAACTTGTGGGGTATTACATGTGGGACTGAGGCCGTGATTATGATGTTATGATTATTACAGACATATTATTGGGACAAAGGCCATGTTATGATATTGGTTGGATATCTTGGAAGTGTTTATCCTTGTAAAGGATATGATTGTAGTTTATGAATATATATATATATACATGTGCTTATATGCATATCTCTCTGGTATAGGATGGAGGAAGATATGGTATTTCATTTATGATTCCAACGGTTGAATACTGGTGATGACATGTATATATTTGGAACATTCATGATTCATTGCATCAATGATTGATATAATTATAATAAGATTATAATATTATTATTGTTGTCACTAACTAAAAGTTAAAATCCACTTTGCATCTTTAAAATATATTTCTTTACAGTGATAATCTCCTACTTTAATGGATAGTCTATATGAATAAAAGAGGTTAATAATAGGGATTTCAAGATTTGACCGAGACATATTCCGATCCATGAATTGATACTACTAGTTATTTGGGTCATAAAATATTTTGACCCTTTCTACAATTTATAATGATTTAGTCCTGAAGATTACTCCAGGCAATGGATTTATGAACTTACACTTTTTATCCATGACTTGAGTTCATGATCCTATTATATATATTCTTATTGATAATATGACATTGATAATGAATGATGACTTATGAAAATGACTCTACTTTGCTACTCTTTTCATGATCATTTTACTTTTTCACTCATAAGGCTTGTATTTTACCTTAACCCTTGTGGAGCTTGCATTTTATTTTAGCCCTCATGGGGATCACTCTCTATTATTGTCATTGACTAGAATATTATGATGATATGATGATACCCGACATGGTCGAAGGATGTTGTGATAATATCGCGATACCCAAATATGAGTTAGTCATCAGACAGAGTTAGCATATATTCCCCACTAGTCTAGAGTTTCTGAGTCAGGCTATGATTGTGGGAAGGATGTATATTTTACTAGAGTTTTCTCTCAGTATTAATTGGCCAACCATTTGGTCTTAAATCATCTTTCTCATAAGGATTAGAGCCTTAGAAGTTTGTTACTACTATAGAGAGATTAGTTATTAGACTAGAGAGTGTCCCCCAGGATAGGATTTCTATTCATTCACCCTATTCAGATTAGCCTCGTGATGTTGTGTTATCTTCAGTTAGAGATTGTGCACTTGGCGCCTCAGTTAATAATTTAGTCGATCGGTCCGAGTTTAATAATTTCCTTCCCATAGAGCGGTGAGGTTGATTATTTTCCATCTTGGTTAGCTGTGTTAGATTGATTTGGGAATGTATTATGGTATCAAATGTTAGTTGACCTTCCGTGGTTCTTTATGACTCTAGAGTTGGAAATTTAGTTGTATTTACCATTATTGAGTTTGAGATTCTTAGACTTGCCTCCTGGTTGAGAAGTCTCTTGTGTTGACTATCTCTTCCTATTTAGGCTATTTTTTATCTTGACCAATTTATGCTCTATTCTCTATTTATGGACAGTTCTTCATCGATAGTGGTTTTTATATAGATATCAAGATGTCCTGGATCTATCTCTTAGATTTATTAGATTGATATCCTTGGTGATGGTTTTCCCTTATTATTAGTATGAAGAATAGATACTCCTTGTTTGTTGTGATATGGTTTTTTCTTAAGTGGAGTTGGAGAGTTAAAGGCAGGTGGCCTTTCCTGTGGTCACTTCTTAAGTTGTTTCTTTTTTGTTTGTGGTCTTGACATTGACCTTCATGTTAAGATTGATATTTTTTTCCTTGGCAAGGTGATTCATGGTTTGTTTGAGCTATGATTATCCTACTTGGGGGGATTTAATAAATCCTCATTTAATAATATGTTCAGCCTAATGAAGGATTGGTGGAGTGTTTCTTCTCGATAGTATATGCCTATGCCCATTTTCTTCTCGATAGTATATGCCTATGCCCATTCTTTGCTGAGATAGAGTATTGGATGGGTTAGTTCTGGATAAAGTTGTACTTCTCCGAGTTGCTAGAGTTCTTACCCTTAGTGGATTAGATTTCCTATTATTTTAGCCAGTTATTTATCCTATATTGTGATTTTGTTCTTCAACTATGTTTTGTTATTGGCTCGACATGATATGATAAAATCTGTCTGATTTAGATAGCATGGTCCTTTGAAGCATTTGACCTTGGATTGGATTGTCGGCTCAGTTTTGACTTGATGATTTAGAATGATGATTTGGAAGTTATGATAAATTTGAAGTATGGATGCCTAAACATGTTCTAATTTGGTTTGGGTAGTTGAGATTGAGAAATTTAGCCTTGGTGTAAAGATTTTAGCTTTGAGTTGTGGAGCTGAGACCAACTCTCATTTTTAGATTTGCCTCAGTTAGAATTTCACTTATAAGTTTGTTGGGAATACAACATGGTTACCTATTTGGTCGTCACGACTTCAGTTGGATTGTTGTTGCTATGTGTTAAGATAATGGCCCTAGACTTGGTTTTGGTTGTTTTAGCTTTGGCTTTGAGTTTTTAGTATTCGTTGGGAATTTTGGATGATATGATCAATGAGAGTAACATACTTGAGTTGGATTCAGTATCTCTTCATTCTCGGTGTATGGGATATCCTGGATAGGATTGTTTAGTGATAAGTAGTTCTGCCTTGGTCTTTTGGATTCTAGTTTTATTTACTCTCTAGACTAATTATACCATTGGCAAAGATTTCATTCCATGATTATCTCCATTTATGTGCCCAGACAGTGCCTTGTAGGCTTAGTCTCATGGTTACTGTATAGGCTTTAAGTATTATAACTTTAGTTCTTTGAGTCGTCATGATGAGATTGCATGAATTGAACTTGGGTGATTTTCTCCTGGTTTGGATTGGGTAGTAGGTGTGAAAATATGGCTTTGGAGGCAGTGGTATAACTCATGTATCGAGTTTGCTTTTGGCTTGAACAAGCCTTTGTTGATCTTATGCGGATATCAAGATGGTATTGGTGTGTTGTGATTCAGATTTGTGTGTATCAGTCTTTTTGGTTCAGTTGGAGGCTTGTTCGTAGTTAAGGTTAAGTTTTGGCTTTTTGGAAGTGAAGTGAGAGTGCTTGTTGAAAGAGGGATACCTATAGAGAAATCCCTTAGAAGTTTTTTCTCTTTGTGGAGGTTATCTAGGGAGTCATGCTTGGAACATGTGGGCCCAGTACCTCATCCTTTTGAGCTTTTGCGATTAATTCTATCCATTGACTTTTGGGGATACAAGTCATTTTAGTAGTTGATTTTATAATGACCCTTCTGGTTATTTTTTATCTTTCCACTTATCTTTGCCATTTGAGATTCTCCATAGCTGCCCCATCTTATTTATGATTTGCTGGGACTAACCGTTCAGTTATTGGGAAGTTTGTTTGGTTATTAGAACCGATTCCCTGTTGGAAGTCTTCACTGGTTCCAAATGGCCACCAGGTGAAAACTTCAGTAAAACAATCTTGGATGTAAATTCTGACTGCGCCAGTAGATCAAAAATACCTATTTTAGGCTAGATAGACCTTTGGTTTGGGTCCTAATGCACCAGAACTTAATTCGACTTATTGGTCAAAACGTTGAAAATTTTTAAGTTAAGGTGCGGGACCCACATTTGGTCAAAATTACCTTGAATTGAAAATCTGAGTATGCCAACGCGTCCAAAATATCAAATTTAGTATGGGTAGATAGTTCATTTACAAAAATCAAACTTTGAATGAATCCTAAGGCATCGTTGCAAATGTAGAAAAATTTCCAAGTTGTTGGTACTAGTTCCATAGAGATTGCACAAGGATCGCCATGATTTCCCCATGGCAATCACACCCCGTGTGATGGCAAACGCGTTGTCTCCTTGTCTGGAGGGTCTATAAATAAACCCCAATGTCACGAATTTGGTTATTTTCCCTTCATCCTTGAGAGCCAAGAACCCTAAATGGGTATGATAATTCTAAATTGAGTTGGGGGTGACTTAGGCGCTTGATTACCATCTATTATCCCAAATATCTTCAGATTTAAGGTAGGAATCTTTCAAATTCATGCTTGAATTTCCTAATTTATACCCAAAACCCCATATTCACTTATTTATTGATTTTAGCCCAAAGTTTACTTAGTTTACACCCATTTCATAAGGGTTATGATTCCTTGTTCATGTATGAATGTTGGGTTGACCTCGAAAATGCATTTTTGTAAGTGGGACCCACATGGGTTTTTTGGTGTAGTTTTTGCACTTGAAGAACAATGGTGCAATATGGGTATCATTATTCTTGTATTGATGAGTAGATTACGATTTGATAGTGTGATGTCATTTTGGGCTTCTAAATTGAAGATGAACTTTTAGTGAACGATGTAAGGATTTATGGTTCAGCTTTGAGGTAGGCTTCTGTCTACTCTTCTTTGTAAAATGATATGTGTGTTATATTGCGTGTGGATTTAAAAGTTAAGTTTGATTATAGGTAGAATAACTTAGTATTGAATATTGAGGTTTAGGAATTAGAAGAGGCTTTTGACCTGTAAGTTGAAATGCTTAGTATCCTTTTTTAATCCTATTGCCATCTCCCTAAATTGAACTAATTTGTAGCATAGATACTATATGATTCTAGGTTTGGGATGTGGTTTAAGTGTCGTAATCATGGTTAGTACGATTAACCTTTGTTGGGCTAGTCTAGTGATTTTTAAACTATAATTTTAGTATGATTGACTTAAATGCCCTTTTTTCTAGACAAAATTTCTATCTTGGGATTGGTTATGGCTTACTTGACATCTAGAAGTTGAACTATATACCTTAGCCTAGTTTGGGGTATAAATTGCCAAACTATGGGAATTGAGGAATTACCAAGGCCAAGACTTGTATTAGACCTTGTGGATTTAGTTGCAGATGCTAGGCTTAGTTTAGACTATTGAGCCTTAGAATAAGTGTACTTTCAGACTTGGTAAATTATGATGTATTTTTCCCCGGATTATGATTTATGGCTTATGGCCATTATATTCTTTATAGAAATGATATTGGGACTTTAGAGATGTTATCCCTATTAGATATGATAATTGGACTATAGAAATGATATCTCTCTTAGTCTTGATACATGACCTATAGATACGAGATGCCTCATTGATGTGATATGCCTCGTAGTTCTGAGTTATGCTTATTGATGCATTATGCCTCCTAGAAGTGAGATGCCTTCTATATGTGAAGATGATTGCAGATATGCTTCATAGCTTATAGAGATGTTATCCTTTGTGAATACGCCGTGACATATAGTTATGAGATGATTTATATATATATGATTATTGATATGAGGTTCAGATATTTATTTGGGCCTAAGGTCGTGATTACGATGTTATGATTATTCTGAAAACATTTTTGGGCCAAAGGCCATGTCATGATATTGGCTGGATATTTGGAAATAAGGAAGGTAACGGGGAAGTGCAGGTGCGGTGTGTGCCGGTTTTAAGCTATGCGGAGTGGTGCGGGTATGGTACGAGTTAAAGTATATTTTTTAAATGGTGTGGTACAGTGCGGGTTGCAGGTATATGTGGGTTTAAATTAAATAAAGCTAAAAATTAGTATTATTATCGTGAATATACCTAAAATTATATGTATTCTTTACTTAAAATTTTATAATACTTAAAATGACATGTATAACACTACAAATAAATAATATTATAGTTTTTTAATATCTCTATTCATTTTTTAAAAAGTATGAGATTTGATCATTACTTGTACACGTGATACTTTTTGTCAATTTCTTAGTGAAAAATGATATAATAGAAATTAGTTGTAATTATTTCCTAGTTGTAGATTTGTAAATATTGTGATTTTCAATGGATTTACAAGTTTTTCAAAAAAAAAAAAAATGAGGTGTTGCGGTGCGGGTATGTAAGAGTATGAGTGTGGGGCGGGTTTATGCAGGTTTAAAGGGGATGAGGTGCAGTACGGTGCAGTTTTACTATATGCAGGTTTAGAAGAAACCCGCACCGCACCCACACCTGCACAACACCATTGCCATTCCTATCTGGGAAGTGTTTATCCTTGTAAAGGATACGATTGTAGTTTATGAAGACACACATCTCTCTGGTATGGGATAGAGAAAGATTAGGTATGATGTTTATGATTCTAATGGTTGAATACTGATGATGGCATGCATAGATTCGGTACATTCATGATTCATTACATCGATGATTGATATGATTCTGATGAGATTATAATATTATTATTGTTGTTATTAACTAAGAGTTAAAACCCACTTTGCATCTTAAAACTAGATTTCTTTTCAATGATAACCACCTAGTTTAATGGATAATATATATGTATAAAAGAGGTTAATAATGGTGATTTAAAGATTTGATCGAGGCAGATTATGGTCAATGAATTGATACTACTTATTATTTTGGTCCTGAGATATTTCGACCCTTTATACGCTTTATAATGATTTAGTCCTGAAGATCACTCTAGGCAATGCATTTTAAAACTTACATTTTTTTATCCACGGCTTGATTCCGTGCACCTATTATATATATGCTTATTGATAATGTGACATTAATGATGAACGATGAATTTTGGAAATATACTCTACCTTGCTTCTCTTTTCATGAACATTTTACTTTAGCCCTTATGGGGCTTGCATTCTACTTTTAACCTTCTGGGCTTGCCTTTTATTTTTCCCTCATGGGGATTGCTCTCTATTATTGTCTTTGACTGGGATATTATGATGATATGATGATACCCAACTAGGTTAGAGAATGTTATGTTGATATGATGATACCCGACAAGGACAGAGAATATTATGATAATATGATGATATCCAACGAGGACGAAGGATATTATGATGATATGATGACACCCGGCAAGGCCGAAAGATATTGTCATGATGATATTAATACCCATCAAGACCGGAGATTAATTCTAATGATGATGGTTATGATGATGAAATTATGATATTGATTATGTACCTTGCATTCATTCTATCATGCGCATCGCCTTACCAGTATATACTTATGTCTATCAGTTGGTATAGGACGGCTGCATAGATATGGTGATGACTATACCTTATGTTTTGGTATGATGATTTAACCTTTTTAGACTAGGGTAGTAGGGGTACACATAGGCTCTGCTAGGTATTCGATTGTCTAAAATAGCTGGTTACTCACGCTGTTATTGATATTGTTATTATCATTGTAATGTATAGTTTATGAAAAATTGGTCATTGATTCGGTATCAAGACTTGGGGTATGATTCCAACCTCTTTTATCTTACGATTACATTATTATTATGCATGCCTATCTGAAGAATTGATATATGGATTAGAATCCTGAGTATTCTAGCACCAACTCCTGCCATGATTATGAGATCATAAATAGCTAGTCTGATGACTTAGGTTGTACTTTGAGTAGACCTTGGCTATGTATTTATATATATACATATATATATATACATATATATATATACATTCTAAGATATATGTAGCTATGGTATTACCGTACATTCCTTCCATTATTTGTTCAGATTGTATATTCATTCTTTGGCCTTGTATATTGCTATATAATCTTTGTTCTTCCTTTATTCATATATTGGCCAGGGATATACAATATAGTGTTGAGATGTATAAGTTTGGCTGGAATAGGACAGTTCATCCTTGGTACTTTCGGATCCTTATTATGTTAATCTCTTTTTCATGAATAGGATATGTTATCCTTATTATCTCATTGGCTATTTTGTGGTTGCTAAATGTTGGGTGCATTTTCCATTCTATTTATATGTTATATATATCTGATTTATCTTTGGAGCTCAGTTAGCAGTTACCTACTGAGTACTATTTATTTTGTACTCATAATACATTTCTACAACCTACAGATCATAGCACGGGTTATCGCTATTGATGTGTGCGTCGTGCAGAGCAGCCATGGTTCAGGACTTAGAGTAAGCTCCTGATGTTCTAAGTATTACTTATCTCTCTCTTATGTATTATACTATTCTCTATATTGTATTCAGGGAAAAGTTATATTAGTGTATTCATTTGTACTTCACTTTGTACTCTTGTAGTATTAGCAACTCTAGTATTGTTACCACAAGGTTTTGGGGATTTATTTATGCATTTGATCAATTGTTATGTTTATTCCTCATTCTTTCCTTATTTTATTTGGTAGTCTATTACTGGCCATTTCGAACTACGGGTGTGGTTTTCCTACTGGTGGGTTATAGTAGGCGACATCATGATCCAAGAAATTAGGTCGTGACAGTAGTGCAAGTAGATGATACTCAAATGAGGCTGAACCATATAGAATCACCCAACAAGGTTCTTCACAATATACTCACATACTCGTTGGAAATAGATCTAATAGTAGAAGAAAGTGTTGAAGATAAAAAAGGGAAGAATAAAGATAAGATTTTCAAAGATGCAGATCTATCCTGAAGAGTGTTAAGTGCTGTTAAATTAGAAAGAAATGGCAAGAAACAAGACCATAGTGAAGCTTTAATCCTCTCAAAAATTAACCTAAAAGGAAGGTGGTCAATTAAAAAGGTTCTAAATGTTGAAAGCTCTTATATGAAACATAAGGTCTATAAAGTCAAAAAGAGCTTTCCAATGGGTGAAAATGTTGCAAAATTTTCACAAGTTTGCTTAGTGGCTTCGATGGAACATTTTTAGCTTGTTAGAACAATTATAGGTACAAATCAAGGTAGAATATGCTTCATATGGCTCATAACTGTAATGGTAAAATTTGGGTCTTTGTTAATCAAGGCTTTGATATGATTGTGGAGAGAGATACTGAGTTGTAAATCACAATAAAGATCAAGGAAAAATACTCTAGTTTCATTTTTATACTTTTTAAATTTATGCAAAGTGTTATGATCAACTTACAATAGAGATATGGTATAGTTTATGCAGTGTTGCAGTTGAAATGAATAACCCATAGTTAATAGGCGGTGATTTATATGTGGTATTGAATCAAGAAGAAAATATTGGAGGCTCTCCATTTATTGATGCAGATTCTGAGGAGCTTAGGAAATTTATAAAGTCTTCTTACCTGAATCAAGTTGCTATATGTAGTTTTGATGATGAGCAACTAAACTACAAGGGAATAGATCCCTGGATGTCCAAAGTATTGTACAGATGGCATATGGTATCTGCACAATTTTATCCTCTTATGAAACAAACTTGCAGGTGCTAATCTGTACTGACTTGGATAGCTGGTCTAATGTATTGCATCGCTAATCATCATCCAGTTATAAAAGGAAAGAGATGACTCTTCAAAAGGGTTTTTGCATATTCTAAAGAGTAAAAGAGAGGAAGCAAAAAATCCATTTCAAGGATGCTCAAGCATTGCTTATTTCTTGACTTTGTACTTTGCTTAAAGAGTGAGTGAGTGTTTTTAAGTGTTGATTTGTATAAGAACTACTCATGTTATAAGAGTAGTGTTTTCTTATTGAGAGTGCGTCTTAGGTAAAGTTGGCTAAGCTTGAGACTAATTAGAGATAATTAGTGTAGGGAGAGTCCTTGGTAGAGTTACCATGATGAGTTGGTAGTAGAGTTACTTCTAGCGTAAGGAGCCTAGAGTCAGGATAAAATTATAGTGGATTTTGTTTGTGCTTGTGAGGGAAAGCCCTGGTTTTCCCCATACTAGGTTTCCGCATAAAAAATCCTTATGTCTTTTACTCTTTCGACACTATCTTTAGTTTTTATGCACTCTATTTGATTGCATGTGTTTGATTCCGAGGGTTTCATCAATTGGTATCAGAGCCTAGTTACTCTAAAAGTTTCACACCTAGAGTATCTTTGTTAGAATTGCTGCTGCACCTAATCTACAAGAAATGTCATATGAAACAAGACCACCAAGATTCAATGTGGCAGTATTATGGGTGGTGGAAAACTTGGATGTTTTACTTCATTATGGTTGAAGATAGTGAATTAATGGAAATAATTCTTGATGGTCCTTATGTTCCTGTAAAAGATGTCAAAGAAGGAGATATGAAGAGAATGGTCATCAAAAATAGAAGGGAGTTCAATGATAAAGATAGAAGGAAGATTAAGAAAAATTACAAGGCAAAGAAACTGCTAGTATGTGGAATAGGTCCTGATGAATACAATAGAATCTCAGCCTGTGAAAGTGCTAAAGAGATCTGGGATTGCTTGAGGACTGCTCATGAAGGAACTATTGATGTGAGGTACTCTAAGGTAGATATGCTGACTTGCAAATATGAAACCCTCACCATAAAAGAGGGAGAAACCATCCAAGAAATACATACCATATTCACCTCTATAACAAATAAACTTCACTGTTTAAGAGAGGTGATCCCAGTGTTTAAGCAAGTGAGAAAGATTCTTGGGGTTCTTCCTAAGTCTTGGGAAAACAAGGTGGATTCTATAACTTAGGCAAGGAACATCAAAACGCTCACCATGGATGGATTCATTTGTAAAAAAAAGAACCATGAGCTTAAGAAACAACAAGAGATGGAGAAAAAGTGACAAAAAAGAAACATCCCTGGATTTTAAATCTTCTAAATATGATGCAGATGGTGATGAAGATACTGATGTTGACTATTTGGCAAAAAGTATTATTAGATCAATGAGGATGAGTAGCAGTTCCAATGAAAAGGAAGTAGTAGAGAAAAGGGAAACAATATTGAGACTGTAGGTGACAAAGGAAAGATTAGGGACCAGGTCCCTGATAATTAAGGAAAGAAAGAACCAGTTGAGTATGCTGGAATGCAGGCTCAAGGAACATAGGAATATTTTTCTACTGATTCAGATGAAGTTGAGAAGACTGGAGATGTTTCTATGATTGCAATAGAAGAGGCACTCAAGGAAAACACAGAAGATGAAAAAGAAAAGGCGGTAACTCTATCTGATATTAATGAAAATCTAGATAATTACGCTGCTAGGAAGATAAAAAGTCTTGCAAGTATTTTGTTAGACTCTGTATGTGAACTACCCGCTGAGAAGAATGCCTTGGAAGAAAAAGTACAGAATTAAGAGCATGAGATGATTACTCTAACTCTCAAAATTTATAAAATTGAAGAACTGTTCATAAAGATGAAATCTGAAAATCTGAGTCTAATAAGGAATCTGAAGAATGTAAATAGTGTTGATAGTAAAGGGAAGAAGGAAACCTCTAGGATTCATATTGATCTTGAGGAGAAACTGAAAGCATCACAACAGTACCTCATGGTATCACTACATAAGAATGAAGAACTAGAGAGGGACCTAGTCCGCCTGAAGGAAGAGTTGAACAAGTCTCTTAATTGGAATAGTTACTCACTAATCCTTTTTGATTTTACTAGTCAAGGAGCTAATGATGGTAAAGGAATGGGCTACAAAGAAATATTACAACCTGGCGAGTCTATAGGGAAGGTTGCTCATGATGACAGAAGAAAAGGGCACAAACCCTTGCGCACTCACTGTAGAAGAAATGAACTTTTGAAGGAAGCATGTCAGCACCGAATTAAGGCAAAATTAAGTAATGTTGAATTCACTTAGAAGGAAAGTATTCATCCTAAGGATTTTGTGTCTCTAAAAGAAGTGAAGAAAAATCCATCACTGACTAGATAGGCTTAGAAGAATTTGATCACTCTATTGTCCTACTATTGGGAACTCATACTTAGAGTAAATGTGAGGCAAAATCATATAAGATGTGAAAAGCAAGAATGTGAGTGGTTAAAAAGGGATTAAAATAGTGATGACTTGGAAAGTTCCCCCAGGAAATAACTCTTGATCCTAAAATATATAATAAAAAGGGAGATATGAATGCCATATGGGTACCTCCCCAACACAGTATTTGATCACTTTTGGGTACTTGAGAAAAGGAGATCACATAGAATAGCCAACATGATATTTAGTTTGAACAAAACTTATGGAGAATATATTTAAAGTATCTGAATTATTAGTTGTTCAGGAGAAGTCAAGAATGGAAATAGAGGAGTTAAGAATCAAGTCAACAGGCAAAAATGTAGGATTAAATGTATTTGACATTGTTAAATCAAGGGCTATCCTCTGAAGGACTAGGTTCCACTGATGAACATGCAGTTGGAAATGCAAAACTCTAGGCAAGAATGGCTAAACTGAATGTTGAAGTAAATATCCTTACAAAATAGTTGGTAGATACTAACTTTACTATAGATGAAATAATAGAGTACTTCTTAAGTCCTTTCCACCCAATTCTCCTTCCACCTGAGCCCTATTATCCTTATTCCCTCATCAACATTGTGTCAGTTCCATATCCTGGTTCTCATAATGGCTTTTAAAGATAGTTATCTTATGATGATTATTTTAGCCTACTGTACTGGTACTTACTATTCTAAGTGAATAAATCTTTTGTTTGTATATCTGATTTGTCTCCTTACGTTAGAGTTGTTCTACATGTTAGTGTTCCCTAGTGGCCATGAGTGAACTAATCTATGCTTTTCTTTACTCTTGTTTTATTGTTAATCCATTTTAATAATGCCAAAATGGTGAATATGAGTTCATGTAGTAGGGACCAGGCACCAAGTAAATTGAGATGCAAATGCAGACCTGAAGAGAGTCATACTAATAGGGGAAAGTATGCAAATACAAAGGCACCAATTGAAATGGAGGTGCACAATGACAGGGGGAAGTGTATAATTACAAATGCACCAAAATAAAATGAAGGTGCACAATGACAGGAGGAAGATTTTTCTACAAAACTAAAACAAGGGGACAGGTCCCTGTGTTGCATTATATAGGAAGTATGATAACAGGGGGAACATTCATCTTCAGATGTTAATCAGTCTGATTAAATATGATGAATATGCACTAATGCTCAAATTGTAAGGTTTTGTCTGTCATCATCAAAAATGGGGGAATTTGATATATATAGTAGTATGATGAGTAGCTAAACTACGATGGACTAATTCCCTAGACGTGCAAAGTACTGTACAACTGGCATACGGTATTTGCACAGTTTTATCCTCTTGTGTAATAAACTTACAGGTGCTATTTTGTACTGACTTAGACAATTGGTCCAATGATATTCTATTCCTAATCATCACCCATCTATAAGATGAAAGAGATGCCTCATCAACAAGGGTTCTTTGCACATTCTAAAAAGTGAAAAGTGAGACAACAAAAACTCTATTTTAAGACTACTCCAACATTGCACATACTCTTAATTTTGTACTTTGATTAAAGAGTGAGTGAGTGTTTTTGAGTGTTGATTTGTAAAAGAACTACTCATGTTATAAAAGTAGTGTTTTCTTATTAAGAGTGCTGCTTCGGTAGAGTTGCCTAATCTTGAAATAGATTAGAGCTAATTAGTGTAGGGAGAGTCCTTGGTAGAGTTACCAAGATCAAATGGTAGTAGAGTTGCTGCTAGAGCAAGGAGTCTAGAGTTAGGCTGAAATCTAGACTGTAATTAGGAGGTTGATTATAGTGGATTTTATTAGTGCTTGTGAGAGCAAGCTGTGGTTTTTCCCATATTGGGTTTCTACGTAAAAATCCTTGTGCCTTTTACTCTTTCTACATTATCTTTAGTTTTTTTGCACTCAATTATTTGATTTATTGTGTTTTATTCCGAGGGACCTGGTCGCTTAATGTGTGAATCACCCTAAAGGGTTTCATTACAAGTTCTTCATAAAGGAACTTATGAGGATATATTTTAGTAGCTGATAATTAGAGAGGAGATTACTAGCATCAAGGAGAAGTTATTTGATGATTTTCTATAGTAGAGAATAGAGTTATTATACACAGTGCCAAAGTTGAATATACAAGATACTTGAAGTTTAAGGAGAGTTACTAGGAATAAAAGGGAAGATATGATTGGTTTTTTGATAGGGATCCAAACACCAGACACTTCTATAGTCTGGTGAAAGAAAGAGGACAAAAACTAAAGCTTATGAGGATGTAGGATGCTTAAGGCAATTTGATAGAAGAAGCAAAGAAAATGGTAGGAGAGCTAGTAGTCATTTATCAAGATCATTTCAGGAGAGAGAGTGATTCTACAGTGTTTTCCTTGATTGATTACATTCCTAAGATGATAGATAAAGATGAAATTCATGCTCTAAACTCTATACTAGAACACGATGAGTAGAAGAGGGAAGTATGTAATTTGAGTGGTGATAGTTCTTCAAGTCCAGATGGACTTATAGGCAAATTTATTAATCTTGTTGGTATATAGTGGGTTTAGACATTGTAAGAATGGTGCATGACTTTTTCTCTGGTAATTGTCTTCCCAAATCCATTACCCATATTAATTTGGTTCTCATTAGTTTGAGTAATTTTATTAAAAAAATTCTTTCTAAAATTATTCATGATAGGATAAAAGGACTCTTACCTAAGATTATCTTTCCTAACCAATTTGGATTTGTCAAAGGTAGAATTATTATTGAGACTATTTTATTGACTCAGGAGCTGATTAAAGATATTAGAAAATAGAATAAAGCCTACAAATGTTGTTATCAAGTTGGATATAGCAAAGGCATATGATAGGGTCTCATGGTTATTTTTTATAAAGGTATAGAAGAAAATGGGCTTTTCTAATATTTTTGTCGACACAATTTGGAGGTTAATGTCTAAAATTTGTGCTAATAAATGAGTAATCTCATGGTTTCTTCAACACTACTAAGGGGTTGAAGTAATACGATCCACTTTTCCCTGCTTTATTCATTCTTTCTTCAGAGGTAGTTACAAGAGCTTTAAATTATCTATTTAAGTATAGCCAAGTAGTGGGTTTTGGGATGCCAAAGTGGAGCATTAATTTAACCCACTTAGCTTATGTTAATGAAACAATAATCTTTTCTTATTCTAATGAATACTCTTTAGAAAAGAATATGACCATTTTACATTATTATGAGACTTAATCAGGGCGGAAAGTCAACAAAGAAAAGAGTTTCTTCTATCTTCATGAAAATATTACTTGTGCAATTGATACTCAAATTGGTAAGATAACTGGTAGGGATGATTTCCAATGAAATATTTGGATTTTCCTATTACCCACAATAAAAAGAGACAAAAAGATTATGCAGAGCTTCTAGACAAAGGTAAAAGGTAAACTTCAACCACGGAAGGGCAAAATATTGTCATATGAAGGGACGGCGGTTCTACTTAAAAGTGTTGTCCCAAGTATTCCTATATACATATTGTTTTCAATTTTCCTCCTATTTATTTATTAAAATATCTTCATAAGATTCTTGCAATGGTTTTTAAGAGTAATAAAGATACAGGAAGACGTAAGCGCTGGTTAGCCTGGACAAAATTATATTCCTAAGAAAGATGGGGGACTTGGCTTTAGGTCATTGTTTGATGTATCAAAGTCCATGTATGGAAAATTGTGGTGGAAATTTAGGACACAGATTAGATTTTGATCCAATTTCTTATGGAATAAATATTGTAAAAAATAAATCCCTTCTCATGTTGAGTGGAATGGAGGATCTCAAGTTTGGAAATCCCTGCTTGAAAATAGAGAAAGAGTTGAATAATTTGTATGGTAGGAACCTAAAGGGGTACTTCGAGAATTTTGTTTGATAACTATACCAATATTGGTCCCCTTGTAAACATCCCAAATACTACTAGACTTCTCATGAGATGGAAAATGTTGGAGAATTTTTTACTAGTATTGGTTGGAACTTTCAAGATATGCAAGACAGAGAACCTGAGTATATGTTAAACCATATCAAGAATAAGTTGAATACTGCTAAGCTATTGGATGAAGGAGACTGCCCATGGTGAACATTAATTAACATAGGAAAATTTACTGCTAAAAGTTCTTTGAAACTCATACGAAGTAGGGAGAAAGTTAATGAGGATCTTAGTCAGTTATGGTGCTCAGGCCTGTCATCCAAAATTTCCTTCCTAGCATAGAGAGTATGATTTGGGAAGATTGTAATTTCTTATTTAATTATTTACTGAATACTAATGAGTCTCCGTATTGCCGATATTGCTCAAGTCTAGAAAGAGAAACAATTAAAAACCTATTTCTGAGTTGTAAGATCAGTGTGGGAACATTACTCAAAAACTGCTAGTATTTCTCAAAGTGCATTTTGAAGCCCAACATAAGGAGATGGTGGAACATTCAAGGCAATATAAGGTGGAAATTATCACTCAAGTGATACCATTGATAATAATATGGTTTATTTTAAAAATAAGGAACTTAGTCTTTCATGGAGAGAAGTATGCTAATAGAAAAATTTTCTGAGAGTTTAACTACATAAATTAGAGTTTTTTAGGTCTAGGTTCAAAGACAATAGGGATTATGGAACTTAGAATAAAATGGTGAATGGAATGGAAGGTTCAGACCTACATACAACTTCAAAATTATCAAATGGGAACCCTCTCCTATCCACTAGGTCAAGGTAATACAAATGGTGTTTTTAAAGGCAATCCTAGACCAAGTTCAGCAACATTTTTTATTAAACAATCTTCTATTTTGTTTGTGGTTGCTAAAGGTATTAGGATCCCTGATTCTATAAATTTGGAGGCAGAGGCAAGAGTTATATGGGAGTGTCTGGACTATTACAAAAAAATCATATTGGGCCTATAGTTATAGAATCTAATTCTTTAGCTATGGTTTAAAATTTTAGAAGGCAGATGGAAACCTCCTTGGAGTGTGACTATGGAAGTGAATTACATCAATTATTTAGGAGTACATTGACAACAAGAGTACAACATTCCCTTAGAGAAGGAAATGTTCTTGCTGATTTTTTATTAATCTAAATTTTTATTTTGCAAGTAATTTCATATTTAAACAGGTTTAAGGCATACAAAACAAAGGCAGAAGGATATATTACTTAGACAAGCAGGTTTACGAAAAATAAGAAGACAACAAGTTGACGCTTAGTCAGCTATAGAAACAGAGGAAATGTTACCAGTACTTAGCATAAACTAGGCAGTAAATATGTCACAACCCAATTTCATGAGTCTTGATGGTACCTACTATATTCTACTAGTTGGTGATCCAGACAATAGCTTGGAATGACAAGTAATAGGCTAGTTGGTGGAAAATAACATAAATGCCAGAATCACCAAGTGATTAGATTACAAGCCATGAAAAATAAGAAATACAACATAACCCAACAACAACAACAACAACAACAACAAACCCAGTGTATTCCCATAAAGTGGGGTCAAGGAATACAACATAACTGAAGATAAATATGGGAAAGAGTAACAATATCCCATGACCTCATAAGGTTGATACAAAGGCATCTAGAAAAATAATAAGAGTACCACAAGTATCAAATATACAATAGTCATGCAATAGAAAGACCATCTAAAGCAGAAGAAGTGAAAGTCAGATTTGGCTATAAAAGCTCACCCTATTTTGAAACTCTAACCAACACTAACACAATGTTAACGAAGGCAGATAGTACTCAAATCTCCACCAAAAAGATGCAGAAGTATAGTATTAGTACAAAAGAAATAGGTATTTAGTAGGCATCATCGACCAATGGAGCTAAATCATAATATAAATAAAATAAGATGCGAGAAAGTAAACTAAGTTAGGGAAAAAGGGCAAACCTGGAATAATAATTCAAACACTGAAGGTAAATAACTGAGTAAACAATATCAAAGATAATATAGCTGTAGATAGAATAATTGGGACCCCATAATCAAAGTAGACGTAAATAAAAGTAAATAATACAATGTGAGCCCCCATAAGCCTGGTGGATGCATTCAAGAAGATGTAACGACCATACACTCATGAAACATCCAAACCGAAAAACTATAATCATGAAATTTTCCATACATAAACATCAAACTCAACCCAATTTCATAACCATCTTATGTAACCATTTGATGTTGGACTCTAACCAGAAATAGTATCTCACTTACCAGATATGTGCTAGAAATAGTATCATGAATATCAAACTAAAACCAAAAGTAATATCATCTTAGATACCGGACTTGAACTAGTCTTAATGTCATAATTTGCTGAAGTTAAACCAGTCTTAATATCATAATTTTCTACACTTGAATCAACCTTAATATCATAATTTGCTAGACTTGAATTAGTCTTAATATCTCCTAAGTACAGTCCAAGAAAAAGTCAGAATATATCTAAATCCTCCTCGAGCCTGAGAATGTAAATAAGATGACATATAAAGGCTGATTGACTCTATAAGAAGCTAAAAGTAATCTTAGCCTGAGGTGCATCAGAGGGTCTCAGTCATATCCTCGAAGGTCCATTCTATGGTAAATTCTACCCTGGACTAGACTAAGGTTCCAAATCCTACCACAAGTTGCAACATAAGTCTCATAAATTCCTAAGATTGAAATTCAACCAAAGAAATGGGTAGATAGGTCCAATCCACCTAAATACAGCTACCTAATTGGCCAAGCAATCTAAATTCACTAAATATACAACCAAGTCATAATTCCCTTACCAAAACTAGCATAATAACAATTGATACTGTAATTAAGCTAAATCTATGAAGAGAGTAAGCCTAGCCTACCTGGACTACAAAGAATGAGGGATAAATATTTCTAAATTAGAGACTTCCCCTTCTAAGAAGCCTCCATATTATGCCAACGCTATCAAAATAGTGGTCTACATATTAATACAATAATAGTGATACCCATATATTACTTTTTTCTTTAGGTCTAAAATCTAGTTAAAATCCCATATGGGAACCACTTATAGTATCACATTTTTGAATCAATCAACACGTTCCTCTATGCTCAATGATCAATTACCCTCAAGAATGAGTAAATTATGAGATAAAATAATAATTAATTAAACCCATTAAAGAGCTAGAAATTTAAGACTAAATTGGAGAATTTGATAAATACTTACAACGATTACAATGAGGAAACGACTTTCTCGATCTCACAAACACCCGTAAGAACGTAAGAGTAAATCTCCCAATTCTCCAAGATCTCTTCGTCTTTAATACTCTTTGGACTTGGATAAAATGGGATAAAATGGGTGGGGGAAGAAATAAATGTCCTACAGTTACCTCTTAAGAGGTTACTTGACCAATAAAGAAACATAGGTTACTTAAGAGACCCCCTACATTTGGTCGACCTCTATTAAATCAAATAAGACGTTGCTTAATCAATGTCTCCTTTAGCAGTTAGGCCTCTATGAAAGAGGCACAAGCTCGACTAGCCTTGGCTGATAAAGTAACCTTCGCTTAAGCGACCGAAAGTTCACTTAAGTAGATGCACCAACTGATTCCATCTCTAGCTAAACTTGAATTTCTCCAAGTTTTCGCCAACCCCTTGAGATTCTATTGAAATAGCATGAATGCAATCAAACTATGCTACCCTATTCAATTTGACATTTCAATCTCAATGAAACCATTAACATTTCTATCCATAGTCGTTTTGATGAAATGTGGGCGGCACAGTCGAGGGCCACTTTTACCAAAATCCATCCAATAGACTAAAATATGTCCAAAAGATTGGGAACCAAACCAAATGTGCCCCTGTTTTAAAATAAACATTCTAGAGATGATGGAACTATTCGAATTAGCATACAAGGTTATTAACCTAAAGTTTATACCTAATAGCTAATCCTTACCAACAAAGACTTCAATATAAGGAATTAGCTCTAAAAACCAAATAAACTGCCCAATAACTGAACTGTTAGCTCCAGCAAGTCACAAATAATTTAGGGTAGCTATAAAAAAGATCTAAATAGCAAAAAAATATGGAAATGTAGAAAATGATTGGAGGGTCATTAAAAAATATTCAATCCAATCTATCAATAAAAAGCATATAAAGATTAGAAGTATTTATAGCTCGTTTGAGTATTAGCACTTGGTGAATACATTTGAGGTGTAATTTGATACCAAATTAGGATCTTTGAGCTATGGATTGATGGACTTAGTACTATGTCAACTATTTCCTAGTTAGTTACCTTTTAATAGCAAGGAATCAACAAAATACCAATTAGTTATTGAACCTACTATTTCTAGAGATCTGGTGGTGGTATTAATGCTATTTGAGATTCAACCGCTAATTGAAGGAAAAAAGAGAGAAAATACAAAAAGGTTAACAAGTCAACATAATCATAGTAAATAGATGCAGAGATGAGATTTAAAATCATAGTTAGTATCAGCTCAGATGAATGATACAAAAGTAATAATCAATGCTTAAATCAGTAGATCTGATGGTTTAACTATCGATCTAATCGAGGAGATTAAATATTGTTAATCATCTTTATTGGTCTAGCTACTATGATGGAGAAGAAGAAAAGTTCAGATAAATTTTGATGGTGTTCACTTAAGATTGTTTTAAAATTGCCCAAGTACAAGAAAAGAAGTTTAATTAGTAGATTGGAAAGGGATTTTTAATGGAAGAGATGATCGTATATATATACCTCCTTCCTTTTTTGCACTTTCTATAATGTCTTGATGTTGTTCTCAAGACTCACATTTTTGTGGCCTTTTAATAGACTGGGTCAAGTTTTTGGGCTTGGATGCAAATAGTTTTGATTTTAATAATAGGGAGATCATCTCACTTTAATGTTAAAAAAAGGTTGATTATTGTTTATTCTTAAATGGAAGGTGTTAAGTCAAAAGTTGAATGATAAAAAATATATTCTTTTTTTGAAACATGAATCATGTTTTTGGTAATGTCATAGTTTTTACTTGTAGTTTAGTTCTAATATTATTGCATGCCCATAGTATTTTTTTTTAAATTATAATTCTTCGTTATATAGGTGCATTAGGTAGAAGTGTATGCTGGTCACAAATTAGGGTATACGGTTAGTAGGTAGTTATGTTTTTGTCTTACTTTTCGAAAAGTTTAGGTTTGGTGAAAGTATTAGAGCACTGTGTCTATCATAGTATTAGCCTCATACATGTATTTTTTCGATGTCTGTTATCATCAATTATAAATTGTGTTTCAGTTACCACATTATTTTGTGCATTATTTCTTTGAATGATATACACTCTTTTACACACTAATTCCCATCCTTTCTTCACTATATTTTTTGCTTTTAGTAATATTTCTTTAATATGGGTGTAATGATCGAAACCGTCATTATGTTTAAAAATGTCCTAAAAGTATTTTATGATAAATAATAGGCTCAAAATAGATTGATAAAAAAAATTGGGAGGAAAATGAGGCCTAAGGGAATTGGGCCAAGTGGCCCAATTTTAGGTTGGGTTTGATTATCGATAACCACTATCGCAATCGGATAACCACTACAACAGTAAAAGTTACACTACGTCGGTAAAAAGTAGTATTCCACCTGAGGGATATTTTAAAAACCCTCTTTATATTTTTTCCTAGGTCACCCTCTATCTTCAAAAACATTCTGAAAAAAACTGTCTCCCCATTCATGAGATTTCAAAAGCCAAGATTTGTAAGAGTCTTTTTAATACACACACAAATGAAGCTAACATGGTAATACGTATTGCACACATTGGACAACTCACTCCTCTTTATAGCAATATGTTTTACCTAAGAGGTAAGATAAGGTCTATCTTGTACCAACTAGACATGGGCTACATTTATTTATGGTTAGTAGTAATGTTGGGAATATGATGCATTAGGCCCCCGGGCATGAAGTTGGATATATAGGCACGCTTAAAAATCTAATTAGGTTTAAATATAGTTATAGGACCATTCATTATGATGATATGTTAATTTTGATGGGAGACAAATTAAAAGATAGAGAACAAGTACGTATCTTAATACCCTTCAAGGATTGGTTATAGTGGAAAGTTGGACTCAAAACAAGAAGAGGTTGAGGGGGGGTGTAAGTGAATCTAATCGATTTTAATGTCTTAATTATCAAATTTTCCCAAAGAGGAGCAGTTAAGAGATCAAAAATGGTAAATTAGGATCTGAAAATTAGAATAATTAAACACCGATATTGATAAGTGATCATACAAGAGCTACAATGAAACAACGAATAGAATCATGTTATAAGAAATTAAAAAAGCATAAAAGATAATGATGAATAAAGTATATGTTAGCATGAACTTGTGCTACTACAGTTTAAAAGAATGTATGTCTCATGGTGGTTGGTGGATATGTATATATGTATAGGTTAAGGTTACTGATCAAATGAGGCAGATATTTGTTGTAGCATATAAACTTACTTATCTTTGTGCTTGTTTGTGAACTTGAAACTATGATTACTCACTAGCTTGACTTGTGATTTAATAATTATATTACATTTTATTAGCACTGTATTAATATAATCTGATAATGGGTCAGGTACCATACTAGTACAAATATAATTATTATGATATGGGTTTTGTATCATGCTGGTATGATTGTTATATAAGTCTGATACAATATCGGTATGAATATGATAATGCCGAGAAGGGTAAGAGATGATGTGCTCATCTTGCATACATGCATTTATTCATATGTTTTAATGTGACTCTATATCAAATATACTTTCATGCATGTTTTCTATTATGGTAAGTGATGAAAGATGTTTTACGAATATACGTTAGGTCCTTTGGAGGATTTGGTATGGTATAAAATGACTGGGAAACTTATGATAATTATGTGATGCGGTATTATGATGCCTTATGATTTTTATTACCTAAATAACATAGGTGGATGTAACTTAAGGAATTATAGGTAGCATAAGAGTGGGTCGGTATGAAGGGAAAATTTAACATCTTGAGTTTTTGGTCCTTGAAAATTTTAGAAATTTTATCCTCACTATCCTGAGTACGATTGCCTGACGAGTTGTAGGAAGTCTTGATAAGTCGTTAGACTAAATAATAACCAAATCATTAGGTATGTGACTATGCTCTACTCTCAGTATCACTGGCTCACTAAGATCCATAAGGACTCTTTACGAGTCATTATGTGCAACTCGTAGGATGTCTAGTGCTGAATCCAAATGGGTTCAGTATTGACTACAACTAGAACTTACGAGTCGTACAGTCCTATTATGAGATGTAGCAGTTAAGTTGTAGCATCAAAAGTGTGTGGGCTCCTTGGGAACTGTCTTGCCTATGACTCACAATAACATGTCGTAATGAGTCTCTTTGATTTATATAGTGACCCGTAGTCACTACTAAGTTTTAATTTTTAAATTGAGGGAACTTTGGATAATTCACTTCTTACCCAATTAAAATCCCATGTTAAGAAGGGACTTAAGGGGGTTATTTCTCATTCATAACGTACTCAAACACTTCCAAAACTCTTTTAAGTCTCTCAAGCAGCCATACTTAGGGTTTCAAATAATTAGGTCATCCAAGGGCTCAAGGGTGGAATTCTCTCCATAAACTTGGTATTTCAGGTATGTTACTCTTCCCTAATTTCTAAATTGTTAAAAATTATATGATTTAAAGTGTTTTTCTTATGATATTGAGGTTGGTTTGGAAACATGGGTTGAGGGTCTTGAATAATTATTGTTCATGTGATATTTCATATTTGTCCCTGCATGAGTTACGTTTAAATGGTGGTTTTAAAATTAATTTGATACATGGGTATGGTGAATAAACTAAGGGATTGTAATTTCCCCAAACTTGTGACTTTTGAAGTGGTTAAGACCTCATCCTCATATAGTGAAATTGGTTTTTGAATATGAAAAGTATGCGCATTGATCTATTCTTGAACTATTGCATAATGTGATAAAAACTAATGAAGCATAATAATTTTAAATTAAACCAAGAAGGTTGTGAATTCACCTAAGTGATGATAATTGTTTCGCCATGTTGATGTTACCTTGCAAGTGTAGTTGGTAAACAATACCACCAATATTTTCCTAAATGTGTCTCATGGTTCCATAAGTTGGAATGTGTGATAAATTGTTTTAATTGGTCTTTAATAAGGATTGTGTAGCTTTGTCTTGAAAGTGGTGACTTCTTATGATATGGTAGTTGAGATACACGATTCGGGATAAAGTTTTAAATTGCATGTTAAGCCTTGTTCCTTACCCCAACACGTGATGTATATATATGTATTTGCATATGATTATGAGTATTAGATTTTGGACTACTTTTGAAATGATATTCATGGCAGTATTTTATCTCATATCCCTGAGTTACATGCTAGGGCTCCAACTGCTAACCATCTCCAAATGTTTCATCCCCATGTGATGCAGGTACCAAAGATCCCTCTACTTTTCCTGCACTTAGTTAGGAGTATTGGCTCGGTTCTCTATTTTGTTGTAGTGAAGTGGTGAGCTTTCATTCTTCGAAATACTTAGACATTTCATAAGTTATTTCTATATATTAGAATTTAGTGTTTTCATTATCAATAATATTATCATTGTCATTGTCATCTTTCAGAGTCGGGGACATGTCCCGATCAAGACTGGTTTTTGGATCTTTTGTTAGAAGGCTTTGTTGGATTACTGTGGACTTGGGTCATGTTAGTAGGTGGTTTTAGTCGGTTGTTGGTTACTGGTTATATACATACCCTTTATTATTTAAACTTATCTTGTTATATGTTAAAAATTCATCCGACGTTGGGGATTTTGTGTTGTTCGGCTAAGTGCAGGGTGTAGTCTCAGATCCACGGTGGACTTGAGATACCCGTCACTACTAGGCACTAGTTTGGGTCGTGAAATAAAAAGGCATATGTTGGAAAATATAAGTCAAAGGACAAAGATACAAAATATAAGTCAAGTGACAAAGATATACAAAATATAAGATAAGGGACCAAGATATACGAAATATAAGTAAAATGAAAAAGATATACAAAATATTTTTCGAAGGACAAAGATATATGAAATATAAGTTAAGGGATAAATATATACAAAATATAAGTCAAAGGAAAAAGATATATGAAATATATGTCAAAGGACAAAGATAAATGAAATATAAGTCAAAGGACAACGATGTATGAAATATATGTACAATGGAAAAAAATATACGAAATGTTGAATAATGAAACTCACAGAGATGCTAAAAGATATGTTGTGGATTCCTAAATTGGTGATTTAGAATTGAAACTTTACATGATTTTGTGATTTTCCTATATTTATTATCGATGCTACTTGTTTCTAACCTAGTTAGTGTAATGCCCCGCAAAATCCTCTTCCAGTCTGAGCCTTAAAGAGTATTTGGTAAAGAAAAAATATGAGTCAAAATATTTTAGAAATATCCTCCCAAGTATGAAATACTTTAAAATTGTGTGGGAATCTATTTGATCATGAATTAAGATCATAGAGGTCCGCTAACTCATGAACAAATTGATAACTTTTCTATCGTTCAAGTTTTAGTGACCGTGAAAATTTGGGTTAACTTCAATCGACCATAACTCATTGTATATTAAGAACTGGGTGGTTTTCTATATATCAAATGAAAGATCTTTGAATTAGATTTTCAACTATACCAATTTCTCCTAAATTCAATATCGGAGCAAAGATTTATACCCATTTTACTCCAGCATGTCAAGCTGGAAAACAGTGACGACGTATCTGACGGGCTATCATGTTTCTGATGCCCTTTTTGATGACGTCGTCACATTCTAGCAACATTTCTGACGACGTCGTCAGCCCTGGGCAGAAAATCAAGAATTTAGATCCCTTTTGTGACGGCCTATCACGAACCTGACGGCCTGTCACGGATGGCGTCAAGTATATTTTTCCAGTAATTCAAGTGAGTTTTTGCAAGGATATTTTGGTCATTTCCCACCCTTTTTGAGCCTCGATAAATATGAGGAACCCTCATTCAAACCCTAATTCAATCATTTTCTTTTTCAACTCTCTCAAGAGAGTATAACTAGGGTTTCAATCAAAAACCCTAATCTTCCAAAAATTATCCATAAATCTTCAAGTTTTCTTCAAGAATCAAGTTCCTCATAGTGTGGGATTCAAGAATTTATTTGTTTCAAGTGTGGATAAAGTTTCAAGCACTAAAGTTCATCCAATTTCAAAGGTTAAGGTATGTAGATGTTGATTATTGGGTCCCTTTCATCCAAGAAGCTCAGGAACCCTTTTTAATACTTTAAGATTTATATGTTTATGAGTTGTTAATGATTTGTATGAGTTGAAATGGTTGTTTAATGTGTTGTTGAATTTTGATTTATGTTTTCTTACAAAATTTATGAGCTTTGACCCTAGTATGTGGAATTCATGTGATGTTTGTGATAGACCCTCTTGAAGTTGTTTTTCCATGTGATATGTTCATGACTTTTACGTGTTGAAATGGTTGACTAAGTGAAGAACGTTCCCCATAGGTTTGATAAAGAGCTTAGGTGAAGCATAAGGGTCACCATTGTATGTTGAATAGGAAACGCCAAATTGTGAGCTAGTCCATGCATGCCTAGTGTTTGATAAAATGCCTTAGTGAGTGAAATGTGCCAAGATAGCATGAAATTCCCAAGTAGGTGTAAAATCGGTCGTGTCTAGTGGTTGTTTAAAAACCCTAGGGAACAAAGGAACAAGTCGAGATATGATGGTTGTAAATTCCCCAATTTTGTGCTCTTTGATATATGCTAAGCTTTTAATACATGTCAAGTGGTTAGCAAGTAAATAGTGACGTGTTAGTATGAAGTTTCCCCTAAATCAAGTGATATCCAAATACATAACAAGACCGATATAGGTATGAAGTACTTGATGTAAGATCTCGTTGAATGGGGTATAATCTAATAGCATGTCTTTCCTAGGCTAGTATTTGATGATGAATAGAGGTCTATGTTTCTTAAATGCTTAATGCGATGTCCTAAGGATCTTGAGAGGGAAAGTATGTTGTGATACCCAACTACTTGAAGTGATTCTTTAATGATTGTGATAATACATGAATGATTGTATTGATGAATGAATGCTTGTAATGATGAATGAATAATGGTAGTGATGAATGGATGACCGTGATGATGCATGAATGATTTGTGATGAAGAATGATTATGTCTTACTTTTATATTATCAAGTCCTGAAGGTATTTATATCGGAAAATAGAGCTGTTATCTACAGCCTGTGTCAGTTTCTCAATAATTCCAATTGAGCCATGATTCTCAGAACACTGTGAACTATGGAACTTTGTTTCCTCAGAAAAGTGTGAAGCTTAATAAAGCTCGGTAATCTTAGTTATCTCTATAATCTCTGTATCTCTAGTCACCTAGCCTCAGACCTATAATCAGCTCAGTTCTAATAGTATTCAAGTAATTCAATCCTAATCTCAGAAGCAATTTGAGTAATCCATTCAAACTCTATATCGTCAGTCATAACCATGATTAGATATCTTTTCCGTCAGATATGGAAACAAGTGATCTCAGAGTAACTCAGTCAGACCTTTTGAGTAATATGATCAGTGTTGGATTCAGTTCATCCAGTGTTCAGTTGAGAATTTAGTTCTGAGTCTTTCAGTTGGGAGTAGAAACTAGCATCGAGCGAGCTCAAGGATGGGATCTCACCTACTACTAGAGGGTTTGATTCTTAGAAGCAATCCTTGTGCTCCAGAACTACGTAGCCAGTGTAGGTTGAGACATCACACCTATTAGTTATGGGTAGATAAGAGACATCATACCTGCTAGATGAGGGTAGATGAGGTGGCTTGACCTGCTAGATGAGGGATCCACCATTCTCGTTTGAGGACCTGTTAGATGAGGGTCACATAGAGTTTTCTTTACTAGTGGCGAGGTAATGACACCCTTCCAACTGGGGCACAGGTTGGACCCCACCTATGGTAGGTCAGGGCATGTCGGTTAAGTGATTTCTTCCCACAGTTTCAGTTTTAGATTCAGTCTCAATTTCAGAATCAGTCTTCAGAAATCAGGACTATCAGATACAGCCATCTATCTTTATGAGGAACTCAGATAGTTCCGTTGATTCATGGACTATCCCGGCAGATAGGCTTGGTCATATATACAGTTGATTGATATCATATTAAGATATATGCCGCCAGACAGGCTTGATCACAGTATCAGATTCCTATTAAATATTCTTATTATCAGATTCAGATATAATCATACTTCTTATCATTGATAATCGCTTCCAGAATAATCTGTTAGCAATGTTGATCTCTAATTCTGTCAGTCGAAAGCAATAATCTCAGAGTTCAGTCCTTGATGTAAGCATATCTAGATCCTCAGTTATCAGTATCAGATGAGTCAATGATTTAGTATCTCAGTGTCAGTAGTGAGTTCAGTCTGCAGTACAGTGGTATGCAAGTTTCAGTATCTAGAGTTGCGATGATTGTGTTCTGTTCTGTGCATTCATGTATGTGTTCTCATGTGGCATCTTTATGATTATTCAGTTTAGATATTGTGCATGCATGAGCCCTTGTATTAGCCTACCCCATCTACATACTGGGTATATTTTTGTACTGACGCATTTGCGCTATGGTGTTTTATTTGACACCATAGGTTCAGAGGCATATGATCTAGCTTTACCTCAGTAGTTTAGTCCCAGTCAGCAGCAGTAGCAGTGAGTCCTCTTCTTTCGAGGATGAATTTCAGTGTACTATTATTGCTTAAGACTTTGTTTATTTTCAATTGACGGAGTTAGTTGGGGACATGTCCCATCAAATCCACAGTTCAGACAGTTTAGAGGCTTTTCAGACGGATATATTAGTATTCAATTTTCTGTATTATGAGTATTCATGGATTTGTTGAACTTTATGGCTAGTTTCCGCATTTAATTTAGACATTGTGTAGTGTACAGGTACATATATCAGTAAAGGGTTATCTTGTGGTCCTTCGGGGTCATAAGCACCGTGTGACATCTCGGGTTGAGATCTTGGGTCGTTACAAACTTGGTATCAGAGCCTAAGGTTCAAGAGTATCCTAAGGTGTCTGAAAAGCTGCATCTAGTAGATTCTTATACATGGGTGTGTAGTATGCCACATTTAAGTACAAGAGGCTACAGGATGTTCTTAGGAGCAGTTCTTCTTTTTTCAGTGATCATTATATGCGAGTGAGCATGATCTCAAGTTGGTCCTTAGTCTAATCAGCTTCATTCTTTCATTTATAGAGTATGCCTCTTCGCAAAGACTTTGTCCATAGGGTTGATGATCATCCCCCTCATCCAGTAGATCCTAAAAGTGAGAGTGTGTCACATGCAGAGTTTTGGGCAGCTTTCCAAGTGCTAGCCCAGGTGGTGACTAATTTTCATGGTAACCGTCAGGCTGGAGTCCCACCTCAGAAAGATAGGAATTCTGCCGCAGCCAGGATTAGAAGCTTCATGAAAATGAACCCGCCCGAATTCTTTGTATCAGTAGTAGGTGAGAATCTGCAGTTGTTTCTTGAGGAGGTAAAGAAGATCACCCAGGTTATGCATGTGTCAGATAAGGAGAGTGTTGAGTTAGCATTTTATAGGTTGAAAGATATTGCTCATAATTGGGTAGTGATATGGGAGAAAAGTAGAGGGGTGAATGCAACTTCCGTGACTTGGCTAGAGTTTCAGAGTGCCTTTCTAGATAGGTTTTTCCTGCTAGAAATGAGAGAAGCTAAGGTAGAAGAGTTTATGAACCTAATACAAGGCTCCATGATAGTGAAAGAGTAATGTCTTAAGTTTAACCAATTAGCTAAGTATGGTCCCGACTTGATAGCTGACCCTAGAGAGTGTATGAGTAAGTTTTTGAATGAGGTATCAAATGATGTGTTGAAAGAGTATAGAGCTTCCATTCTCAATAGAGATATGGATCTTTCTAGGCTAATGATTTATGTGCAACAGATTGAGGCAGATAAGATAAAAGAGAGAGGGAGAGTGAGTAAGAGAGCCAAGACAGGTAGTCGTGGTTTCTCGCAATTAGGGTCTCAAGGTGGTAGTAGTTCTCAGTATGGTCAAAGATTTTTAGTTCCAACTCCATCTTCAGCTAGTGTACTCGCACCTACATTTGGGGGTGTCAGATTTGAGGGAGCGCCAAGCTCCAAAGCCCAAAGTAGTACTAGTGGTGTTCGTACCTACCCGTTATGTGTAGAATATTGTAAGAATCATAAGGGTGTGTGTAGAGCCGGTAGTGATGTGTGATTTGGATATGGAAAGAACGGTCACAAAGTTTGAGACTATCCTAAGCCAGGTCCCCGAAGTCAGCGTAGTCATCCTTCAGCTCATCATAGATTGTTTGCACTTCAGGCTCTCCTTGATCGGGAAAGATCCCCTGAAATTGACCCGGGTATGTTATGAGCCCTTCATATTTATGTTATGCATTGATAGATCCTTTGCTCTCATTTTGAGCTTATATGTTAGCATGATTCATGCATAAGTTTCAGATCTTGATCGGTTTATTATGACCCAGTCTGTAGGTGCCCCGCGCACCGCTTCAGTATTTTAGCGAGGTGTGTTTAGAGGGACATAGAGTCCCAAGGGGGAGATACCCCATTGTATTATGATGTTGCATTCCATTAGATTCATATCGATGCATGTTCTAATTTTCCTTATAAAGTTAGCATCAATCATTGTTGCATTGTCAAGTCGTGCTTTCAAAAGTCAGCTTAGACGAACATTCATGCATTAGATATGCACATTCAGTAGAAAAAGTTTAGCTTGTCAGTGTGTGTTTAGTTGTGTATTCATGTGATCATCCCAGTTATGAGTCCATTCATCAGATATGCATGTGTATTATGCGAATTCAGCTATGAGTATCATCAGTCGAGTATTTCATTCATCATATATGCATGCCTAGTGTGAGAACTCTATATGTCAGTCATTCCAGTTGCGTAGTCCTGATCTGAGATATTTCCATTTCTTGAGTAAGTTTTTTTGATCCTTATTCTCAGTCTATCAAATGACATTTGACGACGAATGTTCTCAAGGGGGAGATAATGTAATGCTCCGCAAAATTCTCTTCCAGTCTGAGCCTTAGAGTGTATTTGGTAAAGCAAAAATCCAAGTCAAAATGTTTAAGAAATATCCTACCAAGTATGAAATACTTTGAAATCGTGTGGGAATATATTTGAGCATGAATTAAGATCATAGAGGTTCCCTAACTAATGAACGAGTTGAAAACTTTCCTATCGTTCAAGTTTTAGTGACCGTCAAAATTTGGGCCAACTTCAATCGACCATAACTCATTGTATATTAAGAAATGGGTGGTTTTCTATTTATCAAATGAAATATCTTTGAATTAGCTTTCAAAAGATACCAATTTCGCCTTAATCCGATATCGAAGAAAAGAGTTATGCCCATTTTACTCGAGCATGTCAACCTGGAAAATAGTGACGATGTTTCTGACGGGCTATCACATTTCTGACGCCCTTTTTGATGACGTCGTAACATTCTGACGACATTTCTAACAACGTCGTCAGTCCTGGGCAGACAATCAAGAATTTGGACCCCATTTGTGACGACCATTCGTGATGGCCTATCACGAACCTGATGGCCTGTCACAGATCGTCAAGTATATTTTTCAGCAATTCAAGAGAGTTTTTGCAAGGGTATTTTGGTCATTTCCCACTATTTTTGAGCCTCTATAAATATGAGGAACTCTCATTCAAACCCTAATTCAATCATTTTCTTTTTCAACTCTAGCAAGAGAGTATAACTAGGGTTTCAATCAACAACCCTAATCTTCCAAAAATCATCCATAAATCTTCAAGGTTTCTTCAAGAATCAAGTTCCTCATAGTGTGGGCTTCAAGAATTTATTTATTTCAAGTGTGGATAAATTTTCAAGAACTAAAGTTAATCCAATTTCATAGGTTAAGATATGTAGATGTTGAATCTTGGGCCCCTTTCATCCAAGAAGGTCAGGAACCCTTTATAAAACTAAAAAAATTTTATGTTTATGAGTTGTTAATGATTTGTATGAGTTGAAATAGATGTTTAATGTGTTGTTGAGTTTTTATTTATGTTTTCCTACAAAATTTATGAGCTTTGACCCTAGTATGTGGAATTCATGTGATGCTTGTGATAGACCCTCTTGAAGTTGTTTTTCCATGTGATGTGTTCATGACTTTTGTGTGTAGAAATGGGTGAAAAGGTGAAAAACGTTCCCCATAGGTTTGATAAAGAGCTTAGGTGAAGCATAAGGGACGCTATAGTATGTTGAATAGGAAATGCCAAATTGTGAGCTAGTCCATGCATACCTAGTGTTTGATAAAATGCCTTAGTGAGTGAAATGTGCTAAGATAGCATGAAATCCCCAAGTAGGTGTAAAATCGGTCGTGTCTAGTGGTTTTTGAAAGACTCTAGTGAACAAAGGAACAAGTCAAGATATGATGGTTGTAAATTTCCCAATTTTGTGCTCTTAGATCTATGCTAAGCTTTTAATACATGTCAAGTGGTTAGCAAGTAAATAGTGACTTGTTAGTATGAAGTTTCCCCCAAATCAAGTGATATCCAAATACATGACAAGATCGATATAGGTATGAAGTACTTGATGTATGATCTCGTTGAATGGGGTATATTCTAATAGCATGTTTTCCCTAGTCTAGTAAATGATGATGAATAGAGGTCTATGTTTCCTAAATGCTTAATGCGATGTCCTAAGGATCTTGAGAGGGAAAGTATGTTGTGATGCCCAACTACTTGAAGTGATTCTTTAACGATTATGATAATACATGATTGATTGTACTGATGAATGATTGCTTGTAATAATGAATGAATAATGGTAGTGATGAATGGATGACCGTGATGATGTATTAATGATTTGTGATGAATAATGATTATGTCTTACTTTTATGTTATCAAGTCCTGGGGATATTTATACACGAAAATAGAGTTGTTGTCTAGCGCCCGTGTCAGTTTCTCTATAATTCAAATCGAGTCATGATTCTCAGAACTCAGTGAACTATAGAACTCTGTTTCCTCAGAAAAGTGTGAAGCTTAATAAAACTCGGTAATCTCAGTTATCTCTATAATATCTGTATCGCTAGTAACCTAGACTCAGACCTGTAACTAGCTCAGTTCTAATAGTATTCAAGTAATTCAATCCTAATCTCAGAAGCGATTTGAGTAATCCATTCAAACTATATATCGTCAGTCATAACCATGATTAGATATCTTTTCCATCAGATATGGAAACAAGTGATCTCAGAGTAACTCAGTCAGACCTTTTGAGTAATATGATCAGTGTCAGATTCAGTTCAGCCAGTGTTTAGTTGGCAATTCAGTTCTGAGTCTTTCAGTTGGGAGTAGAAACTAGCACCGAGTGAGCTCAAGGATGGGATCTCACCTACTAGTAGAGGGTGTGATTCTTAGAAGCAATCCTTGTTCTCCAGAACTACATAGCCAGCGTAGGTTGAGACATCACACCTATTAGTTGAGGGTGGATGAGAGACATCATAACTACTAGATAAGGTGTCTTGACCTGCTAGATGAGGGCTTCACCGTTCTTGTTTGAGGACCTGCTAGATGAGGGTCACTTAGGGTTGTCTTTACCAGTGGTGCAGTAATGACACCTTTCCAACTGGGGCACAGGTTGGACCCCACCTGTGGTAGGTCGGGGCATGTTGGTTAAGTGACTACTTCCCACAGTTTCAGTTTTAGATTCAGTCTCAGTTTCAGAATCAGTCTTCAGAAATCAGGACTGTCAGATACAATCATCTATCTTTATGAGGAACTCAGATAGTTCTGTTGATTCATGGACCATCCAGACAGATAGGCTTGGTCATATATACAATTGATTGATATCATATTAAGATATATTCCACCAGACAGGCTTGATCACAGTATGAGATTTCTATTTAATATTATTATCGTCAGATTCAGATATAAACATATTTCTTATCATTGATAATCGCTTCCAAAATAATCTGTTAGTAAAGTTGATCTCTAATTCTGTCAGTCGAAAGTAGTAAGCTTAGATTTCAGTCCTTTAAGTAAGCACATCCAGATCCTAAGTTATCAGTATCAGATGAGTCAATTATTCAGTATTTGAGTGTCAGTAGTGAGTTCAGTCTATAGTAAAGTGGTATGCGAGTTTCAGTATCTAGAGTTGCGATGATTTCGTTCTGTTCTGTTCATTCATGTATGTGTTCTCATGCAACATTTTCATTATTATTCAGTTTAGATATTGTACATGCATGAGCCCTTGTATTAGCCTACCTCGTCTACATACTCAGTATATTTTTGTACTGACGCATTTGCGCTATGGTATTTTATTTGACACCATAGGTTCAGAGGCACATGATCCAATTTTTCCTTAGCAGTTCAGTCCTAGTTAGCAACAGTAGCAGTGAGTCATCTTCTTTCGAGGAAGAATTTTAGTGTACTATTATTGCTTAAGACCTTGTTTATTTTTAGTTGATGGAGTTAGTTGGGGACATGTCCCATCAACTCCATAGTTCAGATAGTTTAGAGGCTTTTCAGACGAATGTATTAGTATTCAGTTTTCTATATTATAAGTATTCATGGATGTGTTGAACCTTATGGCTAGTTTCCGCATTTATTTTAGACATTGTGCAGTGTACATGTACAGATATCAGTAAAGGGTTAGCTTGTGGTCCTTCGGGATCATAAAAACTATGTGACGTCTTGAGATGAGATCTCGGGTCGTTACAGTTAGCCAATGATTCTTACTAGAATATGTGGTTGTACTGATGCTGCACTTACTATACCTCCACTCGGGGGTATATCCATGGTACAGTTTTGTTGACGTTTCTATAGTAGCAACATCGATCACTCTGTAATACCTCCTACCAGTTCTATCATATATAGATGTTGCATCGTGGATGTTCCTACTTCTTGTCTAGCGCTCTCGTTCAAGTTTAGTCTAGGTTTTGGAGAGTTACTTGTAGTTATTTTTCAAGTTTGATGTATTGAAACAAGCTTGGCAAAAAATTAAATGAGTACTCTTACTTTACTTGATTTAATTTTTAGATTGTGGACATTAAATTAACTAACTGTATATCATAGTAACTTTAAAATTTTGTTGCATGGTGGGATATTTAGGGTTCTCCTATCTAGGGTAAGTGTAGGTAGGTGCATGTCTCAACTTTGTAGGTTGGGTCATGAAAAAAATAGTATCAAACCCTATGTTAATTTTCTCCCAGTATAAGAGAAAATATTGAGTTGAGCCCTACAAATTGATGTATTGATGTCCACATCAAATCTGTACGAAGCTACACGGCTTCTAGGAATCTATCTCCCTTCTTTAGTTTTTATCTTGCCATCTCAATGTCGTATTCTCGGGAGTCCTATTGGTATCTAGCCGATTCTAATTGTTATCTTAATCATCATAATGTGGATAGTTAGTCTTAATTTCTATCTCATAACATGGAAGGGTTAAAACCAAGTGCCCAACGAATAGAGGTTAGTAAGAACGTATGAAGTGGACTATTATGCTTACTTGATATGGTGTTAAATTTTTATGGTGAAGCAATTATGTGTAAAAAATATACTATGCTGATTGTTGTTAATGATAATGTATGTAAATTGCTTTATGATTTTTGAGCTCTCAAATATGGTGTATTGACAGTATATGTGCGGTTATGTGATATGTATTCAAGAATATCGGTGGATGTAAGGACTGGATGTGATCTTGAGAGTATCTTTATTTCTATAACTTAGGCTATGACTCATATCACTATGATTTGAAGTAATAGTTTACTTTTATCCAATCCTGTACAAGCCACCCAGATGCCTGACTTTTGGGGGAACACCTTTGGAGATAGTAAGAAAGTTGAAGAAAGTGTAGCACTATTGAATTTGGTGGACAAAAAATTGTGTTGGTTTTGGTTTGGAAATAACATAATCATAAATTTAATTTATATTATATGTAAACAAGAGGTTATATTCCACTAAAACTTGCATAAATTGAGTATTATGTTGAAAGGAACCTGAGATTAGGTAAGGAAAAATCAAGGCGAAGCTACTGGAGGCTACCGATGGAGAAAATCTTTCAATTTTGTACCGGTAGCAGTAGTAAGATTAAACATTGCAGCAGCTCCAAGCAGTGTCCTACCAGCCATTTTTCTTGTTCTTATGATCTTTTAATTTTTCAAAGCAACCCTTTTTTGAGATAATAAAATGACAAAAATACATCCAACACGTATTATAAGCAAGTATGATTATAATTAAAGGGGTTGGTAAGAAAAAAAGTTTTAAAAGTGCAAGAAATAAAAGGAGTAATTATATGTTACATGCCCCAAACAGGGGAAACATAAAACCAAAAAACAATAAAATATAACTAGGGGAAAGCATTTAATTGGTTGTGCTACCTCCAAGGCTTGAGGTATCCGAGCCTTTCTCTTCTATGCAACTGAAGAAATAACTCCTTAGTGTCTTTCATGGTTAGCTTCAACAACATATTTTGGGAAGAGGTTCACCTGGATATTACCTAGACCACCTTTCACATCTTTACAAGCATGTGGTCATGGGAGAAATGCTTCTTCTTTAATTCTTCTAGCTCTCCTCAAAACTTCACATAAGCTCAGACTGAGTCAAGTGGGTAGTAGAACTCGAAAGGGCTTATCTAGGTGGGGCTAGTTGATATCTCTCTAAAATACCCCAAACTACTATGACATCAACCTCCTAACCACGAAGAGATATGGGGGCTTGGGTAGAAGGAGAGCTCACCCCCTCAATCCCACAAATCAAACTACTCTTACCCTTCTCTTCTTATTACTCCCTTCCTGAATGCCCCTACCCCTCAATGGGTTATATGACACCTCACAGTCATTCATTGTGTCTAAAATCTCTCAGGCCACCTCCACCTTTATCACAAAATATAGTTACCAAGGAATTTAGGAAAAGATATCATTCTGACCTCTCTCTAACATAAAATTATCGCAACTCATCAACAATCTGTGGCGCTAAATTTGCTCAGATTCCTACAAGGACACACGTCACCACCATGGCCCAGTGAAAGGCCACATTGGTAACATTTCCCGAAGGATGTATCCACCTGGACACAAATTGTAACCACACCCTATCCTCAGCCAAAAAATAAGTGTTCTTATTTCCCTTGACACTTGACCATTTAACCTTGACAACTTATGCTTACGGTGCCAAGACCCCGACCATCCATTCTAAGTTTTATGTCTGAACTCTCAACTCAAAGGTGTCATTAGTAGGATTTAGGACACCCAAAGTGTCATTCATAGTTTCCACATTCACTAGGACCCTCTTGCCTCATACAAAGATAATGGTGAGAGGCACTTACCATTCTAGGGTTAGAAGGTTAGCATAAAACTCTCAAATGGCCACCACGTTGTGTTGAGGGACTAACTCAATCAACATATTACACACAAAACTTTCAACCAAGTGTAAATATTGGGAAAATATTCCTTTATATCCCTTATCACCATCCCTCACCCATAAAATAAACCCCAAGTATGCATCTCTTCCTCATAACGGTCTTGACATTCAACATTGAGAAATATGTAGTAGGTAGGTTGTAGGGTAATTATGATCCTGTAGATACAAAAAAAAGTTAGAACCATATTGAAACACCAGGAAATGAAATAAAATTCAATGGTTTTAGAAAATACAAAAACTAGGGACACACTGCACAGAACCATTGGAGATGTTAATTATCCACTACAACAATACCACAGTGATGGTACTTACTGCTATAATGATTACCATTGTAGTGGTGCGTCATCTTCAACCCGCCAACCTTCTATCCCATGAAGAATTTTGACTTTTTTCATAATTTTTATAAGTAATAATAGATCGAGCTTGGGGAAGTGTGAGTGAACTTTTTTACGCTAAAATGGGGTAGTGCGGAATCAAACCCTAATCAAAAGAAAACATTGAAGAAGATACCCTTGATGTTTCAACCCTATCATATCAAAAATATAGCATGAAATATGTTAATATTATGTCCCAAACGTTGTAGGAGCATTAAAATGTAAGAGAACTTATCATGCAAACTACTATGTTCTAAGACACCACAAAAAATTAATTTCAACAAGTTACACCTAAACTCCCTCAAATTCTCTATATTCTAACATAATTATCCTATTCTGTAATGATAAATATTTAAGGTAAGCAAGAGATACAAAGAAATTACCATAAATTTGTTGACAGAGGAATATTTTTACAAAGAAAGTTAAGAGAATTTGGGAGCGAGTAGAGTGAAATAGGGGAAAATATCTAATAACTATCGCTAATTGTTGTTGTGGTTGGTTATCAGTGCATCGGTAAAATTCCTCAAAAATCTATCTAGTCTCGACTTTTCATGCATTATGGTGTCATACCATGGTGAGGTAATCATAATTAAAATGTTATCCCCCAATTTAATTGTGTACATCAACTAGGAAAATGTAGGGTTAATCGTTTAGCCTAAACTAGGTGATACTTTAGTGGTTGTACACCAAGGATCGGGGATGTGTAATGATAAAATATACATGAGATAATTCCCATAATGAATTCTACATGAATCCATCAAACACTCAAGGTTTTCTCCATACCCACCCTCAAGGTCGTTCGAGGATGAGTGGTGGGTAAATTGATATCTAATGTAACGACCTAAACCATTGGTATATGTGAAAATGCCCAAAAATATTTTAAAATAATTAATAGGTTCAAAATAGATTGAGAAATAAATTTAAATCGTGGAGGAAAGTTGAGGCCTAAGGAAATTAGGCGAAGAGGCCTAATTTTGGATTGGGTTGGTGTACTGAACCTTCGAGTCATTTTTTATATTTCTACTTATTTTGCTATTTAGAGATTTCCAATTTTTTCCCTAAGTCATTTATGACTTTCTAGAGCAAGTAATTTGGTTACCTGACAGTTCATTACGTTTTTAGAGCTAACTCCCCATTTTGAAGCCTTCATTGGATCAAATTAACTAATAGGTGAAAAATCTAGTTAAACGACCTTGTATACTTATTCTGACTATTACAATAACTCCAGAAAGTTGATTTTAGACTATGTGAACCCTTGGTCTGAGTCCCGAGACTCTTAGACTCATTTTGGGTTATATGCCGGAAGTTAAAAAAAATAGTATGTGAGTATGGGCCCCACTTTTTGTCAAACGAACTAAGATTGAATTTTTGAATGCACCTTTGAGTCTGGAATATCAAATTTGATAGGGTAGCATAGTTTGTTTGAGTGTGAAGAATTTTGGATAAATCTCGAGGAGTTGGCAAAAACCCGGATTAAACTTTATGCTTCAGTTGGTGCACCCTCTTAAGCGGCCATTTGGGTCCTTCCAGAAGAGGTCTTCTAAACACCCAGCTGACTGCTTAATTGATCAGGTTGTCCAATCGAATAATTCTAAAGTGGAACAACTATCTTTAAGTGTTAGCCGCTAAAACGGCAAGGGGACACTTAAGTCGTTAAGATGTCACTAAAGTGATGCTAGGTCACTTAAGGTTTGTGGTAAGGGTCACTTAATCGGTACCTATTCTGTTATTAAGCTTTCACTAAAGCGACGCTAGGTCGCTTAAGAGGTGACCTTAAGCGGCACCTGTGGACCTGGAAATGGTATGAATACCCTATTTAGCCTAATTTTCACTATTTTTTAATCCATTTCCAAGATACCTAAACCCTAAAAAGTGGGAAAGCTTGGGGGAAACATCTATGGGTGATTTTGGAGCTTGGATAAGGATTGATTATGAATTTCTCCTTCAAATTTGTGTGTGGTACCTTGCAGAAACTTCTCGAAAGGGGATATTGGTGATTTAGCGAATTCTTTGAGCCTTCTTTGGTGCCCAGGTAGGATAGCTTTATCTTATTCATAGATTGAGCTATCTCGTAGTATAATTATGATAGTATGCTATATAGGGGGTGGGATTTAGGTATTGGAAGTATGAAAGAGAGTAATTGGTTTAATTGCATCGTTAGTCTATCTTGAAATCGTAGACTTGGAATAGTTAGCGTAGGTATCCATGGCTTATGTGGTTTGAGATTTGTAGTGTATATTTAGAATGGGAATGCCTTAATTATTTAAGGTAGGTGAAATCGCCCTAGTTATTCATGTAATAATAGGATGGTGCTTAGTTTCTTAAGTTAATGGAATTGCCTTAGTTTCTATTATTCTAGGTGGGATTTCCTTACTTATTCGTGCTTGGGAAGGATCACTAACATATGGATAATTATGGATTACTTGACCTATAATAATTAACTTAGATACCTTGGCATAGTTCGGGGTAGAAGTTCCCTAAAAGGATTTTCAGGGATTAGGAGTGGGCCCCTCCGCCCACCTTAGACCAAGACTTGTGATAACCTTCCGGACTTATTTATGTATGATATATTCTTATTGATGGTAGGTTTGACACTTGAGGAGGTTGAATATAATTATTGAGTATGTTATTTGGATATTAAAGGATTGATGCTAATTTTGAAGTATCGCTAATGATATTGCTCATATTTATTAAGGATATAATTCATGAGAATGATTTATGACTTAAATATGTAATTAGTAGTATGACATCCAAACTTGATTAATAGTATGGACTATGGACATGCCTAATGATATAGATACCGATGGGATTAAAAAGTATAGCTCATAGACGAGATATGACTTATGTACTTGATATTTCTTATAAGTACGATGTGAATTATAGATAAGAAATGGCTCATAGATATGGTATGACTTATATATATGACATAGCTTAGCGGTATGAAATGGCTTATATAGATTATATGGCTTATATATATCATGGCTAATGGATAGATATGGATCATATATATGATGTGGTTTATAGATATAATTAACAACTTATAGATATGTTGGGTGGCCTATCGATATGACTATTTGACATGACCCGAACCAGGGCCAAATCCTGTCGGGCATCTCAAGTCAAACTAGGATCGAAGACCACCCTTAATACCCCACCGTTAACCACCCTATGCCCCATATCAGATGAATTTTGAACATTTAACAAGATAATATAATAATAATCTAAAGACAAAAAGGCAAGTCTATAACCATAACCAAACAACCACAAACAAATGTCCAGCAAATACCAATCCCAATGTCAATACCAATACCAAGGCTAACATTAATACCGACACTGCCCAAGCCCATAGTTGTTCGACAAAGCCTCTAGCCAGAATAAAAGAACATCCGATCAGGACATGCCACCGACCATAGCCAAAACCAAAACCAAAGAAATAACATTAGTGAAATGAAGTCCATAGCATAAAATGGAGTCTTTCGGAGTATGAAAGCTCACCACTTCCATATGACTCAAATATTGTCCCCGAATCCAAGTCACTAAGTAGGAGGAATGGTAGTATGGTCGGTTCCTACATCACGTGGGGATACAACACCACAAAACGTTTAGCGGGGTATATTCTAGCATATAACTCAATTATAAAGATAAAATAATTCAATAAATTAAAAACAAAATCAAATAACCATATGCAATATCATATATACATATATACCGTGTTAGGTTAGGGAACATGTTTTAGCATGCATTGAAATCCTTAACTTGGGTTCTGTAGCTTTGCCGTCCTAAAACCACCCTCAGACTATATGGGTTCAGTTCCCCATGCTGAAAGGTCCCTAGTGCATTTAGCCGCACAACCGGAGAAAATTTTTGGATGGCTAGTACATCCCTAAAAATATAAAGTGTGACATCTTGCATACGGTCACCAAGACCACCCTCAAATCGACCAAAGTGAGTTTCCAATGTCGGTCCCCTCGTGACGCGACCTAACCGGGGGCCTTGTCATAATGGACATCCCAAGTCCGATCGGGACCGGAGACCACCCCCATTACCCAACCCAATCTCCGGTCGCCTGCCTTGAGTTGGCTGAATATCGACCATGTAAAAAGATAGTGCTATAGCTTAAATGAAGACTCTGGGATAGGTTCGAAACCATGACTGACCCAACCGATTCCAACTATCCCTTACAAATAATCTAACCATACAAAACCATTCCAAAACAAGGGCCATAAACTAAGCCATAGCCAAAGATTCTCCAAAACATAATATAATTAATCCCTTAATGAAATATGATGGAACAATGAGAAATTATGTTTGATGGTTCTAACCTTCCAGCATATTCCAATGCCAAGGCTAACACCAATACTGATCCCTCTCATTCTAACACATAGAAGTACCACAAATCCTCTAACTAAATCGGTAATAAAATCCGGTTGGGATATGTCCCCAACCATAGCCTAAAACCAATATCCAAAAAATAAATTAAAATGTTAAAAAATATCTGTAACATGAAATGGAACCTTTTGAAAGGATGGAAGCTCACCACTTTAGTCCAAATGTTGTCCTAGAGTGAATTACTATATAGGAGGAGTAGAACGGATGGTTCCTGTATAGCCTGGGTTTACAACCGTAAGTAGATGGGTTAGCGGGTGAACTCTAGCATACGCTCAGGATAAGGATAAGCATAAGGATAAGGATGAGATCAGGATAAGTATTATATATATATAATACCGTGCTGGGGAAATGGGGATGGCTTTAGCATGCCTTTAAAACCTTTACTTGGGTCGTGTATCTTTGACATCCAAAACTACCCACGGGCTATATGGGTTTAGTTCACCCTACTAAAAGGGCCCCAGTGAGTGTAGCCACACGACCAGGGAAGAAAACCTGGGATGACTAGTGCATCCCTCTGAATATAGTGTGACAACATGCACATGGTCACCAAGACCAACCTCACATCGACAAATATGAGTTTCCAGTTTTTGTCCCTTCGGTACCTTCACCTCCACAACTTTGCTACACATACTGATATTATTTCCCAATTAAAACTAATTTCTGAATAAACAAACTATTATCCATTTATTAATCAAGTCCATTAATATTGGTATCATCATACTAATACTTACTTGCAAGTATTATCCATAGCCAACCAAATAGGGGTTTAAGGGGACTTTCAAGTGCCCTTCCATTTACCATATTAAACCATTTAGGGGATTCCATGTGCCCCACGAGTTCAACAATTATCCATTTACCATTCCAGGCCATTTAAACCATGCATAATTCATTTACCAAGTTTTAAAACAAGAAAGATTTCCATTAGAAGTAGGCAACACAAAGAACATATCTTTATAAGCATTTTGTTAAACACATTGGGAGCCTAATATGACCAAAACCAATTCCAATTACCATTAAACCATTCCGATGCAATCCAATTATCCAAACCCGCCAATAATGCATATAAAAGCATAATTAAAACCATGGGAAACCATAACCAACTATTTAACATCAAGACCCCCAAATCATATTTGAAAACTTAAAATTATACAATTAATTAAATCATGAAGACATTCATAAAACCATGCCTTTAGTTAGAATTATCAATGAAGAAAGAGAACATGCCTTAAACTAAGATGATGATGGAAACAAATTACCAAGACAAACCCCAAATCAATCCTCTAGTTGAAACCCTAACTTTCTTTGGCCAAAAGCTTTTCAGAGGATTTTAGAGTGTTTAGTAGAGTTTCTAAGTTTTAATAATACGAATAATAGGGTAAATAATCTTCCTAGTCGGTTAGAAGTCGTGGGACCTTATTAGGATAAGTGGGGAAATTTCCAGAATACCTCCACTTAAGTTGCACAAAAATCCCATCACAGGGATACAACTGACCCTTACGAGTCGTACCCTTCCAATACGAGTAGTACCCTCCACTCGTACCCTATCCTCAACCTTTGGATCAAACACTGTCCAGCATACAACTCATCCAAACAAGTTGTATCTAAATCATACATTTCGTACCCTTCATCCGTATCCCTGGCAGATTTAAGCCTAAGGAAGATTTAGACACTGTCCATCATACGAGTCCTTGGTACAACTCGTACCCTGGCATACGACTTACGGTAAGCCACTAGTACTCAGATCCAACCTAAGTAACCAAGTCTAAAATTAAGTTAAGGAACTAAATGATGTGTAACCACCAATACGACTCATACCCCTAAGTCATACCCATTCCAGTAACCAAAATCCATCCTACCAACCGACACTGGTCAGCATACGATCGGACTATACCATTTGTACCCCAACATACGGTTTGTACCCTCGAGTCATATTGGGTACAGAGACTAGAATTCCAGGAAATTTTCTAAGATCTAAAAACCAAGGGTGTTTCAGTCTCCTCCACTAGGAACATTCGTCCCCGAATAACGGACTAGGTAGGGGTAACCACATGCACGAGTCATTTGCATTATCAAATATATTTCAAATCTCTAAAATAGTTTAAATACAAAGAGGCAAAGATATTAATCTTTCCTTTAACAACCTTTAATAATAAAGATGAGTTAAAGACACATAACTTTCGTACGAATCCCATGAGCAGAAAACAAATGCAAATATTTGGACTTTATGTCCTCCTCCGCTTCCCATGTATCTTTTTCCACCTTATGGTCCCGCCAAACAACCTTAACTGAAGCAGCATCCTTGGTATGCAACCGCCGAACCTACCTATCCAAGATCTCTATCGAGATTTTTTCATAAGATAAAAAATCAATGATGCCCAATCTTTCCAAAGGAATAACCAATGAAGCATCACCAATGCACTTCCTCAATATGGAAACATGAAACACCAGATGAACTAAGCTCTAGCTAGAAGACAACTCCAACTCATAAGAAATATTACCAATTCTCTAAAAAACCTCATAAGGACAAACATACTGAGGACTAATATTCCCCTTCTTGCCGAACCACACTACTCCCTTTATTGGAGATACCTTGAGGAAAACCTTATCCCCAACCTCAAACTCCAAGTCTCTATGCCTAACATCAGTATAGGACTTTTGGCGACTTTGGGTAGCCTTAAGCCTCTTTCGAATCACCTTCACCTTTTCCATAGCTTGGTAAACCAAGACGAGACCAAACATAACCGCCTCACCATGCCCAAAAAAAACAATAGGAAATCTACACCTCCTACCATACAATGCCACAACAGGGGCCATACCAATACTAGAATAATAGCTATTGTTGTAAGCAAACTCCACCAAAGGTAGATGCTCAACCTAATTGCCACCATAATCAATCACACAAGCCCAAAGCATATCCTCCAACATCTGAATTGTTCTCTCCAATTACCCATCCATCTGCGGATAGAAAGTAGTACTCAGACTAACCTTAGACCCTAACCCTCTCTAGAAATGTCACCAGAAGTTACATGTACACTATATCCCACATTAAAAAATAATCAAAATAGGCACCCCATACAACTTCATAATCTTTTGAAGATACAACTTCACATAATCCTCCACCGAGAAGGTAGTCCACACGGGCAAAAAGTGCGCAGACTTAGTCATCCTATCCATGATGACCCAAATTGAATCATATTGATTCTGAGACCAAGGAATACTGATAATGAAGTCCATATTAATCACTTCCCATTTTTATTTGGGAAAATCAATTTCTTGATACAACTCTTCAGGCCTCATGTGCTCAACCTTAACTTGATGACACACCATGTACTTGGCCAAAAATCAGCTATATCCCTCTTCATGCCATTCCACCAATAGATCTCCTTGGGATCATGATACATCTTAGTCGTATTGGGATAAACAATATAGCGTGACTCATGCACCTCAACCAAAATCCTTTGCCATAATCGCTCGACATAAGAAAAACACAACCTCCCTTGGTACAGTAAAGTACCATCACTACCGATCTCAAATACTATTACCTTTTCCCTACCAATGTCACTCTTAATTTTCATAAAGATAAGATCTAGCACTTGCTACTCCTTAATCTCTGAACCAAGAGACGATCGAACAACTTCTAGTACCATCACACCACCATCCTTGGAGTCCAAGAGGCGAATTCCAAGATTAGCCAAACGGTGAATATCCTTCACCAATTTCCGCATTTCTACCTCCACTTGAGCAAAACTCCCCATGGATGACCTGCTAAGCATATGAGCAACCACGTTAGCCTTACTTGGGTAGTAGTGAAGACTCATATTACAGTCCTTGAGAAGCTCAAGCCATCTCCTCTACCTGAGGTTAAGCACCTTCTGAGTGAACACATACTGTAGAATCTTATCATCAGAAAAGATATCCACTTGCACACCTTACAAATAATGTCGCCATATTATCAAAGCAAATATAACTGCCAATAGCTCCAAATCATGAGTAGGATAATTCCACTCATGAACTTTCAACTGCCTGGAAGCATATTAAATCACCTTCCTATGCTGCATCATAACACACTCAAGCCCTACTCGAGATACATTACAATACACCACGAACCCATCATGGCCTTCCGACAAAGTCAAAATTGGATTCAAAGTTAACTTATCCTTCAACTTCTCAAAACTCCCTTCACAAGTATTTGAACAAGAAAACTTGACCTTCTTCTAAGTAAACTTAGTCAAAGAAGCAGCTATCAACAAAAATCTTTCCAAAAACCACCTATAATACCCAGCTAAACCTAAGAAGCTCCAAATATCCGATAGAGTCAGTGGTCTAGGCCACTTCTTCACCACAACAACCTTTTCGGATCAATTATGATCCCCTCAATAGAAATAATATGACCCAAGAAAGTTACAACATTTAACCAAAACTGACACTTGGAGAACTTGGAATATAACTATTGTTCAAATAAGGTTTGCAACACCATACAGAGGTGATTAATATGATCCACCTCACTCTTAGAATAGACCAGAATGTCATCAATAAACACAATAACAAAGAGATCCAAATATTAATAAAAACCCTATTCATCAGATCCATAAATTCCACTGGAGCATTAGTTAACCCAAATTACATCACCAAAAACTCAAAGTGCCCATACAGAGTATGAAAAGTCATCTTAGGGATATCTACCTCCCTAATCTTTAGCTAATGGTACCCAGACCAAAGATCTATCTTAGAAAAAAAAACTTGGCGCCTTCCAACTAGTCGAACAGATCATCTATCCTTGGAAGGGGATACTTTTTCTTGACCATCACCTTGTTCAACTACCTATCGTCAATGCACATCCGAAGGGAACCATCCTTATTGCACACAAACAACACCGGTGTACCACACAGGGATACACTTGGACGAATAAATCCCTTATCCAGAAGATCCTTAAGTTGGTCAATAAGTTCCCTTATCTCAACCAGAGCCATTCTATACGGACAAATAGAAATTGGATTAGTGTCCGAAACCAAGTCAATACCAAACTCTATTTCCCTATCAGGAGGAACACCAGGAAGATCATCTGGAAAGACCTATGAAAACTCATTAATCTCTGGAATTGACTGGAAAGAAAGACCTTCTGAGTTAGAATCTTTAACCCAGACCAAGTGATAAATATAACCCTTAGAGATTATCCTCCAAGCTCTAAGTTAAGAAATAAATCTCTCCATAGGAGATAGGGAACCATCCTTCCATTCTATAACTGGCTCACTAAGGAACCTAAAGATAACCCTATGAGTAAGATAATCCAAAGATGTGTAGCAAGAATGTAAATAATCCATACCCAGAATGACATCAAAATTGACTAGACCCAACTTAAACAGATCCGCCAAGGTTTTCTTTCGACCAAAAAAATACCACCTCCATGGACTCTTTTAGCAATAACTGAGTCACCTACCGGGGTAGAAACAAAAAAGGAATCGAAATGACTTTTGAATTAAAACCAAAAGATATAGCCATTTAAAGAGTCACATAGGAGAGAGTAGATGCAGGATCAAGCAAATGATATATGTCACAAGACAAGAGTTGTAACGTACCAGTAATGATATCAGGTGATGCCTTAGATTCCTGTCGGGATGCCAAATCATACAACCTATTTTGACCAGCACTAGAACTAAGAGCAGTAATAGAAGTATATGCAATACTACAAGGTGTAGGAGAAGAAGATGAATCTACATAAATCTTATTCTCCCCCGTAGAAACCTTATTAACTAGACAATCCCTGAGCCGATGGCCTTCCTGGCCATACTTAAAGAATTTATCCCTTCACTCATCACAATAACACCGATGAAGATGACCAAAAATTTGACAAGGAGGGAATTAAGAAATTGATTGACCTCCGCTTGCCTGAGATTGGGCACCCTATGCCCAGAAATTATCACCACTGTGATGACGTCTGTCACCTGACTAGTAAATAGAACTAGCAGAAGAGTAGGAACCAAAACTCCCCCATTTTTTTTCTTCCATTTTCCACCATCCAAGCCACCCAAAGACTAAGCACCTCCATGGTAAAAAAAACTGCTCCTCTTACTCTGTCTATCCCCAAACTGTGCTTGCTTCCTCTTTTCATCCTCTACTTGTTGGATATGAACACTCAACCTAGAGATGTCCATATCTTTAATTAGTAAGGCAGTCTTACTCTCTAAAGTCAAATCCCGATTCAACCCAGAGGTGAACTTTCTCATTCATGCGCGCATGTCAGCAACTAATTAGGAGCATACCTTGCCAATTAGTAGAACTTCAAGGCATATTCCTTGACAAACATCTTTCCCTACTTGAGGATCATAAACTCTTGCATCTTCGCTTTTCTCAACTTTTGGGGAAAGAACAGATCTAAGAAAGCCTTAGAAAAAGTATCCCACAAGACTGATTCTTCCATATCACCCCATCCCTATCCCATTCTTCATACCACTGATATGCAACCTCTTTGAGATAATAAGCTACAAAGCTTACTCCTTCTACATTAATAGCCTGCATTATGGAAAATATCTTTTCCATTTCACTAAAGAAACCCCGTGAATCCTACTTTACCTTTACTCTAGGAAAAGTAGGAGGACCCATCTTCATAAATTGTCCAACCTTTATGGCCTCAGCAGAAAAAGCACCAGTCTCACCCCACTCAACATGAGCAATGACCATCTGAGCAATAATATGAATAGATAGATGAAATTCTATATTAGTCACCTCTCCTTGATGATGACTCGTTGTAACCTGTTAAACTCTAGAATTATCTGGGATAGGAACGTGAGATCAAAGATAAACCCTAGAAGTCGGATGCACCCCTTCAGCATTACCCCCAGATGGGATAGAAAAATTTCCTTGTGTTCCAGATCTACGAGGCATGATCTGAAAGACGAACAATCAAGTATGAAAGAAGATTGCTAAACTGAGACTCCAAGCTTGAAAATGGAATACTAAGAAAGTGAAATATTCCTAAATGTTTGTAGCCTCTCCTTTGTGAGTGTGGCACACTACACACCCTTAAAATAGACTCTACTCGACATAGCTTTATGGACTCCTAATTGACTATGAACCTAGGTTCTGACACCAACTTAACGTGAACCGACTAGGGATTTTGTCATATGGCCATCCCAAGGCCGATCGGGACCGGAGACCACGCTTGTTACCCAACCCAACCTCCAACCGCCTGCCCTGCATTGGATAAATTTTGAGAATGTAATAAGATAGTGCAATAGTGCACATAAAGACTCTGGGATCAGATCTCAACCATGACTGACCCAACCGAGTCCAACCATCCTATACAAACAATCCAGCCATAAGAAACCATACCAAAACAAGGGCCATAAGTTAGTCCATAGCCAAAAATATTCCAAAACATAATATAAATAATCCCAAAAAGAAATATGATGGAATAGTGAGAAATTATGTCTGATGGTGGTAGTATTCTAGCTTATTCTAATGCCAAGGATAACACCATTACCGATCTTGCCAATTCCAACCCATAGAAGTACCATAAATACTCTAACCAAAAGAGTAATAAAATTCAAGTGGGAAATGCCCTCAACCATAGCCAAAAACTAATATCCAAAATTACATCAAAAAGTTTAAAAATATCCATAACATAAAATGAATCCTTCCAAAAGAATGGAAACCCACCACTTTAGTCCAAATGTTGTCCCCGAGTCAATTACTATGTAGGAGAAGTAGAATGGTTGTTTCTGCATAGCGTCGATATAAAGCTACCAATAAACGGGTTAGCGGGTGAAAGCTAACATGATATTATGATAAGAACAATATAATGCCATTTATAAAACCAAGTAAAACCATACATATATATATATAAATATATATATATAACCATGCCGGGAAAAAGGGACCAGGTTTTGTTTGCCTTTAAAACCTTTACTTGGGTTGTGTATCCTTTCTTTCCTAAACTACCCAGGGTTATACGGGTTTAGCTACCCCTTCTAAAATAGACACAGTGCATGTAGCCGCACGACCAGGAAAGAAAACCTGGGATGACTAGTACATCCCCCAAAATATAGTGTGACATTATGCACACGGTCATCAAAACCAATCTCACATCTGCAAATATGAGTTTCCAATTTTTGTCCACCCGGGACCTCCACCTTCCACGGCCTTGCTAAACATCCCTCCTTTATTGCCTTATTAAAACAAATTTCCAAATAACCAAACCATTATCCTTTTATTAACCAAGGCCACTAATATTGGTATTGCCATACCAATCCTTACTTGCAAGTATTATCCATATCCAACAATATAGAGGTTTAAGGTGACTTTCAAGTCCCCTTCCATTTACCATATTAAACAACTTGTGGGATTCCATGTGCCCCACGAGAAAAACATTAGCCATTTGCCATTCCAATTTATTTAAACCATGCCTAATTCTTTTACCATGTTTTAAAACAAGCAAGAGTTCCATTAAAAGTAGTCAATGCAATGAACATATCTTTAAAAGCATTTTGTCAAACATATTGGTGAATTATATGACCAAAACCAATTCTAATTACCATTAAACCATACACATACAATCCTATTAACCAAAACCACCATTAATGCATATTAAAGGATAATAAAAAACATGGGAAACCATAACCAACCATTTGACATCAAAACTCTGAAATCATATTTGATAACCAAAAAATTTATAATCAATGAAATCATGAAAACATTTATAAAATCATGTATTTCACTAAAATTAACAATGTAGGAAGAGAACATGCCTTAAACAAAGATGATGATGGAAAGAAATCACCAAGACAAGACCCAAATCAATCCTCTAGTTGAAACCCTAGCTTCTCTTGTCCAAAAGCTTTTGAGAGAATTTTAGAGTGTTTAGAAGAGTTTTGAAGTGTTAATGATAGGAATGATATGGTAAGTAACCTTCCAAGTAAGTTAGAGGTCATGGGACCTTATTAGGATAAGTGGGAAAATATCCAAAATTCTCCCACTTATGTTGCACAAAAATCTCATCACAGGGGTACAACTAACCCTCACGAGTCGTACCTTTCCAATACGAATGGTACCCTCCACTCGTACCCTAGCCTCAACCTTTGGATAAAACACTGTCCAACATATGACTCATCCAACCAAGTCGTATCTAAAGCATATGATCCATACTCTTTATGCATATCCCTGGAAGAGTTAAATTCAAGGAAAATTTAGATACTATTCACCATACGAGTCCTGGGTACAACTCGTAACCTGGCTTACGGCTCACGGTGAGCCACTCATACTCAGATACAACCTAAGTAACCAAGTCTAAGATTAATTTTAGGAACCAAACAATCTATTACTACCAATATGACTCATACCCCTAAGTCATACCTATTCTAGTAAACTAAATCTATCCCACTATTCGAAACTGGTCAGCATACGAATTGAACATACCATCCGTACCCCAACATATGGATCATAACCTTGAGTCGTATTGGGTCCAGATAGCATAATTCCAGGAAATTTTCTATGGTCCAGAAACCAAGGGTGTTTCACCTCGGAACCTCCACCTTCCACGACTTTGCTACTCAACCACATTTAAGCCCAATTAAACCTTTTTAACATAACAAAACCATTTAGTAAAGAGTCTTTTGATTAGGTATAAAACTATTGGTATCATCATACAAAACTTGGAGCTTGCAAGTCTATTACCTTTTGCTATATAAACTATTACACCAAATTAGACTCCACTATTTCCAATAAAACCAAAATAATTTATAATCAAACCATGGCCACCAAGGCCTTTCCAAATTCACATGAGACTAACCAAAATTATTTTATGTTTTTAACCATTTATGCAATGCAAGGATCCTAAGAGTAGTCAAACTATGAGATAAAATCATTCTTATTGACAATTTCATAAACAAGTTGAGGGAATATCATTAATAAATCAAAAATCATCATAATTTGTGGCTCAACTATGATTCATTAATTAAATCACCATTCCCAAGCATCCACATATGGAAAACCATAAGCAAAATATGAAAAACGATAATTAAAATCATGAGAAACATTAATCAACCATGAATATCCAAAATCCCCAACCTTTATTCCAAAACCTTAACAATAACATGGAAACCATAAATTAAAACCCATGCCTTTATTAAAATTATAATAAGAGAAGAGTCACATGCCTTAGACACCAAGAAGCAAGGAAAGAAACCACCCCTGAAAGCCTTGATTGATTATCTTAATGAAACCCTAGCTTTTACTTAAAGAGAGAGTTTAAGAGAGAATTTGAGAGTGTTTGATTGGGAATAATGTATTAATGAAGACCCAAAAGGTGTTTTAATTCGTGGACTCAATGGGAATTAAAAAGGGAAATATCCAAAATACCCCCAACTTAAAATTGTAAAAACATTGGAAGTTTTAACGTGACACGACCCGATCGGGGGCCTTATCATATTGGGCATCCCAGGTCCGACCAAAACTAGAGACCACCCCTGTTACCCAACCCAACATCCAACCGCATGCCCTGAGTTTGCTGAATTTTGAGCAGATAACAAGATAGAGTAACAACTCACATGAAGACTCTAGGTTAGGACCACAACTGTGACTGACCCAACCAAGTCCAACCATCCCACACCAACCGCTCAACCATACCAAACTATTCCAAGGCCTTAAAACTAGGCCATAACAAAATAAGTTCCAAAACATAATATAATTAATCTCAAAATAAAATACAATGGAACAACCAATAATCTCATCGACTAGTGTCGTCCCCAATGTTAATACCTATACTAAGGCTGACAACAATATCGATCCCACCCATTTCAACCCATAGCAGTACCACAAAGCTTTTAACCAAAAGAGTAATAAAATCCAGTTGGGACATGCACCCAACCATGGCCAAAACCAATATCCAAAATAAAATCGAAGTGTCTAGAAATATCCATAGTATAAAATAGAGAATTTCAAAAGGATGTAATCTCACCACTTCAGTCCAAAGATTGATCCCTAAGTCAATCACTATGTAGTAGGAGTAGACGATCGATTCCTGCATAGCGTGGGTATACAACCGCCAGTAGACAGTTTAGCGAGTGAACACTAACATGATCTCAAGATAAGGACAAATTAATGCCATTTATAAAACCAAGTAAAACCATAAATATACACACAACCATACATATATATACAACCATGCTGGGAAAGAGGACCAGGTTTAGCATACCTTTACCTGAGCTATGTAGCTTTGCTGTCCGAAACCACCCACGAGCTATATGGGTCCAGCTCACCCTGCTGAAAGGGCCCCAATGCATGTAGTCATATGACCAGGGAAGAAAAATCGGGATGACTAGTACATCCCCCAAAATATAGTGTGACATCATGCACATGGTCACCAAGAGCAAGCCTTACATCGAAAAATATATGTTTCCAATTTTTATCCCTTCGATATCTCTACCTTCCACGGATTTACAACACATCCCACCATTATTGCATAATTAAAACCATTACCAAGCAACCAACCCATCCATTTACCATTTATTAACCAAGGACATTTAGTAGTGGTATTGTCATACCGACCGTATTTGCAAGTACTATCCATAGCCAACCATATATAGATTTAATTCCAAGATTAATTGTAATCTTTGGATCTTATTGTTCTTAGTTTTTTTCTATTTAGTTCTTCAATTTGAGACTTTGTTTTTTCTTCCTTTATTATTGCGAGATTGATTATTTCAATATGTCTATGAACTCTATGAATAATCTCATAACTATGAGCGGCTAATTCCCTTAGCTAAGGTTGTAGGAACCCTAGTGGATTAATGAAGTAGAGGAAGGAAGTGCCAAGTCATTCTAGATAAAGATTCTTTCATATATCGGGTTTTCTGTGTTCTTGTAGATTTCTTAGTGGTGTCCAACGTTAAGATCCTGCCTATGTTCCCTTCTTGCTTCACAAGAGAAGTAAAAAGTAGGAAAATAAGATCACAACAGTAATTTAGAGATTAATTATCAATCTAGGCTAGTTAAAATCATCTATGTAAGATAATTATCTTTCATATAATAACTTGAGACTCAAAAGGTAATAGTTAACTGGGATCTAGGATAAGGGTTAGTAAAGCAACACCCTAAGACTCAAAAGGTAAAGGGTAAAATCTGTTAGTGAGACCACAAGACAGTTGATGGTACATAAATTATCAAATTCTAGATTCAAGGTATTGGAATAGTTAGATAGTGCATGATATGTCTAGGAGTTAGAATCCAGGGGGAATAATCCTAGTGTTCAACTTAGATTGCTTACAACTAAAAGCATTCAATTCTCATTACTTCTTTCTAGTTACTACAAATCCCCTCTTTTAACTTTTCTTTAATGCCTGGTGATTTCAATAAGTTCAAAAAAGATTTTTTATGTAATCCCTATGGGATCGACCCTACTTAGTTAAGTTATTATATTTTGACAACAACTGCATTATCTTTCTAATAGGGGGTAGTTTGGGTTTTATCATTATGCTTTGTGGTTAGAGTTATCTTGGGATTCATTATCTATACCATTACATGTATCTACTCCCATGGCTAATTCTTTAGTAGTGGATCGATTTTTAATATCATATATTATGACTGTTAGGGATATTGATACTCTTTCCAATCTTATTATTTTGGACAAGGTGGATATTGATGTGATTTTGCCATGGACTGGTTATCCCACTATCATGCAATTAGAGATTATTTCGCCAAGATCGTTACCTTATCTATGCCAGGCATACCCTCAATTTTGTGGAAGAGATAGATGATCCATGAACCAATGGGGATTATATCTTATATGTGTGCTAAGAGTCATATTTAAGGGGTTGTGAGTCTTATCTTACTTATATTCGTGATGTTACTGTATAAAGTCCATCGTTATAATTTGTTCTTGTAATTCATGAGTTTTCTATTGTATTCCCTACCAATCCACCTAGCTTTCCTCTCGAGCATAATATTGAGTTTGTTATTGATCTTGAGCTAGGAATCCAACTTATTTCCATGGAACCTTACTATATGGCTCCTACAGAGCTTAAGAAGCTAAATTCTCAGCTCTAGGATTTTCTTGGTAAAGGTTTTATTAGGCTGAGTGTGTCTCCTTGAGGAGCTCCTATGTAGTTTGTGAAGAAGAATGATGGTTCAATGCGTATATGTATTGATTATAGGTATCTTAATAAGGTAATGTTGAAAAATTATTACCCTATGCCTCTCATTAATGACTTATTTTACTAGATTCAGGTAGTAACGGTGTTCTCCAAGTTTGACTTGAGGTTCGATTAACATAAGTTATGGATTTGAGCTGTGGATATCCTGAAGACAGCTTTTAGAATTCATTATGGTCATTATGAGTTCCTAGTGATGTCTTTTAGGTTGACTAATGCGCCAACCATATTTATGGATTGGACGAATCGAGTGTTTAGGCCTTATATGGATTCCTTCATAATTTTGTCATCGATAATTTCTTTGTTTATTTAAGAAGTAGAGAGGAGCATGTACACATTTAAGGATTGTGCTCTAGACTATGGGAGATAATATGCACTTTTGAAAATTCTCTAAGTTTGAGTTATGGCTTAAGTAAGTGACATTCCTTATGCATGGGGTATTTAAGGATGGGCTTATGGGAAAATCGATGAAGATTGAGGCTATTCTTGACTGTGTCAGGCTTACATTTCCAACTAAGGTTTATAGATGCATTGGCTTTGCTAGTTATTACAGATGATTTGTTGAGGTTTTTTCTACTATTTCAGCACCTATGACTAAATTGACTCAGAGGGAGATTTCTTTCTAATGGTCCAAGGAGTGTGAGTTGAGTTTTGGAAAACTTAAGGAGTTTCTTACTTTGGCTCTTTCTATTGAGGGTGAGGGATTCACCGTGTATTATGATGTTTTAGCATTGGTTTGGGTTGTGTGTTGATGCAGCAGGGTCGGTTTATTACTTACGCTTTGAGGTAGCTAAAGGTACACGAGTGCAACTACCCCACACATAATTTAGAGTTAGCGGTGGTGGTTTTCATGCTTAAGATTTTGAGGCATTATCCTTATGGTTTGTATTGTCAGGTTTTCATAGATCATCCCATTATTCAACACCTTATGACCCAGAGAGAGCTTTATGCTAGGCATCATAGATAGATAAAGTTGCTTAAGGATTATGATATCTCTATAGTGTATCATCCGGGCAAGGTGAATATGGTAGCTGACGCTTTGAGCCAGAAGGCATTGAGTATAGGTATCTTTTCTTATATTTTAGTTTCTGAGAGACCATTGGCACAGGGCATTTAGTCCCTAGACAACTTGATGGTGCGACATGATTTTTCAGACTCTAGGAGGATTATTTCTTGTATTTAGGCGATGTCCTCACTATTTAAGCCAATTCAGGATCTCTAGTTTTAGGATAAAAGACTTTGCATCATTCGTGATTAGGTGTTAAATGATGATTCCAAGAGGGTTACTATAGATTATGAGAGTGTCTTGAGATTTCATAGCCACATTTGTGTTTTGAAGATCGATTAATTAACTGAATCGATTTTGCACGATGCTCACAACACTAGATATTGTATTCACCATGGTACAACCATGATGTATATAGATTTGAGACAATATTATTAGTGGAGTTGTTTGAAGAAAGATGTGGTAGACTTTGCACCTCATTTCCCATTTCCTATTTTTTCAATAGGTGAAGTCCAAGCATCAGCGACCTGGTGGTTTGATTCAAAGATTTCCCAATCTCGAGAGGAAATATGAGCAGATTACCATAGACTTTGTTAGTGAGATGCCTCATACTTCCTATTGTTTTAATGTTATTTGGGTCATTATGGATCGGTTGACCATGTCGACATATTTTGTTCCTAATAAGATATTTTTCAGTGCTGATAGGTTGGCTCATAGCTATGTTGTGAGATAGTCTATTTGCATGGTGTGCCTATATCTACCATTTCATACTGGGGTTTAGTGTTTACCTCTAGATATTTGAGAGATTTTCAAGAGGATTTGGGTACTCAGATGGATCATAGAACAACCTTCCATCCTCAGATTGATGGTTAGTCGGAGTGGACTATTCAAGTTGTCAAGGATATTCTTTGAGCCTTTGTTATAGATTTTAGAGGACAGTGAGAGCATCACTTAGCCTTGACTGAGTTCGTCTATGATAATAGTTACTATTTGATTATTGGGATGGCACTTTTTGAGGCTTTATATAGTAGGTGATGTCATTACCTGATTGGATGGCTTGAGACTCTTGAGATTAGAACCAGTGGTACTGACTTGCTTCAAAAGTTGTTGGATAAAGGTAAGGTGATTCAGGATAGGTTAAGGGAAGATCAGAGTAGGTAGAAGGCTTATGCAGATTGTAGACTTTGTACTTTTATATTTGGAGTTGGTGATTGGGTATTCTTTTGTGTACTATCCATGAAGGGTGTGATGAAGGTTTGAGAGGAAAGGCAAGCTTATCTCTAGATATATTAGACCCTTATAGGTACTTTATATCATTGGTAAGAAGGATTTTGAGTTAGCCTTATCCCTAAATTTTGGTGTTGTTCATTTGGTTTCAATGTTTTAATGTTGAGGCAATTTATTCCTGATTTATTTCATGTGCTTAGATTAGACTCAGTCAAGTTGGATGAGCGGTTGACTTTTGTAGAGGAGCCTGTGCTTATTTTTTCTTGTGATGTCATACAATTGCACACTAGGGAGATTTATGTAGTTAAGTTTAGTAGAGGCACCATCCCGTAGAGAAGGCTATGTAGGAAATCAAGAGAGAGATGCGGACCCAGTATCCTCACCTTTTCAAGGCTTCGAGTACATTCTAATCCTTTACATTCACGGACAAAAGTTCTTCTAGTAATGGATATTGTAATGACCCTTGAGGTTATTTACTATATTTCCACTTATTTTCATTATTTAGGGCTTTCCTATAGCTTTCCTAAGTCATTTATGACTTATTGGAACTGGCAGTTCGGTTACCAAGCAGCTCATTTGTTTTTTAAAGCCAATTCTCTATTATGAAGTTGTTGGTTCAAATATGCTACCAAGTGAAAACTCAAGTTAAAAAACCACTTGTGCTAATTACAACTATTCCAACAATTAAAAAATGTTAATTTTAGGCTAGGTAGACCCTTGGTTCGGGTCCTGAGACTCCAGGAATCATTTTGGGCTATTGGCTAGAAGTTAAGAAAAATGGTAAGTGGGTGTGGGACCTACTTTTTATCGAAACAACCTCGATTGAAAATTTCAACTATGCCATTTAGTCTAGAACATTGAATTTGATATGGTAGTACAGTTTATGTGTACGAGATTTCAGATAAGTTCTTACGGGTTGGAGGAAACCCAGATTAAACTTGATGATTCAGTTGGTGTACCCGCTTAAGTGGCCATTTGGGTCTCTTAAGAGGAGGTCCTCTAAAGCGCCTAGCTGACTGCTTAAGTGGTTAGGCTAGCTTGGTCGAATGCCGCTAAAATGGAACAACTATCGCTTAAGTGATAGCTGCTAAAGTGTCAAGGAACCACTTAAGCGGTACCTTTGCAGTCGTCAGAATGTCACTGAAGCGATGCTAGGTAGCTTAAGTGGTGACTACCTAAGAGGCCTAGTTTCCACTAAAGTTGCACCCGTGGACCTGTGAAGGGTATAAATACCCCATTTAGCCCATTTTCTCATCCATTTCCAAGATACCTAAACCCTAAAAAGTGGGAAAACTTGGAGACAACAATTTTGGGTGATTTTAGGGATTGTATAAGGATAATTTACTCATTTCTCCAAATTTTTGTGGGGCACCTTGCGGAAGATTCTCTGAAGGAAAATCGGTGATTTAGAAAATTCTTCAAGCTCTCCTCGGTGCCTTGGTAGGCTGGGTTTATCTTCTTTATAGATTCGGCTATCTCGTATTATAATTATGATATTATACTTGTAGGGGGTGGGATTTAGTTGTTAGAAGTATGAAAGATAGTATTTGGTTTAATTGGGCCTTTAGGATATCTTGAAATTGTAGACTTGAAATAGTTAGTATAGGCTATCCATAGCTTAGGTATTTTGAGCTTTGCGGTTTATATTTAGAATGGAAAAGCCTTAATTACTCAAGGTAGGTAAAATCGCCCTAGTTATTCATGGTAGAGTAGGATGGTCCTTAGTTACTTAAGTTAGGGGAAATACCTTAGTTGTTATTATTCTAGGTGGGATTGCCTTAGTTATTTATGTTTGGGGAGGATCACTAACTTAGGGCTAATTATGGATTACCTGACATCTAGGAATAAACCTAGATAACTTAGCCTAGTCTGGTGAAGAAGTTGTCTAGGAGGATTTTTGAGGATTAGGAGTGGGTTCCTCTAGTCCACCTTAGGCCAGGACTTGTGATAACTTTGCAGACTCATTTTTGTTTGATATACTCTTATTGATGGTAGGTCTTACACTTGAGGAGGTTGAACATAATATTTAGTATACTAGTTGGATATTGAAGGATTGATGCTAGTTTTTTAGTATCTCTAATGATATTGCTCATATGTATGATTAAGGATATAATTTCTAAGTATGAGTTATGAATTATACATACGATTATTGGTATGGTTCCCAAATATGATTAATACTATGGCCTAAGGACATTCTTAATGATATAGATACTAATGTGATTAAATGGTATAACTTATAGACAAGATACAACTTATGTACTTGATATTTCTTATATGTATGATGTGACTTGTAGATATGAAATGACTCAAGATATGTTATGACCTATATATATGACATAGATTATTGGTATGAAATTAATTATATAGATGATATTCCTTATATATAATATGTATCATGGATATGATATGGCTCATCTACATGATATGATTTATAGATACAATTAACGACTTATAGATATGATAGGTGGCCTTTATATATGACTATTGTTATGAATTCTAAATATGCTTAATGGTATTGCTTATGAACATTAGTATCGATATAGATTCAAGATATGGCTAATATTATGGCTTATAGGCGTGATTATAGATGTGATCGATGGATAAGATTCTTTGTCCAGTGTATAAAAATGAGTGAAAAGATGATTTATAGCTATGATTTATTGGTAAAATCTATTGAATTTATCTTATTTAAATGGATCACTAGAATGGTTGATTGATACGGTTTATAAATTTGAGTTTTAGTTCAAGTCTGACAAATTGTTAATGGTGTTGATGATATGAGTTCCGGTTCAAGTCTGGCAAAATTGATGATAGAAATGATGATGCTATTGAGTTTTGTTTTGAGTCCGGCATTGAGGATGGTTTATGATTTGACACGGGATGGGAGGGTTCTTGGTTATTTCATGACAGTTGGTAAATTTCATTTATTCGGTTGTTAGTTTTCTTTGTTGTAACCTCCAGGCTTATGGGGGCCTCCATTGGGTTATTTACTTTTCAGTACTTATTGGCTTATGGGACCCAATCCTGTAGTTAATGGTATGATATTTATGTTATAATTCTTATATGTATTTATTTAATTATGTACAACTGTGTTGGATCTTATTTCTAGGTTTGCCCTTTTTATCTTGACTTTGCTTATGTTATCTTGTATCTTATTGTATTTATATTATAATTTATCTCAGTTGGTCGATGATGCCTACTAAGTATCTGTGGTTTTTGGTACTCATACTACACTTCTATACCTTTTTGGTGTAGCTCCGAGAACTAGTTGTTGCTATTGAAAAACTCTATCTCCAATAACATTCTAAAAATTTCTTATCTCCCTAACCATGAGATTTCAAAGGTCAAGGTTCATGAGATCGGTTTTGAGACATACTCAAAGGGAACCTAACATGGGAATACATCTAGCATATACAAGATAACTCACTCCTCTCTGAAGCAGTATGTTTCTTCTAAGAGATAAGATAAAGTCTACTTTGTAGATAATAGACTTGTGCAAGATGTACTTAATGTTAGTAGTAATGTCAGGAATATCATGCATTAGGCCTTCGGACAAGGAGTTAGACGGATGGACACATTTAAAAATCTAGTTGGGTGTAAATATGGTTGTATAAATATCCATTATGATGATATGTTAATTATGATGGAGACAAAAAAAATGGTAGAGCAAATATATGTAGCTCAATGCCCTTTAGGGTTTGAATATGGTGGAAAGTTGGACTCGATAACATGAATAGGGTAAAATTGGGAGCTTATTACACTTGACTAATTCTAATGTCTTAATGTTTTAAATCTACTAAAGAGATGAAATATGGTAAATTGGGGGCTGGAAATTAGTATAACTAAACCCCATGATTAATGATTGAGCATAAAAGATCAATAATTTGAAATAAGAAATAGAATTTTTTATATAAGAAATTAGAGAAGAATAGAGGATAATGAGGAAAGTGCACGTTAGCATGAACTTGATCTATCATAGTTGTAAAAGATATATGTCACATGATGGTTGGGGAATATATATATATGTGTGTGTGTGTGTGTGTGTATGTATGTATGTATGTATTTATAGGTTAAGGTTACTAATCAAATGAGGTAGAAGTTTGTTGTAGCACTTAGACTTCCTTGGATTTGTGCTTGTTGGTAAGCTTGACATCTATGATTTCTCGTTAGTATGACTTTGAATTAATGACTGCATTGTATTTCATTTGTATTGTATTAATGTGATCTGATAACAGGTCTGGTACCACACCTTTACAGATATTGTTATATGTTGTTTTAATGATGAGTAACGTACTACAAGGGACTAGGTCCCTGAATCTTCAAGGGTAAAGGTACTACTGGCATACGGCTACACAGTTTTGTCATCCAGTGTAACCAACTGCAAAGGTGATGACTATACAATTTGGGACACTTGGTCAAATAACATTAAAACACTTCTCTATATAAAGAAAAATATATTTCTTAATTGCTTGAGTTTTTACAATCCGAAAATTTATGAGTGAAAGAAGAGAAAGCTCATCCTAGCTCAAATGCTCAAGTATAGCTCAAGTTCTTAATTCATTCTTAGTGTTGAATGCAGTGAGTGTGCTTGAGTGTGTCATGGTCTTTAACTAAATTACTTATGATATAAGAGTAATGAACTTTTCTTTTGGCTTTAACAGTGCTTAGGTAGAGTTGCCTAAGGCCAAAACTGGTTCGAGTTAACCAGTGTTGAGGGAGTCTTGGCAGAGTTGTCAAGTTGAAGTTGTAGTAGAGTTACTACAAGAAGGAGAAGCCTAGATTTAGGCTGAAATCGAGTCTGCAATCAAGTGGTTTATTATGGTGGGTTTTTGAGGTATTTGTGAGGGCAAGCCGTGGTTTTTCCTCCCTTGAGAATGGGGGGTTTCCCAGTTAAATATTGTGTTATTTAAGTTTCCTAAACTATTTTGCATTCCTGGTTAATTTTCTGCCTTATCTCCTGTGATTGACTTTGAGGGACCAGGTCCCTCACCGTGTGGTGCAACCCCAAGGGTTTCAATAATTGGTATCAGAGTAAGAACACTCTAAAAGGTTTGCACCTAGAGTGATTTGGTTAGCATGGCTTCTCCACCTAACCTATAACAAGGGCAATCTACCACTAGAAAACCTAGATTTAATGGGTAGTATTATGGGTGGTGGACAACCAGAATGTTTGACTGCATTATGGCTGAATATAGTGAGCAGATGGACATAATTCTTGATGGTCATCATGTACCTGTGAGAGATGTCAAAGAATGAGATGTTACAAGAATGGTTGTCAAAAGTGGGATAGAGTTCAATGATGAAGCTAGAAAGAAAGTTGAAAAGAACTACAAGGCAAAGAAACTGCTAGTGTGTGGTATAGGACCATATAAATACAACAAGATTTAAGCCTGTCAAAAAGCTAAGAAAATTTGGGATTTTTTGAAAATAGCTCATGAAGGAACCACGGATGTGAAGGATACAAAATTTGATATGCTGACTACACAGCATGAAACCTTCACTACTAAAGAAGGAGAAACTATTCAAGAGATGTATAAAAGATTCACTTTTATCATAAATGAGCTTCACTTCTTGGGAGAAGTGATTCCATTGTATAAACAAGTGAGGAAGATTCTTGTTGTTCTACCTAAGTCCTGGGAATGCAATGTGCATTCCATAACTGAGGCAAGAAACCTAAAAACCCTTACTATGGATGAACTGATTGGCAACCTGAAAACTCATGAACTCAAGAAGCTGCAAGGAAAAAAGAACAAGGAAGTAAAAAAGGAAAAATATTTGTCATTAAAAGCTTCAAGGATAGATTCAAATTTAGAAACACTGATTTTGCCTACTTGGCAAAAAAGAATTATTAAAGCTATGAGGAAAAGTGGTAAGTTTCATAGAAGTGGAAGTAGTAACAGAAAAGGAGTCACTATGGAGGTGTTTCACAAATATGGTAGTCTTGAGCATTTCATTAAATATTTTCCAATGCACAAAATTGACTATCAGGAGTATCTTAATGTTGGAAGTGACAAAGGAAAGAACAGGGACCAGGTCCCTGTAAAATTAAGAAGATAGGTTGTATCTGATTTTGCAGTTTAAGAACCCTTAGTTTGTTGGGGTGACTCCTCTAGTGAATATGATGAAGTTGATAAGTCTGCAGATGTTTCCATGCTTGCAGTGGAGGATGAGAAAGTGACTTTTGATTCCTTGTTTGCTTTTATGGAAAACACTGAAGATAAAGAAGAAAATGAGGTAACACATTCTGACCTTAGAGAAAACTTGGATAACTATTTTTCTTGAAAGATTAAAAAAATTGCAAATATGATGATTGATTCTACGTGTTAAATGACTTAAAAAATTGTTCTAGAAGAAAAAAGTAGAAAGTCAAGAGATTGAGTTAATTCATTTAACTCTACAAATATTTGAAACTGAGGAGAAGGTTACTAAGTTAAAATTTAAAAATATGAATTTAGTAAGTCAACTGGAGAAAAGAGATGGTTCTAGTGATAAATAGAAGAATAATGCTATAGAAGAAAAAATAGAAGATCAGGAGCTTGAATTAATATCTTTGACCCTCCAGATATCTAAAACTGAGCAACAAGTTGCTAAGATGAAATTTTAAAATCTATGTTTGTTAAGTCAATTGGAGAAAGTAGATGCTTCTGAGAGTAAAGGGAAGAAATAAGCATCAATGTTTCAGTTTGAGCTTGAAGAAAAATTTGAGGATTCTCAAAGGCATCTAATAACTTCACTCTAAAAGAATGAGGAGTTAGAAAGGGACCTGGTCATTCCAAGGGAAGAACTCAAAAAATCTCTACAATAGACTTCATCCTCACAAATCCTTTCCAACTTAACTAGTCAAGGAGTCAATAATGGTAAGGGCCTTGGGTATCGGTACAAAACTCAGTCGTTTAGTCACAAGGCAAAGTTGTTCAAGATGTCAAAAACAAAGTCCATAAATCTTTGTACACTCACTGTGGAAGAGATGGACACATGAAGGAACACTGTCAAAGTTGGAATAAAGTAAAAATGATCAATGATAGATATATCCGGTAAGGAAATACCTATCACAAAGGTTTCAAACCATTGCAAAATAAGAAAAAATAATCATTTCCTTGATGGGAAAATAAGGCTTTAGTCACACCTCTGTCCTCCTATTGGGAACTCAAACTTAAGTGGGTTCCCTAACCTAGCAAATGATTTTTCTTGTAGGAAGGAGAAAGAGTTTGCGGTCAACACTACCTTTTTGAATGTAATTGTTCAAATCTATGACTAGAAGGTATTATTGTATTCTCTCTCTTAAGTCACTCCTTGGTGGATGTGCCTTATATTGACAAAGTAAAAAGGAACAATTAAAGGTGTATGTGTGGGCTAATCCTAATAAAGTAAGATGTTGATGAATATGAAGGTAAGTGACAAATTTGATGCAGTGAGGAGTGATGACAATGATGGTGATCTAGGAATACCCTTAAGAAGTATCTAGTCAAAATTTCATAGGGACCTGGTCCTAGTGGAATTTATCTTAGAACATCAAACTGGAAGCACATATCATCTCACCCCCTGGCCATTCTAATTTGATGGAAGGAGTGCAAACAAGAGCTTAAGTTAGAAATATCATGGCTTTTACAACATTCCTATTCAAAAAATTAGCTCACAATAGTGTAAAAGATTCTAAAAGATGCTTGAAAGTTCAAAGTAATGCAGAAGGAACTCTGGATATTTGAAGGATGCCAATTCTGGGACTAGGTAATCAGACCTCTTTCCAAAACAAGTCATGGCATAAAGTCGTGTAATGAATCTCTCAAGCTGAGGCTGGGATTGGTCAGATTAACCCGACCTACTATAATGTGAATCAATATTTCTTCACAAAATTTTCTATGATAAGGAAACAGGTATCCTTGATAAGGTAGGTGCATATTAGCCTAACTCAGTACCATACCCTTACATGTATACACTTATGGAAACAACTATAGAAGAAAAGAAATATGACATACACAAGATTGAAGATTCACTCAAACTAGAGAGGAACCTGGTCTAATATCTCAGGTTAGTATCATGTATATTAAATTTGTTTCTATTCTATCAGGAATAAACTGCGTCCTCTCTCTCTACTCGTGTTCGTAAAAATTATCTTATTCGAAAAAAGGTAGATAAGTCACCTAAAATTTGACATTAATCATATCTCTTTCCCATAAAAAACCATTCCTTGTGTTTATTTGTTCCTTTAAATCTTGTTGCACCCACTCCTTCCTTGACAAAAGGAAAAATCTAGTCCCAAATAGCCTTTTTGAGAAAAAGATCTTCCTGATGGCTACAGCACTACCATTTTCATGTCCTACAAAGGATTCAAAGCTTAGAATTGGTAAAAAATCTTCTCCCAAACCTTCCAAGAAAACACCCTTAGTCTCCTACTCTTCCAAAGCCAAATTCCATCATCACTCAAATTGTTGATGAAGAATCATCCCTGAACTCTAGAAGTTTTTCTTATAACACATTGATGTATGATACCTAGGCTGCTAAAAATCTTATCTTATTGTCAAATAGCCTACGAAAGATTATAATTGGTGTTAAGTAAAATAATGTTAGTGAAACACCATGAAATTCTGGAGAAAAGTTTGGAAGCTTTAAAGAAAAACAACAGATTCTTGAGAGACCTAGTACCAAAAGGAGGAAAGTGGCTGAAAAAGAATCAGTGACTACTTATACTAGAAGGAGGAATGAGGAGAAAAGTAAGTTTGTATCCAAGGAATTTAGAAACAGGTTTTTGAAAAATCAAAAGTTATTAACTAGAAGGATTTTTTATTCAACTGTGCTAACAAAATGTGGTGTTGGAATAATTTGAGATGTTTAATCATCAAGGTTGGATGCATCTTATGGAAAGACCTATTCCTATTTTTTGATGGGATAGTTAGGGAATTCTATTCCTCATTGGATTTCTTAGAAGATGGGTTGAATCTGATTGCATAGGTCCAAGAAAAGAAAATATAGTTGAATGAAGAAACATGGGAAAGAATTTTGGAAGTTCCTCTCTATGGTGTGAGGACTGTCTCAAAGCAGAATCTTTCAGTAGAGTTTTTAGATAAGATAACAAATGGTCAAAGGGAAATCTATAGCAACATTGAATAGAAAATCACTCAAGAGTGAATTTTAATTAGTCTTTGACTTTGTTAACAAGGTGATTCTGCCTAGACCACAAAATAGAAAAATTTCCTCAGCTGTTGACTTATATGACATGGATGCCTTATCATTTTTGAATTCATTAGTCTACCTGCATTGATGACAGAACACATATACAAAGTGGTTCTTGAAAAAATAGCAAACATGTTATGCCTTATGGTTACTGGTTAAATAAGATGTTTAATCAGTTTGGTATAGCAAATGAGAATGAAATTCCTGGAAATAAATTGGAAATACTTGGAATGAAGAAGCTAATCAAAACTGAGTGTGTCAAGAAGAAATTAAGCTTAAACTACCAAAGAGAATTCATCAAAGAGATAGAGAATTTACAGGTCAATATGGTTGCTAAGGATGTAGAGATCAACAAACTAAATATAACAATTTATCATCTAACTATTAAAGGACCACGTGTCACTGATGAGCTTAAAACTAAGAATTCTGATCAAAAGAAAAAGGTCTCCACCTTGACAGATGAGGTTCTCAACTCGAATGCAGAGATAAGGAATTTAACCAAGGAAGTTTTGTACTATCATGCTGCAGATCACAATAACCTGGATCTACTCCTTTAAACCATCCTTCCAAGTGTAGAGATCAACAAGCTAAATATAAAAATTTAGCATCTAACTGTTAAAGGACCACGTGTCACTGATGAGCTTAAAACTAAGAATTCTGATCAAAATAAAAAGTTCTCCACCTTGACAAATGAGGTTCTCAACTCGAATGCAGAGATAAGTCATTTAACCAAGGAAGTTTTGCACTATCATGCTGCAGATCACAATAACCTGGCTCTACTCCTTTAAACCATCCTTCCAAGTCCCTCCCCTGTTTAACTTTTCTTGATTCCCTTGGTTTTTTCTCTAGAACATTTAAATTATGCATTGCATTGATACTTATCCTCTATTTATGAATGAATCTTTGTTTTGTGAGTTACATTTGTTCCCTTTAAATTGCAAACTAGTTCTTCATGTTAGTTTTCCCCAGTGGCCATGAGTTAACTAATTTGTGCTTATTTTACTCTTGGTTTACTATTTTCACTTTTCAATGATGTCAAAAGGGGGAATACTAATTTTATGTAGTAGAGACCAGGTACCAGATACAGTATACCTATTGAATTTGCACATATGAATATGAATGGCATGTTGATAGTGAGAAATAAGTGGTATGCTGAATAGATGAATAAAGGAAGGCATAATGGTAGGGGGGATGAGTATAGTTGCAAAGGGATGTGAATGGATGATTGGATGTCAAAATACAACAAGGGACTAGGTCCCCATATTGCATAGAGGTGGAAGAATATTGATTGGATGATATGGGGAACATTCTTCTTCAGCAGAGGTAATCACACTAATTAAATGTGATAAATGAATGTTGATGCTCAAAGATTTATAGTTAGTTTGTCATTATCAAAAAAGGGTGAAATTGATATATATTATTTTGAAGATGAGAAACTTACTAAAAGGGACCAGGTCCTTGGATCTTCAAGGGTCAAGGTACAACTGACACATGCCTACATAGTTTTGTCATCTAGTGTGCCAAACTTCGCAGGTGTTGCCTGTGCTTTTTGGGACACCAGGTCTAATAAAATCACAACCCTAATCATCACTTCTCTATATAAAAAAAAATGTTTCTTAATTGCTTAAGTTTTCACAATCCAGAAATTGGCGAGTGAAAGAAGAGAAAATTCATCCTAGCTCAAATGGTCAAGTATAGATCAAGTTCTTAATTCATTCTTAGTGTTGAAGGTAGTGAGTGTTCTTTAGTGTGTCATGGTCAGTAACAGAATTACTCATGATATAAGAGTAATGAACTTTTCTTTTGTCTTTGATAGTTCTTAGGTAGAGTTTCCTAAGTCCAAAACTGGTTAGAGTTAACCAGTGCTGAGGACGTCTTGACATAGTTGTCAAGTTGAAGTTGTAGTGGACTACAAGTAGGAGGATCCTAGAGTTAGGCTAAAATTGAGTCTATAATAAAGAGGTTAATTATAATGGACTTCTGAGGTGCTTTTGAGGGAAAGCCGTTGTTTTTCCTCCCTTGAGCAAAGGGGTTTGAATGTTAAATCTTTTGTTATTTACGTTTCTACATTGTTTTGTGTTCCTGGTTAATTTACTGCCTTATTTTCTATGATTGACTTTGAGGGACCATGTTTCTCACTGTGTGGAGCAATCCCCAAGGGTTTCAACAGATATAATTGTTATGATATGGGTCAGGTACTACACTAGTATGATTGTGATATGGGTTAGGTACCACACTGGTACGAATATGATGATATTAATAAGGGTAAGAAATGATGTGCGCACCTTGCATACATGCATTAATTCATATGTTAAAATTTGATCCCAACTTAAATGTGCTCTCATACATGATTTTTGTGGTGGTAAATGATGAAAGAGGGCATACGAATATATGTTAGTTAAGGATCTAGTCTGATATAACATTACTGGGAAACTTATAAAAGAGGGCATACGAATATATGTTGGGGCATACGAATATATGTTAGGTACCTTGACAGAGATATACAAAATATAAGTCAAGGAACAAAGATATATGAAATATAGTCAAAGGACAAGGATATACGAAATATATGTCGAAGGACAAAGATCTATGAAATATAAGTCAAGGAACAAAGCTAAAAGAAATATAAGTCAAAGGACAAAGTTATACTAAATATAGGTCAAAGGAAAAAATGTACAAAATATAAGTCAAAGAACAAAGATATACAAAGTATATATGAAAGGACAAAGATATATGAAAATGTTAAATAGGTCACAAAATGATAAAGATCAAACTACGAAAATGAAAGATTGATACAAAAAGTAAAGATAATCTATGAGATAGTAATTAGACAAAACAAGAAAAAATAAGTAAGAACAAAAGAGTATATTAAACTCTAATAACTTCAACTACAATCTTAATCAAGCACCTAATTCTTACGGTGACCAAGAGGGAGATGATCGCCCTCGATACCAATGTTTCAAATTTAAATTTCAACAAATGTTTACCAATTCTCTCACTAAATGGAGAGACATTCATTAATAAGCATGTAAAACTAAGAAAATAACCTAGGATCCCAATTATTTATAGTTTAGGGCTAATTATTACACATTTAGGGGCCCAAAAGTGATAAAATTGCAAGAAAAATCCACACAATCAACTTGAGCAGATTTGAAGCAGTGTCACGACTCGATTTTCTCAGGTCATAATGGCGCCTACCATAACCCACCAATAGGCAAAACAACCCACAGTACGGAACGGCTAGTAACGGACTACTCAATATTATAAGGAAAAGAATGTGGAATATATGAAATAAAGATCAATACATAGAAGAATCTCAAAACTTGGTGATATTAGTTCAAGAGCTTATAATATAAAAAGAGTACAAAAGTGAAATATCAAGAGATATACACTAATACAACTTATCTCCAAATACAACTTAGATACTAGTCAAATACATGAAAAAAAGATAAGTAATGCTCCGAACGTCAGGAGCTCACTCTAAGTCTCTGAACCAGGGCTGCTCTGCATGATGCACATATCAACAACAATAACCCGTACTATGATCTGCAGGCTATAGAATTATAGTATGAGTACCAAACAAATGGTACTCAATACGCTACTGCCAATTGAGCTCCAAAGATAAAAAAGATATATACGACATATAAACAAAATGGAAACTACACCCAAAGGTACAGAAATCAAATGACAAGTCAATGAGAATAATAAGGGACAATTATCCTATTCATGTCCAAGAGTCAAACATAATAAGACTAAGGAAGTATCAGGGTGAGCTATCCTATTTCAGCTACATTAAATATACGTCAATGATATACCATATATCCAAGGTCAATATATGAATAAAGAGCAAAAGAAAGATATATAGTATTATACAAGGCGAAGTAACGACTATAAAAAATAAACAACGAAGGAAGGGATATATGTTAGTACCATAGCTTCATATAGGTAAATATATATAGATATATATATATTCATATAAATATGAGGTCATCTAAAAGCATAACCTATATCATCATATTCTCATTTAAGACCTCATTATATCATTTATTAGGATTTAAATACTATCACACTTGGGGTTTCCAATCCACATGTCTAGACATGAAATAATCATGTATAATAATGCAATCATAAGATAGGAGAGGCCAAAAATGTACCTTAAATCCCAATATTGGATCAATGACCAATCTGTCATAAGCTAGCCATAATAATAATCATAACAATGATAACAACAATATGAATAACGATGTAAATAATCGGATGCTCCAGACAACCAAATATCTTGTTGATCCTATGTTACCCCCACCGCCCCAGGCTTGGAAGGTTCAATGAACATACAACAACACAAGGCATATTCTTCACCCATATATATGCGATCATCCCATACCGGCTGATAGACATAAGTGCATACTTGTGATAGGTGATGTGCATTCAGGAATGAATGCAAAGTATAAAATGAATATCACAACTCATCATCACTAACCTCATTAGGACCATATTATTGTAGTCAATATCTGTCCTTACCAGATCTCAACATATCATCAATATATCCTCTATCCTTGCCATGTATCAACAACATCATAACAGTATCCTCTGTTCTTGTCGTGTAACCATATCATCATAGTAGTATCCTCCATCCTTATCGGGTATCAATATCATCAAAATAGTATTCTCCGACCTTTTCAGGTATGAATATCATCACAATATTATCCTACGGCCTTGCCGGGTATCAATAGCATCACAATAGTATTGACAACACCCAAGCACACATGCAAGTGTATGTCATCAACCAAGTAATATAGTGGCCTCAAAGAAAGCCAAGTATCGATCCCATAGAGACTTGTTCCAACAACTATCAAATTATAGTTCACTTATTAAGATTATCTTGAGGTAAAATAACCAAAAAGAGTTTTAAGATTTGTAAAACTTAAAGTAAACAATGTGTGAAATAAAAGACTTGAGACAATAAATAGAGTAAACCCCAGTGTTAAAGCACTTCGAACAATCTTACTATGCCATTGAACTTCATTTGTTAAATTGCTTTTCTTGGTTGTTGATTTGTAGGGTTTATTGCATGATCATGGTCTCCCGACCTCTAATCGTCTACCTAACTTTGACATTACAACTGCATCATTGAGCGGGGATCTAATAATCCAATTAGGTTCTTAAAGCTATCATCCTACATGTGAACCAAGAAAAAATTCTAGGTACATCCCTGTCCTAGTCGCTAATTCAAATTCCTTATTTCATAAAGGAATAAGAACCCTACTTTGTTTATCCCCACATTCTATCTTCCAATTCTTTCTCTCGAGATTGCAAGGTCGACAATGAATATATTCTAAGAGGCATGAATCTTTAAAATAGTTAAAACAAGGATAAAAAAAATAACCAAATATGATAGGCAAATCAAATTAAATCAATTTAGAATGATAGTAGTCATGTTAATGGTTGTAACCCTTGAAAAGGGTGTTTAGCCACTAAAAGAAACAATCATGATCCAACTAATTGAATACATAATCAAATCTATTCAAAAGTTAAAGTTAAAGAATAAAAACCATAAATAAAATATTTTACAGCCTCCTTCAATGATCCCAGCATCAAAAAGTGTTTAAAAAGTGTGTAGGATTGTGTACTTAGTGTTAAAACTAAGCCCAAGCCATGTAGGAGTAGGGGCATCACGCCTATGAGAGCACCGAACTGCCTGGGGCATTGCGGTCTGTATTTCACCACTCTAAAGGGGGCTATGTGGGATCCATAGCCTGCTATGGCTGAGGCATCACAGGATAATCGCCTGCACACCCTGGAAGTTTCTTCCGCAATTTTGTCTAAGTGTTCATCATCCATCCCTGCCTTGTGGTTTTATTTTGCCTTCAATTAAAAGCTTTTGGTGTTGTTCCCTTTAATTTCTAGATTATTCAATATAAAAATATCACAAACTTTAACTCCTCGAGAATATTACAACATCAACCACCAAGCATTAGAGTTCAACATAACACAATGTCAAGAATTAAAAGCTAGAAACTTAATCAAAGCACTAGTCTCGACCACTTTACACTATAACTTATTGTTGACTCGTGCCACATTTTAATTGATGTTTCACACTCTTAAAATGTTGCTCCACATAATATTACAAATTTAAACCATTAGGAAATAATTTGACACCTTAGAATCCATCACGATAGACTAGAACAACACCTAGCTCAAGCTAGTAAAACTAGTTTTCTCGCCTAGACTCTAATTGATCAATTTAAGTCCAAACTTGTTTGAAACACTTTTAAACAATGTAATTACATCATTTAACCCGTAAATACTTATTTATATCATCATTCACTCATTAAGCACATGGATCATCCTTAAAACAAGGCTAAATAAGCTAGGATAACAACTCTAAAGTGCATAAATACACCCAACATCACCATCCCACACTTAAGGCCTTGTTCGTCCTCGATTAACACTTTAATCTAAGCATCTTATTCTGAGAAGACTCTACATTTCTACTATATGCAAGACACTCAATCTAGTACTATGATGACTACACCGGATGCAAGTTTCTATACAAAGCATATTAAGTACACAATTAACAGTTCAAGAACACTACTTCAAAACATCCTAGCCTCAAGAATTGGCTCACCAAGTTGGCAAGCTCATGTACATTATTCAATAAAAGACATCATATGAATCATCTACCTTCATCAAACATGTTCCCTCACCACAAGAGAGTCACCATAAATACTCACATAAATGCAATTCATATCATAATGGGTACAAGAATAAAGGTACTCTCACTCTCACAAAGAATTCACAAGTTACACACAATGAACCATAGACTTTCCCTTAGTGTAGTACACTAATATTAGAATGATGACGCTTAGGATCAAATAGGTCTTTAATGGTTGGAATGTAGAATAAGGGACGAGTAGGAACTATTTTGTCTAGTAATAGTGACTATCTTCCCTAATCTTTTTAATACATCACATTTTTACAATTAACTCACCTCTAACAACAAAGTTACACCACTTTTTGTACCCCACTTCTCTTTTTTTCACCTTATCTCCTTAAGCTCATTCACATATACTATTGTGGGGGTATTTTATGTACATATCATTCAATTTTACCCTTCTTCACACCCATTATATGTCATGCACCCCTATGATAGCCATCCTCAACTTAAGTAATTTGCCTTAATTAAGGTGTATAATGTCCAAAGATGAACAAGGCCAAAACTGGTTCATTGTAACACCAATGGGCTAAAAAAGGGAATTTCTTTAGAACAAATTTCTCTAACTCCCAACCACAACACATAATGATTGCACACATTAATAAATTTCACTTTGGGGCTTTAATTTCACCCTTTTCTTCTTCAATTTCACACTCCTTAACTCACTAATCTTACACTAAATCACTTAGGAGCTTTGGATCAAATTAAGGTCTATCAAAGAAGGGATTAAGCTACACATGAGACTTCCAGAGATAAATCTAAAGGCTCAACGGGGATTACTAGGATTATTCACATGGGTAGGTCAAACAGAAGGAATAAAAAAATCTATCAAAGAAATGCCTATATCATCTCCTAAACCTATACTCTTTATTTTGATTTGCGCACACACCAAGTAAGTTCTAAACATCAAATGCAACAAGTAATATACAACAACCTCTTACTCACACGGCATATGCTCAACTTTAAGTAGGATCATCATATACTCTTAACCAAATAATTACATGAATTCAAATTAAGTCAACAAGTAAAAGAGTTATAGACATGAGCCTAAGAGTCTCAAAAGTAGTAATTCACACAATCAACATGTTCTTTTTAACAAAAACACTTTTATCATGTAATCACATATAGCTCAAATAAGAACATCTTACTTATTCCTAACACAAAAATTTTAAATTTACACTAAAATTGTGAATTTCCCCACCCCACACTTAAAAATCTACTTTGTCCCTAAAGTATACTTTTTAAAAGTCTAGATAGAAATACACCATGAGGCCTCTAAGCCTAGCTAGTAGAATCTTTACACATCAAGAGGGTTCGAGGATCCCACACTTGGTCTTGTCCATGTATGTTAGCTCAAGTTTTTCGGTACTCAGACTTCCCATCAACCTGTGACTCAACAAACACAAAAACTACGTGAAGTAAAAACTAAAAATATTAAAACTAAAACATACCTACGTTACTTGGGTTTCCTCCCATGCAACTCCTGATCTAGTGTCACAACACGACTCAATCTCTGACTCAACTGTATTCCTTCATATTTTTCCTTAAACTTAAAGGCCATCTTCTTATTTGTTTTGAACCTCTTGAGTGTGAACTCTCAAGGTCAACAGTTTTTTTAGAAATAGCCTTTTTAGGCTCATCAATCTACATTATGTTAGGCTTAGGTTGTTGTAACTTAGGCTGTTCAATAAGGAAGTTCGAAGAGGTTTTTTATGGAATAGATTTCCCCACCCCACATTTAACCCCATCAATCACAGTAATCATGCACAAGTCATTGTAGTGGGATAGTGTGTTAAGCAGTTTTTACACTTTGAAAACCCTCTTTTCATCCTCCAACCTTATTATGAGCATGCACTCTCTCATATCTATTAAAGATCCTCCTTTACTAAGAATGGACGTCCTAAGATGATCGAAACATGTTTATTTCCCTGAAAATCTAAAATGAAAAGTCAGCGGGAATAATAAATTTACCAACCTTTATGAGAACGTCCTTTATGACTCCTTTGGGATGGGCTATGGTCCCGTTTGCCAATTGCAGTAGCATAGAGCTCGGTCTAGGCTTACCCAAGGCCAAAGTATTGAACAAATAGAAAGGAATCTAGTAGATACTTTACCCTAAATCACTAAGTGCATGGACCACCTCGTTGCTGCCAATTTGAATTAGGAGAGTGAACTTTCCAGGGTCCTTAAGCTTTTTAGGCATCTTTTGAGTCATCACAAAGATACACTCCTCGGTGAGTGCTACTATCTCAACATCTTTCTGCTTAATTTTATTAGAGACCACATCTCTCAAATACTTAGCATACATGGGCATTCCCTGTAAAATATCTAAAAGAGGTAAGTTAATGTGTATCTATCTAAACGTGTCAAAGAACTTCTTGAAGCATTCATCCTTCTTCATTTTTCTCAGCACTTGTGGAAAAGAAAGTGGTGGAATCTCTTTCTCCAGTTCTGCAACTTTCTTTTTTTAGTACTCAGACAACAACTTTGTCTGCAACCGGTTGGGAAGCTTTCTCTACATCTAACTCCTTAGTTGCCTTTGGAAGTTTTTCCTTAAGATATCAACCACTCCTCAAAGTAGTTGCCATGACTTTTGTAGGAGGGTCAGTATCAATTTGCAAACAACCTTAAGGCCTAGTATTTAGTAATTATTGTAGTTGTCCCAACTGCAACTGCAAGTTCCTTGTAGTTGCCAATTGAGTCTTCATGTCTTCCCGTTGACTCTTTATATCTACTTCCAATTGTGTTTAATAAGCTAACACCTATTTTAAATTATTTTCCATATTGATATTTGTGGCCTAATTCCCTTGAAATTGTGGTTGTTGAAGCTGTTGTTGTTGTTGTGCGTTCCATGGTTGATTTAGAGGTTGAGTTTGCCACTTTAGATTGTAAGCGTTCCCATAAATCTTCATTTGAGCATTTCCCACATACATCACAAACTTGGGATTTACAACATGTATCAATGCCGAATTGCCACTGTTACCACAAACTTCACACCAGCCTGGAGCTTGTTGAATTGTATTAACTGTGGCTGCAGACTGTGTGACTCCCAACTTTATGTTGCTTATTTGATATTGCAGTGCAGAAATCTTGGCAGATATAGCAGTAAATTGGTCCACCAACAGCACACCTGCAATCTTCGTTGTAGTATTCCTTAAGCTTAAATGTCACTCAGGATTCCTTTGAGTAATCCTGTTCAACAGAGTATACAACTCATCATAGTTTAGCACCAAAGCTTGACCACTTGCAGCTAAATCTAGAAAAAAATTTGTGCTATAGTCAAGTGCCTCTACAAAAGTATGAGCTAATACCTTATTGGAATGTTGATGATATGGAATGTCCTAAAGAAGATCTTTGAACCACTCCCAAGCATGATATAAATTCTCTTTTGCCTTCTGTTTGAAGAACACAATCTCACTGCAAAGTGTCGCAGCCTTGCCAAACGGAAAGAATTAGTTGAGGAATTTTTTAGCTAAGTCATCCAATGTTGTGATTGAGTTTGCCAGCAAAGCATTCAACCACTTCTTCACTTCCCCCAATAGTGAAAAGGGGAATCGTGTCAACCTCACATAATCAGTTGACACACCCGTAGGAATGAATGTGTCACTGTTCTCTAGAAAGTCTCGAAAGTGGACTTGTGGATATTCATGTGAAAGCCCGACAAACTGTCCACTGCTGATCAGAAGGTGCACCATATTCTGTTTGAGATCAAAATTACCTCCAACAACTAATTTCTGAAAATGGGAGGTCAAATTTGTTGGAAGTGGGATGTCCACTTCTCTAACTGTCCTACGGGCCGCTTGTTATTCAGCCATGAGAGCAAGATGGTCTTGATCTTCTTCTATTTGCTGAATTCATGGGAGAAGGATTGCTTCTCTCATTCGCTGATGGAAGCATTGCTCTAGTTCGGGACTTTGTTCAACCAATTCCATATCCCTTGCCATCTTAATAATCTGCAATCCTTTTTCCTGTAAATACAAAAACAAGACCAAGCATAAAACACCAAAGAAATCTAAAAAATGTAAAACTAAAAAAAAAAATAGTTGTCAAATTACTAGTCCCCAGCAACGGCGCCAAAAACTTGACAACTCTAAAGCACACACACAAATATACGTGGTCTACTAAGTAATATAGTGGCCTTAAAGAAAGCCAAGTATCGATCCCACAGAGACTTGTTCCCACAACTATCAAATTCTAGTTCACTTATTAAGATTAACTTGATGCGAAATAACCAAAAAGAATTTTGAGATTTGTAAAACTAAACGTAAAGTAAACATTGCATAAAATAAAAGACTTGAGACAATCAATAGAGTAAAGCCCAGGGCTAAAGCACTTTGAACAATCGTACTACACTATTGAATTTCATTCTTTAAATAGCTTATATAGGTTGAAGATTCGTAGGATTTATTGTATGATCATGGTCTCCCAACCTCTAATCGTCTACCTAACTTGGACATTAAAACTACATCGTTGAGCGAGGATGTAATAATCCATTAGGTGTTTAAAGATATTATCCTACATGTGAACCAAGCAAGGCTTCTAGGTACATCCATATCCTAGACTCTAATTCAAATTCCTTATTTTATAAAGGAACAAGAACCCTACTTTGTTTATCCCCACATTCTATCTTCTAATTCCCCCTCCCGAGATCACAAGGTCAATAATGAATATATTCTAAGGGCTATGAATCCTTACAAAAGTTAAAACAAAGATAAACAAGCAACCAAATATGATAACAAAATCTAACGAAATCAATTCATAGTGATAGTAGTCATGTTTTTGTCTTTAACCTGAGAAAGGGGTGTTTAGCCACTAATCGACATAATCATTATCCAACTAATTTAATACATAATCAAATATATTAAAAGGCAAAAGTTAAAGAGTTAAAACCAAAAATAAAGTGTTTTGCAGCTTCCTTCAGTGATCTTAGACATCAAAAAGTATTTTACAAAGTATGTAGGATCGTGTATTTATAGTAAAAACTAAGCCTAGGCCGTGTAGGAGTGGGGGCGTCGCGCCCATGGGAGCACCGGACTGCCTGGGGCATCGCGGGTTGTATTGTACCACTCCAAGGGAGGATACACGGGATCTATAGCCTGGTATGTCTGAGTATTCATGGGATAATCACCTGCACACACTGGAAGTCGCTTCCGCGATTTTGTCTAAGTGTTCATAGTCCATCCTTGCCTTATGGTGTTATTTTGCCTGCAATTCCAAGCCTTTGGTGTTGTTTCCCCTTAATTTCTAGCTTTTTCAACATCAAAATATCACAAAACTTAAATCCCCAAGCATCCTACAACATCAACCACCAAGTATTAGATTTCAACACAACAGAACGTCAAGAATTAAAAGCTAGAAACTCAAACAAAGCACTAGTCTCGACCACTTTACACTTTAACTTTTTGTTGACTCATGGCTCATTTTAATTGAATGTTGTGCATTCTAAATAAATTTTTATACATAATATTATACATTAAGACCATTAGGAACTCATTTGAAATATTAGAATCCATCACAATATACTAGAGCAACACCTAGCTCAAGCTAGTAAACCTAGTTTTCTCGCCTAGACTATAATTGGTCAATTTAAGTCCAAACTTGTTTGAAAATACTTTTAAACAAGGTAATTGAATCCTTGAACACTTATATGCTTATTTATATTATCATTTACTCATTAAGAACACGAATCCTTCTCTAAACAAGGCTAAATAAGCTAGGATAACAATGCTAAAGTGCATAAATACACCCAATTTCAAGTATCCTCTGGCCTTGTCTGGTATCAATATCATCTCAATTACCATTACCGAATAAGATGCACTAAAATACTCATAAACATAGACATATCACCATAGAATATTTGTCTAGTCAATACTTCCCAACTACTCTTTATTAGTTAACTAACAATTATTAAAATACAATCACTAGTTCACTAGTCATTACATTACCTCTAGATGTTAGCCTAAACATTATCCTTACTAACGAGATAGCAAATAACCACTATTTATTAAAAAGCCAACATCCAACATATAGTCAAGGTTCATCACTAGACAAAAACCTACATTTATCTACCATTCATTATTATCAGCTAATCATACTATATTCGTTAATCATTAATAGTAAATAATTTACCATTTATCATATAACCATTCTTTATTAACTAACATCCTTCATTAACTAACCATCGTTTACCAGCTAATATTAGTATATAAACTATTCAACATCATTATTAGCCATGTTTCAATCATATCTAGTTACCATATCACAACTAAGCAAGGCTCATTAACTAGTACATTAGATTTCCAGCAATCAAGTACTATAGCCACCTTAAAGACATCTAGCTACCACTTCGCTTAACCCTTACCTAGGAAGAAAAGTCATAAAATTGTATTTCAACCAGAATCACATCAATTACTGATATAATAATCATGAATGTACCAAATCTATGCATGTCATCACCAGTATTCAATCAGTGGAATAGAAAGCATCATACTACATCTTCCTCTGTCCCATACCAGAGAGATGTGTATACAAAAATATACATATTCATATTCATAAAATGTAATCACATCATTTATAATGATAAACAATTCTCATCTAGTGAATAAATATCATAACACATCCCTTGGCCCACTAATTTATCTAAAATAATCACAACATCATAATCATGACCTTAGGCCCATACACATATCCAGGACTTATATCAATAATCATATTTATAAGCCATAGCATACCTCTAATCATCTCAGATATAAGAGAAATCACACATATAAGAGAAATAATATCAATAAGCATGTAATCATCTCTCACATAAGAGGCATCTCACATCTACGAGGAATAATATAGATAGACATGTAATCATCTCTTACACAAGAGACATCTCACATCTAGGAGGCATAATATATATAGACATGTAATCGGCTATAAGATATGATATATCAATAGGTCATACATCATGACTACGAGGAATATCACTTCTCTAGGACAACTTTCATATCCAAGAGAAATATCATCTCTTTAAGTCCAACAATCATGACTAAAGGAAAAACCAACTCTATAGGCTAATAATCAAGTCTAAGAGGAAATAGCATCTCTATACTCCAATCATCAAGTCTAAGAGGAAATAGCATCTATATAGGCCAATAATTAAGTCTAAGAGGAAATATCATCTCTATAGGCCAATCATCAAGTCTAAGAGGAAATAGCATCTCTATAGTCCACATAACGTATCTAGGAGGAATATCATATCTAAATGCCCAATATCACTTCCATAAGGAGTATCATAACCATAACTCAAAAGCCACAATTCGAGAGCATCAATACAAGTTACAAAGTAATGAAGTAACCTTATTTTAAGGTTTACTAGCCTCATCTAGGTCTAATATCCGGACTAAGTCCACAATACTTAACACAAGATTAGGCCAAAGTGGGTCGAACGATCCCACTTCTAAACCACAATTTCCATAATTAAGCATACTATGCCCCAAACTAGGCAGAGGTATCTTGTTCATCTTTTAGATGTCAACTAAGCCATATTCAAGACTAAGCTAGCAATTTTGACTAGAAACAAGGGTACTCAAGTCAACTCTACCCAACTTATGGTTTCAAGACTACCACAGTAGCCCAATAAGGCTAAGTATACAAATCATGCTTCAAATGCTAAAACCATATTCCAAACGTAGCATTATATCATATCTATGCTATAACTAATCTAAACTAAAGAGAAAAGTCAATAGGATACAAAAGGGTTATAAACATGCCATCTTACAGGTCTAAAACCTCATCTATTCTCCAACACATCAACAATCAAGGCCAAGTTATCCTACTGATAATAAATCCTAACATCCATATTCAAACGCAACATATATCACATATAATCAATAAAGAAAAGTGGACAAAAGCCTACCTTAAGGCCAAACCGAAAAACCTCACTTCATGCACCACATGCTCATCTTCATTTTACAATCCTCAAAATGCCATCACAGTATCAAAACCATAATCAACTCATTAATACGAGTCTAATGATACCCACATTACATATTGTGCTTCAGGTCCAAAAATGACACTAAAACCCCAAGTGGGTCTCACATACGGAAAATATGTTTTTGAGACCAACCCAATGTTCACACATGAAAAAGGAATCATAACCCTCAAAGAATGGGCGGAAACTACGCATACTTTTGGCTAAAATCAAGCCCTAAGATAAATTGGGTTTTTGGGTCCAGACTAAGAAATTCAAGCATGAATTCAAGAAATTATTACCTTAATCTAGAAGATAATTGCGATACAAGATGATAATTAAGCTCCCAAGTCACCCCATGACTAATTTTGAGTTATTACACTCATTTTGGGATTTCTAGGTCCAAATGGTGAAGGGGAATGCCTCAAACGTATCTTCGGGCCTTTATATAGACCCTACATGTACTCAAATATTGCGATCACGGTCCACTGGACAGCAATTGCACATTCTTAGGTGTGATCGTGGTTGCATTAAATGACACCAAACTCAAAAATAAGTTTTTGACCCTCGAAACTCATCCGGAATCCAAATAACATGATCTAATAGCGAATTTTGAGTGTAAAACACATTTCAAATCCATTGGAATTATCAAAACCTTAATTAGAGATCGTTTAGGCAAAAAGTGGGGCCCACACCTATAGTTTCAACATTTTTCATAAAATCCACTTTATAGCCCAAAATAGGTCCGAGAGCTTTAGGACCTGATCCAAGGGTCTCCCTAGCCTAAAATCAACATTATTGATGGGATGGCAAAGTCATATTTTAAATTTATGGTTGTTTTGACCAAATGTGGGTCCCACACCCATTCTTTTCAATTTTCAACTTTTCGAGCAATAGGTCAAAATAAGCTCGGGTGCATTAGGACCCGAACCAAAGGTCTAACTAGACTAAAATTGATATTCTAGATCTATTGGCACAGTCGAAATTTGAATCCGAGATCATTTTACTGAAATTTTTACCCGGTGGCCATTTGGAACCAGCGAAGACTTTAAAATAGGAAATTGACTCTAAAAAACAAACGAATTTCTTGGTAACCAAACCGTCGGTCCCAGCAAGTCATAACTGACTTGGGGCAGCTATGGAGAAAATAAAATGGTGAAGGTAAGCATAAATACGGAAAATGACCAGAAGGGTCATTACAATATCCACTACTAAAAGTACTTTCATCCCCGAAAGTCAACGAATAGAATGAATCTCAAAAGCTCAAAAGGATGAGGTACTGGGCCCGCATGCTCCAAGCATGACTTATCAGATAACCTTAGCGGAGAGAAAACACTTGCAAGGGATTTCACCACAGGATCTCTTTTTCAACCAGCACTCTCATTCTACTTCTAAAATAGCCAACTTAACTTAACCGCCAACTGGCCTCCAACTGAACTTAAAAGGCTAATGCACACACATTTGAATCACATCATGCTTATACCATCCCTATATCCGCATAAATCAACAAAGATTCATCTAAGAAAAAAGAAAACCAATACATAATTCATACAACTGACTCCAAATCTACTTATAAAACTGACTCCAGATCCAAAAATAACTTTTTTTTACCTTTTTGTAGCTGCTATTTGCTCCAAGCAGGAGGAAAATCACTTGAGTATCATCTACACAGTGTCATCATGGAGAACTTAAAGAACCAAATCTGATCCTCTAAAATCCATAAGCCAAACATGAGAATAAGCTCATAAGGTATTATTTGGGCATACAAATGGAGATAATCACAGAATGCAATCTATGCCACTGTTGTAACCAATCCGTATGAAAATCCAACTGAAATCTCAAAATCTAAGGTATCACTACTCATCATTGAGTATTCCACTCTAGGATGTCTTATCCATTGAGAATGAAGACATATTGAATCCAACTGGAGAATATTACTCCCACTGAGTAAATCATCCAAAATTCCCAAAGAAAACTAAAACTCAAGGTCAAAAATGAAATAACTAATATGGAGCCCATGGGCTATCATATGAACACTTATCAACTATAATCAAACCAAAGTCTATAAGACCGAATAGGCAACCACAGAATAGGCTCAACCAGCCTATGAATGAAATCTGAACAAGGACAAGTCTACGATAAATATTGCATGCAAGCTCTACAACACCAAGATGAAATCTCAATACGAAGGCTGAACCACTAAATCTCAAATATCTAAATCAAAACTAAAAATAGGTAGGCATTAATGCTCCAAATCTATCATACTTCTAAATTACTATTCTAAGGAGTCAAAATCCAAAACTGGGCCAATAAGGATATATCAATGTAAACTATCTCAAATAGACTTTAGTAGTTGAAGTTTGACATATCCGAGATAAACCATACTAAGCCACAGTCGAGAAATATCTAGAGAATAAAACCCCCTACAGAGATAACCACTGACTAATAGCATAAGCAACCAACTCTATATCAGCTGGAGGGAACAAAACATAACCGCAAAATAGGAATCATGCCTAAGGAAAAATCACTAGATGAAAATGCATATAACCCACTCAATATCCGCTGGAGGGCATGAACTATCCATATATACTCAAAACTTCTCAAGGCTGAAAATCACATAAGTGAAGGCAAAAACTATAGAAACTCAAAGAAATGCAACTTTTGCCAGAACTAACCAATCCAATACTCTAGCTAGGTAAAGAAATAGCCACAGTCTTATATCATCAAAGAGAATCACTTCACCAAGCCTCACTAGGCCGAACAAACATTAAAATAGGGATCTCTTGAATCAACCCAAGAACAACATCATCGAAGAAGAAATAACAATCATAAAATCAAGGTCAAAGTTGTGACCATAACCAGAGAACCAAAAACTCAAGCTAAAGAGTTTCTAATTTACCAACTTAAGAAGTGATCACAGGAAATGCCACCTACCTCTAACTCTCTAACACCACTTAAGGCCAAACCATATCAGAACAACAAAGGAGTATCTAATCTCCACACTATTAATAATACAAACTATCCTAAGGGTACGACCCAACATACCTATGAGATGAATCCACAACATCTCAATATCAACATCAACATCAAAATCGCTATTGGATGATGAAATAGCCACAAACAAAGAACAAACCTCAAACTAGTCCATCTCCAAAATGGGTTATACAGGAAGGGATAGCCGGCAAAAAATCCTTTAAAACCTAGGAGAAAACAGAATCCTTTAATACCCCGAGAATCTCAACCAATAGTAGAACCATGCTTTAAGCTCATGAGAAATAAATTAGATTGATTTGGTAGTTTTATGATCAAGTTAGATGTATATGAAATCCTCAAATACATCCTAGCTACTAGACGAATCAAAACATCTCTTACAGATTGAATTCTTGAGAAGGACATTACCATAGTAAACTTCAAACGAGCATATACACCATTCTACAAATAATTTTTGATTTCATGACATAGAAACAAATAGATAATTGAATTATATTTCCAACAATACCAATTTCTCTAAAATCCAGCATCAGAGTAAAAAGTTATGGTTGTTTTACTGAGAGTTATTCCAGTTGTCCAGGAGCGACGGGCAAGCTGACAGACCATCAAGTCAGCGATGGACAGTCGCTTTGGCCATAATAATTGAAGCAGTAAGGTCATTTTATGGACTAAAAATGATGGTTGGAGTGACGATTAGTCATTACAAAGATGGTCCATCACTGAGACCGTCAGTTTTGTCCGAAAAAGCGTTGAAACACCGTTTTAAAAGGATTTTTGGGTCTTTTTCCACCTTATTTAGCACCCAATCATGTCAAATCAAAGAAAATAACTCCTCATTCATCCATAACATCAAAATTAGTGTTTATTTTAAGATCAAAACCAAAGAACAAAATTCAAACCCTTCTCCAAGAAAACTCAAGAATCAAAGCGTCACCATTCAAGAACCTTCAAGAAAAGTTAACCTCCTTCAAGATTCAAGCTTTTGAGGTATGCATAGTGTTCATAGATAGACCCCTTTCATTTATGAAACCCAAGAATCTCTTTTCTAAGTTCAAGTTTATGGATTTCTTTATGAATTTCATGTTGGGTTTCTTTTGTTTATGTTGAGAATAATCAATTGAATTCAAATCCATGTTAGGTGATCAATGTTATGTGGAATTGATTTATATAGATGTATATTCATGTGAAACTATGATTAAACCCTAGGATGATGAAATTACTATTGAATTATTATATTTAATTATTGTATAATGATTTTTAAATATACCATGCCTACTATGTGTTTGATTAAATGCCTATATGAAGGAAAAGTGCCCAGCTAGTATGATATCATGAAATCTCCAATTATGTACAAGTTTATGCATATCATATGTTTGATGAAGTGCTTCAGTATATGAATTATGGATTATGATATTAGTCATGTGTATAAAGTAAGTCATGCTATGTCAGTTTCTTTCCATTGAGTCCTGGGAGTACTTGTACCCGAAATATTAGTTGTGTACCTAGAACCATGTCATGTTTTCATAATACTCTAAGTCAAGACATGATCCATAGAACTCAGTCAGTCATATGACTCAGGAAAACCCAGAAATCTCAATAATCTCAGTAGTTCAGTAATCTCAGTGATCTCAGTACTCAGTAATCTCAGTAACCTCAGTATTCCCATTCAATCTCAGTAACTATAGTACTCTCAGTTAGTCCTCAGAACTCATTACATTCCGTCAGTCAATGAAACTCAGTAAATTTAGTTTAGCTATGCTAGACAATACCACTAGTATCAGTCTAGTTCAGTTAGTCTATTCAGCTCAGTTAATCAGTTCAGAGTCTTTCAGATGGTTGTAGGATTCAGCACCGAGCGAGCCTAGGAACGGTGACTCACCCGCTAGATAGTATTGAGATACCTAGAAGAAATCCCTAAGTTCCAAAACTACGTAGCTAGCATAGGTTGAGATTTCACCCATTAGATAGGACTAACATACTCAGGGATCACTTGTTAGCACATTTAAATTTAAAGGACTGATCCCAGGGGTCACCCACTCGATTAGGACTGACTTCACAGTAGTTGTCTTTACTAGTGGCACGGTACTGACACCCTTCTAACTGGGGTTATAAGTTGGACCCCAATTAGCATAGTATGGGGAATATTGGTTAGATGAATATATCCCACAGTTTCAGTTACAGAATCAGAACTGTCAAATATAGTTAATTCAACTCAGTAGTATAGATTTAGGATTGTTAGATACAGTCAATCCTTATTATTATAAATAGAATCTGGGATCTCCCACTAGACAGGGATGATCTCAACTATGGTTAGTAAGTATCAGTATCATCAGATTTAGAGATCACCCCTAGATAGGACTGATCTCAAATTCAGTTACTCAGATATTATATGGAACTCAGCTAGATCCATTAGATTCAGGACTGTTAGATACAGTCGCTCATGTTATCAGTTATGTCAGTTATCAGAACTCATGTTATCAGTATTCAGCTTCAAGACTGTCAGATATAGTCAACTAAACCAGTTCTTCATAATCCGAACTATTAGACACAGTTATTCTTATAACAGTAACATAGTATCAGTCCCTCAGTATTTAGTAATATAGTATCACTCTTTCTCACTCATCAGTGAATCAGATGTCAATATCAGTAAACTCAGTAGTTAAAACTCAATATTCAGTCCTATCATGATCTCAGTTACAGTTACGTAGTTATGCATGTATTCTCACGTTCATGTTAGTCAGTCAATTAGTATTGTTCATGCATATAAACCATTTGCATTCATCCTACCTCACTTGTATACCAGTAGATTCATAGTACTAATGCATTTACGCTATGGTGTCTTATACCATAGGTTTAGAAACACGAGCTCCAGAGCATCAGTAGCATCTAGATTCAGCATTCAGAGTTAGTTGTGAGTCCTCATCCTTTGTGGAAATAATGATTATATTATTAATTCAGTTTTCAATTTATTTTAGTAGTCGAAGATAGTTGGGGACATATCCCATCAACTTCTTTTTCAGATAGTTTAGAGGCTTTCAGACTATAGTATGTCAGATAGTTATTTCAGTTATTTTGGTATTGATATACCATATTTTCAGTTATGTACTAGTATTGAACCTTATGTCCTTTCATTTCATGTTTCCATATTATACAGTTTTTTATATAGTATACAGGTACAGATATCAGTCATGGGTTAGCTTGTGGTCTTTCGGGGTCATAAGCATCGTGTAACATTTCGGGTACCAGATTCAGGGGGTTACAAACTTGGTATCAGATCCTAAGGTTCAATAGCATCCTAGGAAGTCTGAAAAGCCGCATTTAGTAGAGTCTTATACATGCGTGTATTGTGCACCACACTTATGTGCAGGAGGCTATGAGATATTTTAGGAATAGTATCCCTTCTTTCAGTATTCATGTAATGCCAGTGAGCATAGAATCAAAGTTAAGCTCTTATTTCTTTTATAGAACATGCCTCCTATAAGAAAAAATAGAAGTTTGTCATCCTCTTTGCCCGAAGAACTTTTGGACAATCATGTTTCTCATACGGAGTTTAGGACCGCATTTACTACTCTTGCTTAATAGGTCGCTACCCAAAATGAAAAGCCAATAGTCATTTCGGCCAACCCAATAGCAAATTTAGTTGCATCCAGGATTCGAGACTTTACCCGAATAAACCCTCCATCCTTTCTTAGGTCTAAGTCAGATGAGGACCCTCAGGAATTCCTAGATCAGGTTCGGAAGGTGACAGATATCATAGGGGTGACTACTGTTGAGAGTGTTGAGCTGGCTGCATATCAGTTGCATGATGTGGCTCATATTGGTTCAAGCAGTGGAAGTCAAAAAGGGCAGATGAGGCAAGGCCTATAGAATGGGATGAATTTTTCACTGCATTCTTAGAGAGGTTCTTTCCCCTAGATCTTAGAGAAGCTAAGGTTCTAGATTTAATCAACCTCAGGCAGGGAAATGTGACAGTGAAAGAGTATTCTCTTAAGTTTACTCAATTAGCCAGATATGCCCCTCATGTGGTTGCAGACAGTAGGGCCAAGATAAGTAAGTTTGTGTTAGGGGTGAATGATAGTGTGGTTAATGAGTGTAGATTCGCCATGCTGAATAGTGACATGACTTTATCAAGACTTATGATCCATGATCAACAGATAGAAAAGTAAAAGATTATGATAAAGGAAAAGCAGAATAAGAGGGTGAGGATATATAGTTTCAGCTATGCTCATCCTAAGTCAGGGAGTGGTAGCCGTTCTCAGTATAGTCATAAGCTTTCAGTCCTATCTCCATCTTCAGCTAGTGGACCAGTACCCAAGTTTGGGAATAACCATCATGATGGGTCACCAGGATCTGAGGCATTGGGTAGTGAGAATAGGAGTCTTATCTATCTGCTTTGTGAAGAGTGTGGTAGGAATCACCTAGGTGTGTGTAGAGCAGGTAGTGAGGTATGTTATGGGTGTGATAAGCCAGGCCACAGTCTAAGGGAATATACAGTAAAGGCTAAGAAGGGAAAAGATTTGCGCCAGCAGGGTGTCACTTCCAGTACCACTAGTGATCAGTGTCAGAACAGGTTTTATGCTCTTTAGACTCACCAAGATCAAGGAAATTCCCCCAGCATAGAATCGGGTACGTTATTGGCCCTTCATACTCATGATGTGCATTGTTAGATCTCTTTCAGTATGAGTTGTTCAGTCATGAATCAGTCCGTTGATGCCCTGTGCATCACCCCAGTATCTCAGTAAGGTGAGCATTCTTAGAAGGACATAGTGTCCCAAGGGAGAGATACCCCATTATTCCTCAACGCTCTCATGTCTTAAATTTAGTTTCTCTTTGCATAAAGAATCCAGTTAGAGTAGAGGGTACTCATAAGTTAGCCCTCAAGTTAAGATCTCAGTCATGATCCATGTATTTAGGGGCTCAGTTCAGTTCCCGAAATTCAGTTTATATGTTATGTTTCAGCCTTAGTCATTTTCTCAGGTTCCCGTTCATGCATACTTCTAGCATAGTCACAGGGTCATTAGTACTTTTTAGTTACGTAGCATTTTTCTTAAACTTACTCAGTTACCTATTCAAATTACCATTACAAACTTGGTAGTCATTTCATGCTTAGATACCCATGACAAACTTGGTACTAAGTACTCTTGCATATTCAATTATGCATTCATATATCAGTTCAGCCATGTAATTATGCATCAGACATGCATTCTCACTATTAGAAATCCAATTCATCAGGATATTTAGTCATGTATTCATGAGTCAAATATCCATGCAGCATATATGCATGAATTCAGTTTATCAGTCATGCATCAGACATGCATGTTCAGTATGTTATATTCAGTTATTAGTCATGTCAGCCATGAGATCATGTTCCAGTTATTCATGTTCAATATGTGCATCAATTTATTTTCTTCCCCTCTTTAACTCTATATTATTCAAGGATTAATGCTCTCAAGGGGGAGATATTGTAATACCCCGAGAATCCTAACCGATATTAGAACCATGCTTCAAGCTCATGAGAACAAATCCCGAGAATTCCAATCGATAGTAGAACCATGCTTCAAGTTCATGAAAAATAAATTATAGTGAGTTAGTAGTTTTATAATCAAGTTATATGTATATTAAGTCCTCAAATACGTCCTAGCTATTAGACGAATCAAAACATCCCTTACCGATTGAATTCTTGAGAAGGACATTGCCATAGTCTACTTAAAATTAGCATATTTTCCATTCTACAATTAATTTTTTAGCTTATGACCCACCAAAAAATATATAATTGAATTATCTTTCCAAATATACAAATTTCATAAAATTCTATCATCGAAGTAAAAAGTTATGGCCATTTTACTGAGAGTTGTCCGAGATGTCCAGGAGCGACGGGCAAGCTGACGGACCATCAAGTCAGCAACGGAAAATTACTTTGGCCATCATAACTAAAGTATTAAGTCCGTTTTATAGCCCAAAAATGATGGTTGGACTGATTGTTAGTCACCAGAGTGATGGTCCAACACTTAGACCGTCAGTTTTGTCCGAAACAACGCTGAAACGCCGTTTTAAAGGGATTTTTGGGCCTTTTTCCATCCTATTTAACACCCAATCATGTCAAATCAAAGCACATAACTCCGCATTCATCCAAAACATCAAAATTAGGGTTTCTTTCAAGATCAAAACCCAAGAACAAGATTCAAACTCCTCTCCAAGAAAACTCAAGAATTAAAGCGTTACCATTCAAGAACCTTCAAGAAAAGTTAACCTCCTTCAAGATTCAAGCTTTTGAGGTATGCATAGTGTTCCTTCATAGACTCATTTCATCTATGAAGCCCAAGAATCTCTTTTCTAATTTCAAGTTTATATATTTCTTTATGAATTTCATGTTGGGTTTGTTTTTTTTATATTAAGAATGATCAATTGAATTCAAATCCATGTTGGGTGATCAATGTTATGTGGAATTGATTTGTATAGATGTATATTCATGTGAACCTATGATTAAACCCTTGGATGAAATTAGAGTTGAATTATGATGTTTAATTATTGTATAATGATGTTTATATGTACCATGTGTTTGATTAAATGCCTATATGAAGGAAAAGTACCCAACTAGTATGATAGCATAAAATCCATAATTATGTACAAGTTTATGCATATCATATGTTTGATGAAGTGCTTTAGTATATGAATTATGGTTTATGATGTTGGTCATGTGTTCAAGTCAGTCATGCTATGTCAGTTTCTTTCCATCGAGTCCTGGGGGTACTTGTACCCGAAATATTAGTTGTGTGCCTAAAGACATGTCATGTTTTCATGATACTCTCAGTCAAGCCATGATCCATAGAACTAAGTCAGTCATGTGACTCAGAAAAACCCAGAAATCTCAGTAATCTTAGTAGTTCAGTAATCTCATTGATCTCAGTACTAAGTAATCGCAGTAACCTTAGTATTCCTAGTCAATCTCAGTAACTATAGTACTCTCAATCAGTCCTCAAAACTCAGTACATTTCATCAATCAACGAAAGTCAGTAAATTTAGTTTAGCTCCTCTAAATTATACCACTAGTATCATTTTAGTTCAGTTAATCAGTTCAAAGTCTTTCATATGGGAGTAGGATTCAGCACCGAGCGAGCCTAGGGATAGAGACTCCCCTGCTAGATAGGACTGAGATCCCTAGAAGCAATCCCTAAGTTCCAGAACTATGTAGCCAGCATAGGTACAAGATGTCACCCATTAGATAGGACTGACATACTCAGGGATCACCTGTTAGCATATTTAAATGTATAGGACTAATCCTAGGGATCACCCTCTAAATGAGGACTAACTCCACAACAGTTGTCTTTACCAGTGGCGCGGTACTGACACCCTTCCAACTGGGGTTATAGGTTGGACCCCAGTTAGTATAATATTGGGTATGCTGGTTAGATTAATACATCCCATAGTTTCAGTTACAGAATCAGGACTGTCAGATACAGTCAATTCAGCTCAGTAGTATATATTTAGGACTTTCAGATACCGTCAATCCTTATCATTATAAATAGACTCCAAAATCACCCACTGGATAGGGATGATCTCAACTATGGTCAGTCAGTATCTATATCATCAGATTTAGAGATCACCTGCTAGATAGCACTGATCTCAGATTCAGTTAATCAGATATAGTACGAAACTTAGCTAGTTCTATCAGATTCTGGATTGTCAGATAAAGTCACTCATGTTATCGGTTATGTCAGTTATCAGAAATCATATTATCGGTATTCAGCTTCACGACTATCAGATACAGTCAACCAGACCAGTTTTTTATAATCAAAACTGTTAGACACAGTTATTCATGTATCAGTAACATAGTATCAGTCCCTCACTATTTAGTAATATAGTGTAAGTCTTTCTCACTCATCAGTGACTCAGATATTAATATTAGTAAACTCAGTAGTCAGAACTCAGTATTCAATCCTATCATGTTCTCAGTTATAGTTACGTAGTCATGTATGTATTCTCATGTTCATGTTAGTCAGTCAGTTATTATTGTTCATGTAATGAACCATTTGCATTTAGTCTACCTCACTTGCATACCAGTATATTCATAATACTGACATATTTGCGCTATGGTGTCTTATACCATAGGTTTAGAAGTACGAGCTCCAGAGCATCAGTAGCATCCAAGTGTAGCAGTTAAAGTCAGTTGTGAGTCCTCATGCTTTGAGGACATGATGATTATATTACTATTTTGGTTTTCAGTTTATTTCAGTAGTCGAAGTTATTTGGGGACATGTCCCATTATACAGTCTTTTATGCAGTATACAGGTACAGATATCAGTCATGGGTTAGCTTGTGGTCCTTCATTGTCATAATCACCATGTAACATTATGGGTACCAGATTCAGGGTTTTACAAACTTTGTATCAGAGCCAAAGATTTAATAGCATCCAGAGAAGTCTGAGAAGCCACATCTAGTAGAGTCTTGTACATGCGTTTGTTGTGCACCACACTTATGTGAAGGAGGCTATGAGATATTTTAGGAATAGTATCCCTTTTTTAGTAGTCATGTCATGCAGTGAGAAAAGGCTTAAAGTTAAACTCTCATTTATTCTACAGAACATTCCTCCTAAATGAAGAAACAGAAATCAGTCATCCCCTCAGCCCGAAGAACCTTTGGACGATCATGTTTCTCATGCGGAGTTCAGGACCGTATTCACTACTCTTGCTCAGTTGGTCGCCGCCCAAAATTAATGGCCAGCAGTCATTTCGGCTAACCCAATGGCCAACTCAGCTGCAGCCAAGATTCGGGACTTCACTCAAATGAACCCCCTATCCTTTCTTAGGTCTAAGTCAGAGGAGGACCCTCAGGAATTCCTAGATTAGGTTCAGAAGGTGACAGATATCATGGGGGTGACTACTGTTTAGAGTTCTAAGCTAACTGCATATCAGTTGCAAGATATGGCTCTTACTTGGTTCAAGAAGTAGAAGTCAGAAAGGACAGATGATGCAAGGCCTATAGAATGGGATGAATTTGTCACTACATTCTTAGAGAGGTTCTTTCCCCCAGAACTTAGAGAAGATAAGGTGCTAGAGTTCATCAACCTCAGGCAGGGCAATATGACAGTGAAAGACTATTATCTTAAGTTTACTCAATTAGCCAGATATGCCCCTTATGTTGTTGCAGATAGTAGGTCTAAGATAAGTAAGTTTGTGTCAGGGGTGAATGATAGCGTGGTTAATTTGTGAAGATCCTCCATGCTGAATAGTGACATGACTTTAGCCAGAATTATGACCCATGCTCAGCAAATAGAAGTGCAAAAGATTATGATAAAGGAAAAGCAGAATAAAAGGACAAGGACAGGTAGTTTCAGCTTTGCTCAGCCTAAGTCATTGAGTGGTAGTCGTTCTCAGTATAGTCATAAGTTTTTAGTCCAATCTCCATCTTCAGCTAGTGCACCAGTACCCAAGTTTGGGAATGACCGTCGTGATAGGTCTCCAGGATCCGAGGCCCATGTTAGTGAGAACAGGAGTCTTACCTATCCGTTTTGTTAAGAGTGTGGTAGGAATCACCTAGGTCTGTGTAGAGCAGGCAGCGAGGTATGTTATTGGTGTTGTAAGCCAGGCCACAGGCTACAGAAATGTAGAGTAAGAGCTCAGAAGGGAAAAGATTTACGCCATCAGGGAGTCACTTCCAGTACTACTAGCGGTCAGCATCAAAAAAGGTTTTATGCTCTTCATACTCGCCATGATCAAGGAAATTCCCCCATCATAGAATTGGGTACGTTATAGGCCCTTCATACTCATGATGTGCAGTGTTAGATCTCTTGCTCTCATTCTAGCTTAAGATTTTCAGCATGAGTTGTTCAGTCATGAATCAGTCCATTGATGCCCTATGCATCTCCCTAGTATCTCAGTAAGGTGAGCGTTCTTAGAGGGACATAGTGTCCCAATGGGGAGATACCCCATTATTCCTTAATGCTCTCATGTCTTAAATTCAGTTTCTCTTCGCATAAAGAATCCCGTTAGAGTAGAGGGTACTCATAAGTTATCCCTCAAGTTAAGATCTCAGTCATGAGACATGTATTTAGGGGATCAGTTCAGTTCACGAAATTCAGTTTATATGTCATGTTTCAGCCTCAGTCATGTTCTCAGGTTCCCGTTCATGTATACTTCTAGCATAATCATGGGTTCATCAGTACTTTTCAGTTGCGTAGAATTTTTCTTAAACTTACTCAGTTCCATGTTCAAATTACCATTATGAACTTGGCATTCAGTTTATGCTCAGATCCCCATGACAAACTTGGTACTAAGTACTCTTGCATATTCAGTTATGCATTCATATATCAATTCAGTTATGTAACTATGCATCAGACATGCATTCTCACTGTGAGAAATTCTGTTCATTAGGACATTCAGTCATGTATTCATAAGTCAATTATTCATGCATCAAATATGTATGAATTTATTTTATCAGTCATGCATTAGACATGCATGTTCAGTATGTTATATTCAGTTATCAGTCATGTCAGCCATGAGATCATGTTCCAGTTATTCATGTTCAATATGTGAATCAGTTTGTGTTCTTCCCCTCTTTCACTCAGTCTCATTCGAGGAAGAATATTCTCAAGGGGGAGATATTGTAATACCACGAGAATCCCAACCGATAGTAGAACCATGCTTCACGCTCATGAGAACTATACCTCGAAAATCCCAACCGATAGTAGAACCATGCTTCAAGATCATGAGAAATAAATTATATATATTTGATAGTTTTATGATCAATTTAGATGTATATTACTCACTCAAATACGTCCTATCTATTAGACGAATCAAAACATCCCTTACCAATTGAATTCTTAAGAAGGACATTGGCATAGTCAACTTTAAACAAGTATATCTCCCATTCTACAAAGAACTTTTGAGCTCATGACGCACCAACAGACAGATAATTGAATTATATTTCCAAAGATACAAATTTCACCAAAATCCGTCAATGAAGTAAAAGGTTATGGACATTTTACTGAGAGCTGTCCGAGCTGTCCAAGAGTGACGGGCAAGCTGACGGACCGTCAAGTCAGCGACAGACCATCGCTTTGTCCATCATAGCTGAAGCAATAAGGCTATTTTTGGCCTAAAAATGATGGTTGGAGTGATGGTTAGTCACCAGAGTGATGGCCCGTCACTCAGAACATCAGTTTTGTCCGAAACAGCGCTGAAACGCCATTTTAAAAGGATTTTTGGATCTTTTTCCATCCTATTTAACACCCAGTCATGTCAAATCAAAGCACATAAATCCTCATTCATACATAACATCAAAATTAGGGTTTATTTTATGATCAAAACACAAGAAAAAGATTCAAACCCTTCTCCAAGAAAACTCAAGAATCAAAGTGTCACCATTCGAGAACCTTCAAGAAAAGTTAACCTCTTTCAAGATTCAAGCTTTTGAGGTATGCATAGTGTTAATTCATGGACTCCTTTAATCAATGAAGTCCAAGAACCTCTTTTCTAAGTTCAAGTTTATGGATTTCTTTATGAATTTCATGTTGGGTTTGTTTTGTTTATGTTGAGAATGATCAGTTAAATACAAATCCATGTTGGGTGATCAATGTTATGTGGAATTGATTTGTATAGATGTATATTCATGTGAACCTATGATTAAATCCTAGGATTATGAAATTAGAGTTTAATTATGATGTTAAATTATATTATAATGATATTTATATGTACCATACCTACCATATGTTTGATTAAATGCCTATATGAAGGAAAAGTGCCCAACTAGTATGATATCATGAAATCCCCAATTATGTACAAGTTTATGCATATCATATGTTTGATGAAGTGCTTCAGTATATGAATTATGGATTATTATGTTAGTCATGTGTTTAAGTAAGTCATGTTATGTCAGTTTTTTTTCATCTAGTCCTGGGGGTATTTGTACCCAAAATATTAGCTGTGTGCCTAAAGCCATGTCATGTTTTCATGATACTCTCAGTCAAGCCATGATCCATAGAACTCTGTCAGTCATGTGACTCAAGAAAACCTAGAAATCTCAGTGATCTTAGTAGTTCGGAAATCTCAGTGATCTCAGTGCTCAGTAATCTCAGTAACCTCAGTATTCCCAGTCAATCTCAGTATCTACAGTACTCTCAGTCAGTCCTCAGAACTCAGTACATTTTGCCAGTCAACGGAACTCAGTAAATTCAATTTAACTTTGCTAGACAATACCTTTAGTATCAGTTCAGTTTTGTTAATCAGTTCAGCTCAGTTAATTTGTTTAGAGTCTTTCAGATAGGAGTAGGATTCAGCACCGAGCGATCCTAGGGATGGGGACTCACCCGCTAGATAGGACTGAGATCCCTAAAAGCAATCCCTAAGTTCTAGAACTACATAACCAGCATAGGTATGAGATGTCATACATTAGATAGGGTTGACATACTCAGGGATCACCCGTTAGCACATTTAAATGTATATGACTGATCCCAGGGGTCACCCGCTAGATTAGGACTGACTCCACAGTAGTTGTCTTTACCACTGGTGCGGTACTGACACCCTTCTAACTGGGGTTACCAGTTGGACCCCAGTTAGCATAGTATAGGGCATGTCAGTTAGATGAATACATCCCACAATTTCAGTTACAGAATAGGGACTATCAGATACAGTCAATTTAGCTCAGTAGTATAGATTTTGGACTATCAGATACAGTCATCCTTATCATTATAAATAGTCTTTGGGATCACCCACTAGATAGGGTTGATCTCAACTATGGTCAGTCAGTATCAGTATCATCAGATTTAGAGATCACCCGCTAGATAGTACTGATCTCAGATTTAGTTACTCACATATGGTACGAAACTCAGTTAGTTTCATCAGATTCAGGACTGTCAGATTCAGTCACTTATGTTATCAGTTATGTCAGTTATCAGAACTCATGTTATCGGTATTCAGCTACAAGATTGTCAGATACAGTTAGCCAGACTAGTTCTTCATAATCAGGACTGTTAGACACAGTTATTCATGTATCAGTAACATAGTATCAGTCCCTCAGTATTCAGTAATATAGTATCAGTCTTTCTCACTCATCAGTGACTCAAATGTCAGTATAAATAAACTAAGTAGTCATAACTCAGTATTCGGTCCTATCATGATTGCAGTTATAGTTACGTAGTCATACATTTATTCTCACGTTCATGTTAGTCAGTCAGTTAGTATTGTTCATGCATATGAACCATTTGCATTCATCCTACCTCACTTGCATACCAGTACATTCAACTACTGACGCATTTATGCTATAGTGTCTTATACCATAGGTTTAGAAGCATGAGCTCTAGAGCATCAGTAGCATCCAGGTTCAGCAGTTAGAGTCAGTTGTGAGTCCTCATCCTTCGAGGACATGAAGATTATATTACTATTTTAGTTTTCAGTTTATTTCAGTTATCGGAGTTAGTTGGGGACATGTCCCATCAACTCTTTTTTTTCGACGGTTTAGAGGCTTTCAAAGTATAGCATGTCAAACAGTTATTTTAGTTATTTTGGTATTGATATACCATATTTTCAGTATTGTACTAGTATTGAACCTTATGGCCTTTCAGTTCATGTTTCTACATTATACAGTCTTTTATGCAGTATACAGGTACAGATATCTATCATGGTTAGCTTGTGGTCCTTCAGTATTATGAGAACCGCGTAATGTTTCGGGTAACAGATTCGGGAAGTTACATTCTTAAACTAAAAAACAGGCAACATAACTAAATTGTCGACTCAAAATCCACAAAACCCATGGAAGGTAACTTACCTTCGATACGACAACACTTCCCTGAAATCAATCTAATACAATTAACCAAGAGGGAACACAGTCAACCTCATCGCTCTAGGGGAAAGAAATCATCAAATTGGGTTATATCTACTCAAGCCACCAAATAGTATCAAAAGAAAAAGAAAGTCTAACTAGATAACACTAATCTATATAGCTACCCAGTGAGAATCAAATTCATCATAAAACAATATCTAGTAATAAATTTAAGTAATATCAATAACCTCACACAGTGGTAGCAATAGCAACAGCAGTACCAATATCAACATACAGAACAGGCGGTACCAAAATGAATATCAATATCATGTACCACTCAATGGCCTCAATAGGGCTAATATGCAAGGATATATAGAACTCAAACCCAAAACCATACCCATGGGGGGAAAACATCAATGTAGATCTACTTCATCCACTACTAAAGAAAATAAACCACTGAGTAGTAACATAATAATGAATTGAACAATAAGGTACATAATGACCGATATAAATTCATCAAGGCATAAATAATCAATGGGTATGAAAAAACCTATACACATTGTTTTGCAGAGAAATTTTGACTTTTTGACGAGTCGCCAATTAAATTTGAAAAGGAATTAAGAAACCTTTAGAGAGTTACTTCAAACGATTCAAAATAGAAAAATTGTTTTAAGTTAGAGATTCTGAGTAAGCGGTTCCTATTAATGTTTTAGGAAAGTGTTAGTCACCTAAAACGTCCACTAACTTGCGGTTATCCGGACTGTTTGAAAATATTCTTTTGATTAACTTTGGAAAATCGGTTTGCTGAAAAAGTAATTTATTAAGAAAAAGGTTTTTGCGAAATCAGCTTTTTAGCGACTTAGTTAGGGACTTAACTAGGTTTGCAAAGAGAAAGCAAACAAGTAAATGAAAAGAAAAAGGGGGAAAAGCGGGAAAGTAATTTTTTAGGCTTTTAAGCCCAAACCGTCGACCCTATCCTAATCTAGTTGGGCTTTTGACCCATTTCACCTGTCCTAGTCTACTTTTTGAGCCTTTGGCTCGAATCTTGCTCCACCTATATTAAGTACAACTTTGGCTTCGAGGCCCAAATGAATAGATAAGAAAATAAATAAATACATAAATGAAGACGACAATAAGTAAGTGGACAAAATGATAAATGAGACTTTTGGGTCTCGTGGCTACTTCAAATGATAGGAATTTCACCCCCATTCTTCTTTCGGCCCATTTTCTTTTTGGTATGTCATGATATTGACGTTGGGACTTCTTCTAGGAGTCGGCTCGATGAGGAAAATGCAATCAAGAGTTCATGGTGAACTCAGTCATGGCATATTCGCATGCATCAAAAATAAAGAAAATATTAAGGCTCTGCGCTAGACTGTTTGAGCTTAGTATAATTAAGCATGCATCGTAATAATCAGCAAATGACAATTAAAAAATCATATTCATGCTCAAGGCATAACTATAGACTGGCATAAGGTGTGAGAAAATTTTAACATTCATTGTCACATCCAGGTCCACACTTTGGAAATAAAACTATTATTAACAGAGACTTCCTTACTGACCAAAATATAGGGGAAACAGAGCCTCCCATATAGCATTTACCCAGAACATAAGCAACGAAAGTTGATGCAATACAGTTTTAAACCAAAGAAATCTAGTCAGTTATTTTCTCATAGCACTAATGGACAAACATTAAATCCGGGTACTAATCCTTTTAACACAGCTAGAGAAAATCAAATCCAAAAAGCAAATCCCAAACTAGCTGAAGGCAGCAATGAGGATAAAACGACAGGAATATTTTTAGCAAAATCCATTGCATATCGGAGCAACAAACCTAAGGAAAATAAGATCCTTGTGCCATGGGAAGTTGGATTATTCGATCTATGACAGTCTTTATAGACGACAGTGATTACCGATATCCCATAAAACGTAGTCTTGCAAACCTTTATAAGTTTTAAACTGCAAAACCAATGGCTAAGTAGAAAGCGATACAAATCAATGCCCAAAGGGAAAAGGGTGTAAACTCCATTGATTTTGTCACCAAATGCATAAAGAGACTGAATCCATTCGCAGATTCGACATTTTTGACACACACAAACATTTCGAAAGCTCCAAACAGAGAAGCAGGATTTGCAGGCTAAGAAAAAACAATGCGGTGAAGTACAGTATTTCTATCCTCTTTCCCTTCCCAATGAACTCAAGAATAAGTTTTGACGATCAAATGGTCATCAGAGAATCATAGGATTTTCTACTTTTATTACTGGGCATTTTCTCATTATCCTTTTGGCATTCAAGAAGCCGAAGGACCTCAAGAAATAAACCCGTCAACAACACGATCAGTTTGACAAGTACAAAAACATCCCAACAATGACAACAGATAAAAAGATACTATATATCCACTTCAAATAAAACAAAACGTCAAGTTGAGTTGTTAAACGAGGATCGAGACATGAATTTTTGACCATAGAGACAGATTCAAGGCACCAACGGTACACGAGATAAAGATTCCAATTGGAAAATAATGTCAAGACTACATAACGAGCCACAAAATCAAAAGAAGAGTGACAAAGATCACGTATAATAACATTCAAAATAAAAGACCTCCTAACGTAATAACACAACCACATATTCTTCCTTACTAAAAGAAACTTATGGCCCTTAAGATTTTTATTGAAAACGACGCAGAATATCAGGTTTTTAGAAGCTTATATTTTTAGAGATTGAGATGAAGCAAACGACGTCGAAGGCTTAAACGGGATGGTATGTTACCTTTTAAGGAGAAACAAACGAGATGACAAGTTATCAGCAAAACTGTCGCTACCAGAATCTCGCGACGCCGTACACCAACAGTCAGACTTTTGACTAAAATTTCAACCTAAATTTAGAACTCTAGAATTTCCCTTCATTTTTCCCAAAATTTCTCTCAACCTTTCAAAACCCAAAAATCTCGAACCCTAAAAGTAGTGACTTCGAAGAATCCCCCACCAAATTTTCAACACGAAAATTTCTTCCTAATTTCCCTCATAATTTTTTTTCTTCAAACCCCCTTTCTGCCTCTGAATTTTCCAACCTCTCAAACAAAAAATGAAAGGCCTCTTAAATAGAAGATGAACAGGGGTATTTTAGGGCTTTGAGGACGAGGATATTTTTTGAATATATCCATTTTTGGATCAGATTTTCTCGTCCAAGATCGGTACTAATTTTGGAGTTTTTCTCCATTAATCCAAAATAAACAGCCAATAAGGGATGAGAAATCAAAATTCCCTCCTGAACCAATAAAAAATCCCCCAAAATGTACGAATACATACCATTTGTACTGCGATTTATAGGATTAAGATGTTGGAGGGACACCTACGCATGTTCTATACGATTCTCGGACTTCCCACAGAACAAAACCATAAGCTACACACGTGAGAGGTACGATGGAGGTGAAGGAAAGGGGAAACAAAAGGTTCGTCAGGTCGTAGTTGGTTTTAATCAGGTTAGGGTTTGGTTTTTGATATTGAGATCATTGGTTGAAGCTGGTGCGTATGGTTGGTGTTCGTTGTTTATTGATATTAAAGAAGGCATAAGGTGGTCCGGGTTGGGTTATTTTTTGTGTTGGGCTGGTGGGTTGGTTAGGTGGGTTTTAATGGGTTGGAGTGCATGTTGGGCCTCAAGAAATTGGGGATTAATTTAAAATAACCCTCAATTAAATTAGGATATGGATATGTTAGGCTATTTATTAAATAGTCAAAAAGAAAGAGACTTTAGGCCATTTCATTTGAAATTTAGCCTAATTAAATTCAATCGACCAATTGCATTTAAATTATGGCCGAATTGATTTCAATTATGGTCCAAATTTAAATAGATTGACTAAATTCAATTGAAATTAAATACGAATTAATACATTGTTAAATCTCGAGCTTCTTGGTTTAATAAAACCAAACAAGTATTTCTCCAAATAAATTATTTGTAAGAATAAATTATATTTAAATCAAGATTTAATTATTTAAATTTATTTTTCAAATAATCCTTAATTTAAAGTCCAATTTTGATGAAAATGCTCATTTAAATGACATCATTTATACAATCTCGTAAATGCAAATATAAAAATATATAATTAACACTTAAATAAAAAATTTATCCAAAATACCTATTTTAAAATACATTTATTTGGAAAAATAATTGTTGTGATTTTATTTGACAATCGAAGAAACTCAAAATTAAATTGGATTATGGAGGGAAAAAATTAGGTATCAACAACTGCCCCCTTCCTTTGGGTAGGATGGATGTAAGTAATCCTGGGCAAAGGAAGGTTGACGTTCCTAATTTTTGTCTGACCAATTTTAATCTGGAGGAGGTTGGTTTCTGCATGAGTTTCAAAGTTATGGCCGAACCTCGGCATCAGGTTTCCCACATATCCCAGGTTACATGAGAATTCAGGCCACTTGTAGTTCATAAAGCTTGATTGAAAGCACAATTTTCAAGAAAATTCACCAACTATCACGGTTTTAGAGTTTTTGGTTAAATCGAGAGGCTGGGGAATAGAGGGATTTGGGGGGATTTTGGAATGCAGCCGAGTTTTCTACATAGATACCAGCCTACATATCCTCGAAACTCAGGGAATCAGACTGCTTGTAGTTCGACTCGATTGGTAGAAAAGATAGTCTTCTATTTCAAACGATCTTTGGCTCGAGAAGAGTGACAAGTTGATCGAGGTGTGGAAAAGAGACTTGTAACATCTTAACCATGAATGTGGGATCCTTCACATCCATAGGCAAGAACTTACCTGAACATAATTTCCAAAACTCTAAGTATGTTGCCACCCAAATTTGAAAGAAAGAGAAGGTTACCTTCGGCATGAGTTTAGAAATATCCCGAAGGTGAAGCTGAAACTAGAATATCCTGAAATACCCACATGCCTTCTAACAGGGGTGCCGTTAAGAAAGAGTTCCACGTTGTGCTACGTCCTATTTGAAGTCATCCGCACCTGTGGTTTTGATTTGAGATTTTCATCCTCTCTGATGCTTTCGCCAATGCTTTAAGCAAAAAGTGTTAGTTCTAAACATAATTCACGAAAGAGTTATGTAGTCTTTTACCATATATCCACGTGAGTTGTGGCCTGAAAAGTGGAGTCATCTCTTCATGTACCTGTTTGGAATGAAATAACTGGCAATACCAAACACAACAACCCTCTTGGTTATTTTATAATTATGACATTTGTTGATAGAATATTTCTTCAAAGTGGGGTGGTCCTTTTGGACACCGGCGATACTTTATGCAGAATGGTCCCTACAACCGTGTAATCTTGTGCTGGTGTGGAAACCCTTTTGGTTACCTAAATCACTTGTTGTATGTGATAACGTCTCTGGTTATAGCCGATGATCGATTTATAAATTTTTCTCAAATTGTCAATCTTTGAATAATCTTGCGCATTATTTGATATTGGATACGAGGCGACTTATAGATATCCTTTGAATTGCTAGGTTTTAGGTAATCCTGCACATTATCCAACCTTGGATAAGAGATGGCTTACAGATATCTCTCCAATCACTAGCTTTCAGGTGTTCCTGCACATCATCCGACCTTGGATACAATATGACTTATAGATAATCCCTCAAATTACTAGTCTTTGGGTAATCCTGCACATAATCGATATTGGATATGACGCAGCTTATAGAGAACCCTTGGACGTATCAATTTGATAATCTTGCATATTCTCCGGTAAGGATTTAGGTGCGACTTATGGACAACCTTTGAACTATCGATTTTTGGGTGATCTTGCACACTATTCGGTTAGGATGTTATTATGTATTACGGATGACCTACAGACTATCAACTCACAGGTGATCTTGCACACTATCCTATTTCAAATAATATGTCTTATACATGACCCTCAAATTGTCAATTTTTAGGAAATCTTATATATCATTCATCCTTAGATAGAGACTTAAAGGCGTCCCTTCAAATCATGTGTTCTCGATGCATTCAGATGCTGATTCATAAAATGATAAGATATCCTTGACACCAATGTTTATGTCTTGCGTGTCAACAGATATAAAATGATGATGATATCCTCGACGCCATTGTTGTGTCTAGCGCATCTACAGCTATTGAATGATGATGATATCCTCGATGCCAGCATTGTGTCTTGCATGTCAACAGATATATTGAATACTGATGATATCCTCGACGCCAGTGTTATGTCTAGCACGTCAACAAAAATTGAATGATGATGATATCCTCGATGCCAGCGTTGTGTCTTGCGTGTCAAGAGGTGTATGAATAGCCTTCTTGGGCGATGGTATGAGATGGCCCTCTTGGCAATGATATGTAATGTCCCTTGCGGCAATGATATGCAATGGCCCTTGCGGCAATGATGCGCAATGGCCCTTGCGGCAATGATATGCAATGGACCTTTCGGCAATGATATGCAATGGCCCTTTCGACAATGATATGCAATGTCCCTTGCGGCAATGATATGCAATGGCCCTTTAGACAATGATATGCAATGGCCCTCTTGGAAAATTTTAAAGCAATTTTACCTGACTTCATTTATTAGCGCCTTGATTTCTACATGTACCTGTACTCAAGGTAGACGATTAGTAGGCACAAAGTTGTTTTTACTAGTGACTATTTTTAGGAAACTTTTAAATACAATGTTTGTGAAGAAGACAAGGCGCTTTTGTTTGTCACCCATGATCTCAAGAAATGAGATGGACAAATCAGAAGTTCCTCAATAAATGGGTATTAAACCTATTTTAGGGCTACCCTAAAATACCGTTCTTGGGCATTAATGCTTTGTTGTGGCTCCCAATTTGCTCGGGGATTTTTGAAAGAGACCCTCACTTTTGTGTATTAATCCCTGCATCCACAGAAAGATGATTAGTTTGAATGAAATTGTTCCATCTCTTGGCCATTCCTCCATGTCGGGACTTCCATCCTGATACTCCATCCCAAGTGATGTCTAGGCAAGTACTAAATAAGTGAGTTGTAAGATTTTTTTTAAAATAGTCTTAATTTTTAGAAAATGATTTCGAAAGCTTCTGTAAAACTTTAGAAAATCTCTGCCAGTCATGTCATGTACTAGCTCAACGAACATCTTCCTCGTGGTTTTGACTATATTCTATGGAAGATTTCCGAAGCTCATGATCATTGTTGGAGGTTTTATTCAAGTAGTTCTATTATAGAAAGAAATTGAGCTTGCCTAGACTTTGTCGCAGCTGACTACTTTAAAAGCTTGGCCTTAATCTTTGGTGCTGGGGGAATTTGAAATATGTTCCAGCATCTAGTGGAAATTTTGAGGTCTTCCCTCAAAATTTCTGCCGCAGTTTAGAGTTGTTTGAGATGATACCAACTCGAGTGGATCTGAAGTCTTTACTGATCTTCATTCTCTTCGTTGGATGTTGATCTTCTCTTGTGAATTTTTGAGATTCCTTCTAAAAAATTCTGCTCCAGTTTCTATTTCCTGGGGTTATATGACTGAGCCGTTGGGGCGCCTACGTATCCCGTTGAAGTAGGAATCAGGTCAAATGTAGTTCAGAACTATGCAAGGGATATACAAAAGAAATTAATAGGTTGATCGAAACTGATATGGGCCGCCTTCGTATCCCTTTTATTGGGAATTCAGGTCATCACGTAGTTCATATATAAAGGGAAAGGATAGATTATCCTAAGGGGTTGACCGAAGCCGACATAGGCCGCCTACGTATCCCTTTCTTGGGAATTCAGGTCAAATGTAGTTCGTAAATAAAGGGAAAGGATTTTAGGAAGTTACAGATTAGAAAAAAAACATTATTACAAAGGCGATTATAGGTAAACTAAAGAAACACGAAAACTAGAACGTCCTTCAAATGTAATATCTCTTTACCGCATCAAAATTGATTGGTTTGGTCCACTCTGTTCCATCCATCTTAGACAAAATCAGAGCTCCTCCAGATAATACCTTGCGAACTATGTATGGCCCTTGCCATTTTGGAGCAAACTTGCCCTTGTACTCCTCTTGGTGAGGGAATATTCATTTGAGAACCAGTTGCCCCACTTCAAATGTCTGAGCTCTCACCTTCTTGTTAAAGGTACGAACCATCTTGTGTTGATACAATTGACCATGGCATACGGCGACCATTCTCTTTTCATCAATCAACATGAGTTGTTCATAGCGAGCACGAACCCATTCTTCGTTACTTAGTCCGACTTCTTGGATAATCCTTAGGGAAGGTATTTCAACCTCAGTAGGTATCACCGCTTCATTTCCATAAACCAATAGATATGGATTTGCCTCGGTGGAGGTTCAAACCATTGTGCGATACCCTAGCAAGGCGTAAGGTAATATATCATTTTCGGCCATCTTTCTCAAGATCTTCTTAATATTCTTGTTGGCAGCTTCCACGGCTCCATTTATTTGAGGATGGTATGCAGTCGAGTTGTGATGCACAATCTTAAATTGATCATAAATTTCATTCATTAAGTGACTATTCAGGTTTTCCCTATTATCAGTAATGATCGATTCCAGCACTCTGAATCGGCAAATTAAGTTATTCATAATGAAATCTGCAACTACTTTTTTAGTGACGGCTTTGTATAAAGCAGTTTCGACCCACTTAGTAAAGTAGTCAATGGCAACCAAAATAAATCTATGCCCATTCAATGTTGGCAGCTCTATTGTTCTGATAACATCCATACCCCAAGCTACGAAAGGCCAAGGTGAATTCATTGCATGAAGCTCATGTGGAGGCATTCGAATCAAATCTCCCTGTATCTGACATTTTGGACATTTCTGCACATACCTGCTACAATCAATCTCCATAGTCATCCAAAAGTAACCGGTTCTTAAGATCTTTTTGGCAAGGACAAACCCATTTATGTGGGGTCCACAAACCCCAGTATGTACCTTTTTTATCAATTTATTGGCTTCAACAGCATCGACACATCGTAGGAATCAAAAATCAGGAGTCCTCCTAAAAAGAATTTCCCCACTTGGAAAGTAGTTCTTTTCCAAACGCTGGATTGTCTTCTTTTGGTTGTTACTGGCCTCTTCAGGATATATTCCAGATTCCAATTACCTCTTAATGTCATATTACCAAGTCTTTCCATCAGGCTCCTCTTCCACGTGTGCACAATGCGCGGGTTGCTCCTTCAAGCTTATTTCAAAAGGATCAATGTAACTCTGATCTGGGTGCTGAATCATGGAAGATATAGTGGACAAAGCGTCCGCAAATTTGTTTTGTATCCGAGGGATATGTCTAAAATCAACTTCTTTGAATCTTTTGCATAATTCGTGTACCAGATCCACATAAGGAGTAATCTTGGGGGGTTTTACCGCCTATTCTCCCCGTACCTGGTGAATCAGCAAATCTGAATCCCCGATGACTAACAATTCATGAACACCCATATCAAGTGCCAATTTGAGACCCAGGATGCAAGCCTTATATTCATCCATGTTATTGGTGCAGGGGAAACGCAACTTAGTAGTTACCGGATAATGTTGCCCCGTTTCTAACACCAAAACTGCTCTGATTCCTGAACCTTTGAAGTTGACCGCCCCATCAAAAAATATCCTCCATCCATGGTAAATTTCTGTAATGTCTTCTCTTATGAATAAAATTTTCTCATCTGGGAAGTAAGTTCGAAGTGGCTCATATTCCTCATCAACCGGATTCTCTGACAAATGATCTGTTAAGGCTTGCCCCTTGATTGCCTTTTGGGTTACATACACAATGTCAAACTCGCTCAGTAACATTTGCCACTTGGCTAGCTTTCCTGTAGGCATGACCTTCTGAAATATATACTTCAATGGATCCATTCTTGATATGAGGTATGTTATGTAGGACGATAGATAATGCCTCAACTTTTGTGGTACCCAAGTCAAAGCACAACATGTCCTTTCTACAAGAGTGTAACGGGCTTCATATGGCGTGAACTTTTTACTTAAGTAGTAAATGGCCTTATCTTTTCTACCGGTCTTATCATGTTGCCTGAGGACACACCCAAAAGCATTTTTTGAGACTGACAGGTAAAGCAACAATGGAATTCCTTCTCTTGGCGGCACCAAAACCGGAGGTGCAGACAAATATTCCTTGATGCGGCCAAAAGCTCTCTGACATTCTTCTGTCCACTCATACAATGCATTTTTCTTCAGCATCTTGAGAATTGGCTTGCATATGACAGTCGACTGAGCAATAAACCTACTAATGTAATTCAAATGACCCATGAAACTCATAACTTCCTTCTTGGTCTTCGACGGTGGCAATTCCTGAATTGTCTTAATTTTGGATGGGGCTATCTTAATGCCTCTTCTGCTGACTATGAACCCCAGCAATTTCCCTAATGGCACACCAAAAGCACACTTAGCAGGATTTAACTTCAAACTGTACTTTCTTAATCTGTTGAAGAATTTTTCTAGATGGGTCAGATGATCCAAACTCTCGCGGGATTTGATAATTACATCATCCACGTACACCTCAATTTCTTTATGGATCATATCATGGAAAATCATCTTCATAGCCCTCATAGATGTTGCACCCGCATTTTTAAGATCAAATGGCATCACCCTGTAATGATAAACACCCCAAGGCGTAATAAAAGCCATCTTTTCTGCATCTTCCTCAGCCGTTAATATCTGATGATACCCAGAAAAACAATCAACGAATGATTGCATTTCATGCCTTGCAAAGTTGTCAATAAGGATATGAATATTGGGCAACAGAAAATTATCTTTAGGACTGGCTCTATTCAAGTCCCTAAAGTCAACACAAATTTGAATCTTGTCATCCTTCTTCGGCACTGGACAATGTTGGCTAGCCACGTCGGATATTTTGTGACCTCCACGACCTTAGACTGGATTAATTTCGTCACTTTTTCTTTGATGTTCAGACTCAAATCTGGCTTGAATTTCCGCATTTTTTGCTTGACTGGATAAAACTCCGAATTTATCGGCAACTTATGCAAGACAATACTGGTGTTGAATCCTGGCATTTTATCATAGGAACAAGAAAACACGTCAATATATTTCTGCAACAGGTGAATAAGCTCTCTCTTTGGTGCTTCCGCCAGGTGAACACTGACGCTTGTCTCCTTGATTTTATCGTGATCTCCCATGTTGACTGTTTCAGTTTCCTCTAGGTTGGGTTCTTCCCGATTCTCAAACTCCTCCATATCTTCACCTAATTGTTCCTCATCACCGTCCTTCCAATCATCATCGTTCCCTTCATTTTGTTTGTTTAAACTTTGACATGACATGACATAGATTTTAAGTTGTTGTTATTGTAAGGGACAAACAAACCAAGTTAGATGTTAACAAGATAATAACAAAATATATGACTAGGAGTGTTTTAGAAATAATAGAATTTTCTACATAAATGAAGGCCTTTTCATTGAAATTTGAGAGATAATTACAAAACCATGGATCATGACTTGCGCAAATACAAGTCCATGCTTTTTTGAAAGCAGTAAAATACGAAAAGAAAGTTTTGAGATATAAAAGGTGGATTGCGGGGCCTCCTCCAGATTATCACCAATTTTAAAAACTATTAGTAATTGTCCTTTCATCTACCACGACGGGCGAAGGTTTATGAGTGGAGTGGAGGTCCAGTTTTGCAAGGCTTCCCCTGGCGCAATCTGCTTCACCCCGCTGGACTTTGGAAAATCTTCTGGTATAGCATTGCATCCCTCGAACAAATCTCCTATCCCATCCCCAAGACCATCATCATCTGACACCTCTCGTACAGGAAATAACTAGAACAGGAGTGGCAAGGGCCTAAACAGGATCTTCTCTAACTCATCCTCAACCCTATCCTTCTTGGTAGGCTGATATCCTAACCCATACTTAGAGCCGTTCTCTGGGATCGCAATAGGCTCGATAATTCCTTGTAGATCCTTACCCAAATCTCGACCAGGTTCGAACCCATTTCTTAACATCACCGTCGCAATCATTTTGTAGGCAGAAGGCATTGGCACTTTGGACATTGGATCCCTTTCCACAGCTTTTACAATTTCCACTGTATAGAAACTACTAACTTTTGGAACATCTTCAATCACCGACACATAACCATTGGGACAATCCGTTCGACTTCCTTCTCCTTAGATGACTACTTCATGATCCTCCTAAATAAACTTCAATAATTGATGAAGGGGTGATGAAACTTCCTTTGCACCATGTATCCATGGTCTTCCTAAGATCAAGTTGTATATAGGATGGATATCCATAACATGAAACTTAGTTTTGAACTCAGCAGGTCCCATTTGGATGTACAAATCAATTTCTCCTATCGTATCTCTCTACCCTCCATCGAATGCTCTCACATTTACGTGACTTTGACAAATTTTCCCCAGATCATAAACCATTTGAACCAATGTAGAGAGGGGGAATATTCACACCAGATCCGTCGTCTATTAATACCTGATTAATCACATAATCTCGACAAATGACAGTGACATGCAGGGCTTATTTGTGCATCGCTCCTTCAAACAACAAATCTTCATCACTGAATGATATGAGATGATTCCCCACAATGTTTCCTATCATCGTATCCAGGTTCCCAACACTCATTCCTGCGGGAATATACGCTTCATCTAAGACCTTCGATAAAGCTTGTTGGTGGTATTGCGAACTCATTAATAGTGCCAAAATGGAGATTTGGGCTGGTGTCTTCTCTAAATATTTCACAATTGAGTAATATTTTGGTTGCATACACCTCCAAAATTCCTCAGCCTCCCCTTCAGTGATTGGCCTTCTCTGTGAATCCTTTTTGTTCGTCAATTTCTCAGGGATATAGCATCGTCCCAATCTCGTCATCCCTTGGGCAGCAGTGGTCTGTACAATGAATTCCTTCCTTGATGGGGGAGGGTGCACCTGACTTGGAGCCGTCATCACTATAAACGGGGCTTTCTCATTGACACTTAGGGCAGCTACAACCTTCTCTATCTTTCCTACCTCTTCTGCCCTTTTGAGTTTTTCAGAGTTTACCTTAGTAATGGTCTTGCCAGACGCCCATTCACCCTTGATTTCAATCATATTAACTATAGGTCCCCCATAATTGGGCAATGGATTACTGTTAGCATTTGGTGTAGGTGCCTGGAGCGTGATGACCTTCTGATCGATTAAATCCTGGATCCTATGTTTCAGGTAGATACAATCCTCAGTACTGTGCCCCACTGCTCCGAATGATAGGCACAATATTGACTTGCATTAAAAAATCGAGAGTTGGGATTGACAGGCCTTGGCTGTATTGGTTCCAAATAACCAGCATTCTTTAATCTTTCAAACAATTCGGTGCGACTTTCAGCTAGTAAAGTGAAGTTTCGAGGAGGTTTCTTTTTGTGGTTTGGACGTGGGGGGTTATAATGGCTTTGATTTGTAGGAGAAGGTACTCGGTGATAATTTAGAGGAACTTGGGAATTTGTTCGGTTAATTGGAGGAGTGGATTGAAAATGAGTCTGATAATTTAGATGTGGAACTGGGTATTGGGGAAAAATATTTGGCTGTGGAGCTTGGTATGAGGATTGGAGGTTTGGGAGTGGAGCTTGGTATTGGGGGTGGGCATAGAATACATGTTGAAGGCTTGGTGACGGCGGAGAAGATAAAAAATTCCTAGAGTTGATCTTTCTTTTTGTTTTTGCAACAGGATTAGTAGAAATCGTGCCTACATCTTCCTTTTTCTTCTTCGAAAACATGGCAGCCCCAGACGATGCCGGGGTCTTGGCAATTTTTCCTGTCTGAATGTCCTCTTCCAATGATTCTCCTATTTTTACCAAATCCACAAAAGTTTCCCTGATAGCTGACACCATCCTAGTATAATATTCTCCTTCTTGCGCGCAAGAGAACATGGATACCATTTCTTCCTCGGACATGGGGGGTTGCACTTTGGCATCTTCTTTCCTCCAACGAAAAGCATAGTCTTGAAAACTCTCGTCATTCCTCTATTTGATCCGATCTAGTGAACATCGATCAGCGACTATTTCAATGTTGAATGTGAACCTGTCAAGGAAACCCTTGGCCAATGCTTTCCAACCAGTCCATCTTTTCAGCTCCTGAGACATGAACCATTCTAAGGTTTCACCGCTTAAACTTCGACTGAATAGGCGCATCAACAGTGCCTCATTTTTCCCTATCCCCACCAGTTGCTCACAGTACCTTCTCAGATGGGCCATTGGATTTATGGTACCATCAAATATTTCAAACTTAGGGACTTTGTACCCATCTGGTAGGTCTACTCCAGGGTGAACACATAAATTGTCATACCCCAAACCGTCGTGGTCCCTGGATCCATGAGACTCTTTGATCCTCATGATCTCTTCCTTCATAGATAGAAAATTCTTTTCATGCTTGGTCATCCACTCTTTCTCCTTCTCCTCATAATGGTCCATCTCGGGATTAGGAAAGGGTTCATAGATATCAGGGGATACGATGGCCTGAGGGGGATTTAGAAGGGAGGCTTCATTTTGTGGATGAAAGGAATTTGGTTGGTAAGTAGGGAGGACATTTTGGAAATTGGGAAGGTGCTGAGGACTTTGCGAGTAGTTTGGCAGAATCTGAGAAGGATTTTGCGGATTTGGAAATGAATTTGGGGGATTTGAAGGTAGGTTTGACGTATTTTGTGGGTTTGAGAGTGAATCTTTTGGATTTGGGAATGCATTTTGTTGATTTGAACATGTGTTTTGAGGATTTGGGAATGAATTTGGAGACGGTTTTTGTGGGGTTAGAGATGGATTTTACGGATTTGGAAATGAATTTGGGGGATTCGAAGGTAGGTTTGACGTATGTTTTGGGTTTGAGAGTGAATCTTACGAATTTGGGAATGCATTTTGTTGATTTGAAAATGTTTTTTGAGGATTTGGGAATGGATTCGGAGACGGATTCTGTGGGGTCAGAGATGGATTTTGCGGATGGTAGGCGTCTGGGTTATTTTCACGATTGGTATTTTGGACAAATGACGGAGCGGAGATGGACGATACGTTATTTGGATGATCTCCAAGAGTAGGGGTGCTAAGGGGAGCAATTCGGAGTGGAGTCCCGTGTCCTCCCGGAGCGGGAGCATTGACGGTGATGGCCAAGTTAGCCAAATCCCGAGTGCGATTTATTTCTTCCTGAAGCATTTCTAACTTTCTTGCAAGTTTCGCAATCATCTCATTCTATTCCGCTATCACATTGTCCCAGATAGTCAGTGCGCTTTCTTCGTCATTTCCTGTCATTTTTGAATGATGGTCAGAGGATGAGATTTTTTGTGCTTTCGATCGGGTAAAGTAGGGATGTTCTACTAACTTATATCAACACGGAGTAATTTCTATTATCTATAAAGTAAAACAACTTAAAGGCAGATGTGTTAGTTTCCGTATGTGATAAGTAATGCAAAATATTTGACAGGAAATAACTACATAGAGTTGTTTGAGTCATAGTCAAATTCATCCATAGGACATAGTGGATAAACTTGCCTTTGATCCAAACAAACGCACATAAGCAAATAAAACAATTATATCACATAAAAACATTATAATAACGCATATCCTAGCCGGGGTGACTCTTTTTGAGCCAAGGGTTCAGGCCTAACGATTTTTGAAGAAAATATATGCTTCCTCGAAGTCAATCCATTAACCCCCAACTTATATAGACACTAAAAATGGAATAAATGCCTGCAAAAGATAACGAAAGAGGGATACAATCTTTAGGGGAAAAAAAGGAAATAACATGAAAAAAGATAAGTTCCCGCGCAGGGAAAATAGAAAAACTAGCTACCGGAGGCTCCTTCATCTGCCTTTGCTTTCCTTGCCTTGTTTACCTCCTGTGCTATTTGATTCCTATTGATTATAAGATGAATCCTGCATAATTGTGCCTTACTGTCGTAATTCATTTTTCCTATACTATCGAGTTGAGAGGCCATGCTATCATCCAAATTGATTAAACACTGCCTAGCATCATCAGCCTCTAGCCTAGCTCTTTTAAACTCTTCCATCAACATATGTATTGTTAAAGCATCTTCTACATGCATATTTCGGTGTACGATTTCACTTTTCTTAAACACATCCTGAAGCCTGTGGAGTCATATCTAATGTTCGTATTCTACATCCACGACTTGAGTGGGCACGTTCGGCCCCAGAATCAATGCTCCAGTGAGGATCTTTTAAACCATTCTTTGTAAGTTTCTCGTACTTTAAGTGACCCTATACGGAAAGAGACTTTCGTCTAACGTCTCCTTCTTGACCCGTTTATCATGTAGTCTTTGAGAAGGGGCTCTCTTTCATCATATTCGGTGAAGAATCTGAGCATAAAATCGATTTGAGGTGTCTCTTGCTTGATCTCAAATTGCCTAAGAACTCAGCCAGGATTGTAGGGACGGGTTCCCCTGAGACTCGGAAGCACTAGAAAAGGCCACTTGCCTCCTCGAATAATGTATTTCCCTGAATGAAGATAGTTAATGAACCATTGGACATTATCATCTCTTAATTTTCCAAGAGTCTTAAACCAAAATTCATGAGATGCTTCCTTCTTGAATTTGTGTAAAAACAACCACATGTTGTGTGATTCTAGAAGATTCCACCTTGTTTTGTGGTAAGGTTGTGTCGTTCTAGGATTTTCACCAAATGCATCATCATCCACCATTGTAATATAAGGTTCCAGCCTTGAAAGAAACGATTCTAGACTTGATATCTTCCCATAGCTCGATATATGTCGGCGACAATCATGGGAGCTAAGTTATAGAATCCTTTTTAGATTTGTACTCCATTCCAAAGAAGAGTGCATGGGTCACTGAGACAACTCTCGGATGAATTGTGCCATTTTCCCCCTGTGAGAACACCATGGTTCCAAGTAGTCCTACCGCAAACGTAAAGGATCTCGTCTCCTTTCATTTTGCTTCTGACTCAAATTTATGCCCAAATTTGTGAAAAACATTGAATCTTCCGAACCGATGATACAACTCACGAAAAGTGACATTTGCTCCATCACATTCTCCTAGCCAGGTGTCGTCGTCAGTTAAAAATACCTCCTTGATCTTTTGACGATCCCACACAACCGGGACTAAAATGTTTTTATCAGGTGTCTCCCTTCTCTTAAAACACATGTCCATACTTTCATAACAAATCAATACTTCTTCAATGGTGGGAGTCAATTCAACATCCTCGAAGCAAAATACCATATTCTGATCATCCCAAAAGGTTGTTAGTACATGGATCATTTCGGGCCAAGCGTCCATCTCGATCAAAGAAGGAAGATGCCCAATGTGTGTTCTAACAATCTTTTTCTCTTCTGCGCTCATGTGGTCCTACCATAGTTTCAAAAAATCATCAGGTTTAGTAACCATCTTGAACTTTTCGTGGGAATGTAGTTGAGCCATATCCTACATGAAAGCAGACAAAGATAAGCCTTCCCCCGACCCCAAAGGATAATGGATTGAATTTAGACAAGCATATATTTTTTTCAACACATAAATAGGATTCGTCTGTAATTGACTCAGGGTCAATAGACGCAGGGCGGGTTTTCTAATGGGCCCAATAACCCTCTTGGGTATTGGGTCATCCTAGGCTCATGCCTAAAATAGGGTTTTAGTTTCGTTCTATCCTCGGTGTCTAGAGTGGGTTTGAACACTGGTTCTCAAGCAGACAACTTGAGTTTGAAAATACGAATAGCGTCAGAAGACTCACGTGCTAATAAGCCGTTTGTATTTCCAACACATTTTGGAATTGAACAATAGGGGCCGGGACATCCACGAAACCCCAAAATAGTTTAAATAATGTAGGAATATGCCATGAGATTCGATAGTTAAACTTTATAGAATCGAAACATATAAACACATAAATAGTTAATCAAAAGACGAAATCAAACATATGGTTAGAACCTAGTTACAAATCCCCGGCAGAGTCACCATTTCTGTTTTGCGGAGAAATTTTTCTTTTTGAAGAGTCGCCACATAATTTTGAAAAGGAATTAAGAAACCTTTAGAGAGTTACTTCAAACGATTCAAAACAAAAAAATCATTTTAAGTTAGAGATTCTGAGTAAGCGGTTCCTATTAACATTTTAGGAAGGTGTTAGGCACCTAAAACGTCCGCTAACTTGCGGTTATCCGGACTGTTTGAAAATATTCTTTTGATTAACTTTGGAAAATCGGTTTGCTGAAAAAGTAATTGATTAAGAAAAACGTTTTCGCGAAATCAGTTTTTTAGCAACTTAGTTAGGGATTTAACTAGGTTCGCAAAGAGACAAGCAAAAAAGTAAATGACAAGAAAAAGGGGAAGAAGAGGGAAAGTAATGATTTGGGCTTTTAAGCCCAAACCGTCAACCCTGTCCTAATCTAGTTGGGCTTTCGACCCATTTCTTCTATCCTAGTCTACTTTTTGAGCCTTTGGCTCGAATCTTGCTCCACCTGTATTAAGTACAACTTTGGCTTCAAGGCCCAAATGAATACATAAGAAAATAAATAAATACATAATGAAGACGACAATAAGTAAGTGGACAAAATGATAAATGAGACTTTTGGGTCTCGTGGCAGCTTCAAATGATAGGACATTCACCCCTATTCTTCTTTCGACCCTTTTTGTTTTCGGTATGTCAAGAGATTGATGTTAGGACTTCTTCTAGGAGTCGGCTCGGTGAGGCAAATGCAATCAAGAGTTCACGGTGAACTCGATCATGGCATATTCGCATGCATCAAAAATAAAGAAAAGATTAAGGCTCTGCACTAGACTGTTTGAGCTTAGTATAATTAAGCATGCATCGTAATAATCAGCAAATGACAATTAAAAAATCATATTCATGCTCAAGGCGTAACTATAGACTGGCATAAGGCGTGAGAAAATTTTAACATTCATTGTCACATCCATGTCCACACTTTGGAAATAAAACTAATATTAACAGAGACTTCCTTACTGACCAAAATATAGGGGAAATGAAGCCTCCCATATAGCATTTACCCAGAACATAAGCAACGAAAGTTGATGCAATACAGTTTTAAACCAAAGAAATCTAGTCAGTCATTTTCTCATATCACTAATGGACAGACATTAAATTTGGGTATTAATCCTTTTAACACAGCTAGAGAAAATCAAATCCAAAAAGAAAATCCCAAACTAGCTGAAGGTAGCAATGAGGAAAAAATGACAGGAATATTTTTAGCAAAATCCTTTGCGTATCGGAGCAACAAACCTAAGACAAATGAGAGCTTTGTGCCACAGAAATCCGGATTATTCGATCTATGATAGTCTTTATAGACAACAGTGATCACTGATATCCCATAAAATGTAGTATTGCAAAACTTTATAAATTTTAGAGTGCAAAACCAACGGCTAAGTAGAAAACGATACAAATCAATGCCCAAAGGGAAAAGGGTGTAAACTCCATTGATTTTGTCACCAAACGCATAAAGAGACTGAATCCATTCGCAGATTCGGCGTTTTCGACACACACAACCATTTCGAAAGCTCCAAACAGAGAAGCAGGATTTTCTATCCTCTTTCCCTTCCTAATGAACTCAAGAATAAGTTTTGATGATCAAATGGTCATCAGAGAATCATAGGATTTTCTAATTTTATTACTGGGAATTTACTCATTATCCTTTTGGCATTCAAGAAGGCGAAGGACCTCATGAAATAATCTTGTCAACGACACGATCAGTTTGACAATTACAACAACATCCCAACAATGACAAAAAATAAGAGGATACTATATATCCACTTCAAATAAAACAAATCATCAAGTTGAGCTGTTAAACAAGGATCAAGACACGAATTTTTGACCATAGAGACCAGATTCAAGGCACCAACGATACACGAGATGAAGATTCCAATTGAAAAATAATGTCAAGACTGCATAACGAGACACAAAATCAAAAAAAGAGTGACACAGACCACGTATAATAAGATTCAAACTAAAAGACCTCCTAACGTAATAACACAACCACATATTCTTCCTTAATGAAAGAAACTTATGGCCCTTAAGATTTTTACAGCAAACAACCCAAAACATCAGGTTTTTAGAAGCTTATATTTTTAGAGATTGAGATGAAGCAAACGACGTCGAAGGCTTAAATGGGATGGTATATTACCTTTTAAGGAGCAGCAAATGGGACGACGAGCTATCATCAAAACTGTCGCTACCGGAATCCATGACGTCGACCACCAACAGACAGATTTTCGACTAAAATTTCAACCTAAATTTAGAACTCCAGAAGTTCCCTTAGGTTTTCCCAAAATTTCTCTCGAACTTTCAAACCCAAAAATCTCGAACCCTAAAAGAAGTGACTTCGAAGAAGCCCCCACCAAATTTTCAACACGAAAATTTCTTCCTAATTTCCCTCAGAAATTTTTTTTCTTCAAACCCCCTTTCTGTCTCTGAATTTTCCAACCTCTCAAACAAAGAATGAAAGGCCTCTTAAATAGAAGATGAACAGGGGTATTTCAAGGCTTTGAGGAAGAGGATATTTTTTGAATATATCCATTTTTGGATCAGATTTTCTCTTCCAAGATCGGTATTGATTTTGGAGTTTTTCTCCAATAATCCAAAATAAACAACCAATAAGGGATGAGGAATCAAAATTCCCTCCTGAACCCATAAAAAATCGCCAAGGATGTACGAATACGTACCATTTGTACATCGATTTATGGGATTAAGACATTGGAGGGACACCTAGGCGTGTTCTAGATTATTCTCAAACTTCCCACAATACAAAACCATAAGTTACGCACGTGAGGGGTGTGATGGAGGTGAAGGAAAGGGGAAACGAAGGGTTCGTCGGGTCGTAGTTGGTTTGAATCGGGTTAGGGTTTGGTTTTTGATGTTGAGATCGTTGGTTGAAGCTGGTGTGTATGGTTGGTGTTTGTTGTTTGTTGATATTGAAGAAGGTATAAGGTGGGCCGGGTTGGGTTATTTTTTGTGTTGGGGTGGTGGGTTGGTTAGGTGGGTTTTAATGGGTTGGATTGCATGTTGGGCCTCAGGAAATCGGGAATTAATTTAAAATAACCCTCAATTAAATTAGGATATGGATAGGTTAGGCTATTTATTAAATAGTAAAAAAGAAAGAGACTTTAGGCCATTTCATTTAAAATTTAGCCTAATTAAATTCAATCGACCAATTGCATTGAAATTATGGCCGAATTGATTTCAATTAAGGTCCAAATTTAAATAGATTGACTAAATTCAATTGAAATTAGATGTGAATTAATCCCTTATTAAATCTCGAACTTCTTGGTTTAATAAAACTAAAAAAGTATTTCTCCAAATAAATTATTTGTAAGAATAAATTATATTTAAATCAAAATTTAATTATTTAAATTTATTTTTCAAATAATCCTTAATTTAAAGTCCAATTTTGATGAAAATGTTCATGTAAATGACATCATTCATACAATCTCATAAATGTAAATACGAAAATATATAATTATCACTTAAATGACAAATTTAGCCCAAATACCTATTTTAAAATGCATTTATTTGGAAAAAATAATTGTTGTGATTTTATTTAAAAATTGAAGAAACTCGAAATTAAATTGGATTATGGAGGGTAAAAATTAGGTGTCAACACACATAATAAGAGATAAATGCGGGAAATAAAAGCACACCAATCGTGGTGACATTTGAAGTCACATACCTGATGGGCATAGAAAAATAAATCTAAAAAGGTCCAACTCAGACCGACTGACTGAATCATAAACTTAGGCACCAAGCGCACCATCTCTAACTAAATATGTATGAACATCACAAGCAGATCTAACTATGCTAAATGACTGAAATCTAATGTCAAGGACAGATACTAGAATAGTAGTCAGTCTCTCTGTGGCCGTAGCAATTCTTGAAGCATCAATATGGAGATAACACAAACTGAACTCAAATGGTTGGCCAACTAACGCTGAGAGAAATTCATAAAATTATGTCAAAACTTCCGAAATCATAGCCTGTCTTAGGAAATCTAGGCTGGCAGGGAATATATGTTGACTCTAGTTGATCACCTATCTCATACCAGGGGAATTCTCTTAGCCAGTGTCTTATCACGACAAAACCAAAACAAGATCCTAGAATACTTTGAGATACTGCCCCTCATAATACAGAATGGTCACCATGGCCCGAATACCCATACCACTCTCTCCAGGTTTAATGGGAACTTTTCCCAAATCCTTTTTGGCTGCCGCTGAGGATCTTCTATATCTATCTCTGACCCTCTAGTTCAATGATGTGCTGAAATTCTAGAAACTCATGTTGGAGTCTTGTCCACATATTTCAACAGTATCCCATCATCCTTCAGGTATAGAATAGAGTCAAAGAATGTGTTCAAGGTGTATAGGAATGCGGACACACAATAAGAAGTCATGAAGTGAATTTTATAAAATGTCACTATAGCCTCCCGAAGATAGCTTACGGATGTCTCCTAACCAATACGCTGGACTCTACTAACATTTAGCTCTTGTACTAATACACCAATAAAACTAGGAATCTGATACTAATTTTTCATGACTCGATTTCCTTGGGTCATGATGGTGCCTACCATAACACACCAGTAGGCAAGCCAACCGGTAGTACGAAACGGCTAGTAACGGACTAATCAATATTATAAGGAAAATAATAAGGAATATATGAAATAAAGATCAATACATAGAAGAACCCCCAAAACCTCGTGGTATCAGTACAAGAGCTTATAGTATAAAAGGAGTACAAAAGTGAAATATCAGGATATATACACTGATACAACTTATCTCAAAATACAACTTAGAGACTATTCTAATACATGAGAAAGAGATAAGTAATGCTACGAACGTCAGGAGCTTACTCTAAGTCTCTGGACTAGGGCTGCTCCGCATGATGCATACATCAACGATAACTTGTACTATGATCTACAGGCTGCAGAAGTGTAGTATGAGTACCAAATGAATGGTACTCAGTTGTCTACTTCCAATTGAGCTCCAAAGATAAAAAAAAAATATACAACATATAAAAAGAATGGAAACTACACCCAAGGGTCCAGAAATCATATGAAAATTCAATGAGAATAATAAGGGACAACTATCCTATTCATGTCTAAGAGTCTAACATAATAAGACCAAGGAATTATCTGGGTGAACTATCCTATTCGAGCTACATTCAATATATGTCAATGATATACCATATATCCCGAGTCAATATATGAATAAAGAGAAAAAGAAAGATATATTGTAATATACAAGGTGAAGTAACGACTATGCATAATAAACAACGAAAGAAGGGATATACGGTAGAACCATAGCTTCATATAGCTAGATATATATATATATATATGCGTATAAACATGAGGTCATCTCAAAGCATAACCTATATCATCATATTCTCATTTAAGATCTCATTATAACACTTATTAGGATTTAAATACTATCATACTCGGGGTTTTAATCAACATGGCTAAATATGAAATAATCATGCATAATAATGAAATCATAAGATAGGAGAGACCGAAAACGTACTTTAAATCTAGATACCAGATCAATGACCAATCTATCATAAGCTAGCCATAATAATGATCATAACAATAATAACAACAACATCAATAATGGCATGAATAACCGGCTACTTCGGATAACTAAATACCTAGTTGAGCCTATATATACCCCCACCACCCCAAGCTCAGAAGGTTCAATCAATATACAACAACACAAGGCATATTATTCACCCATATCTATGCAACCATCCTATACCGGATGATAGACATAGGTGCATACTGGTGATAGGCGATGGCATGCAGCAATGAATGCAAAGTAAAAAATCAATATCATAACTCATCATAATTGTCCTCATCAGGACCATCATCATCGTAGTCAACTTCCAACCTCGCCGGATCTCAACATATCATCAATATATCCTCTGGCATTGCCGAGTATCAACATCATTACAACTGTATCCTCCGGCTTTGCCAGGTATCAATATAATCACAATAGTATCCTCCGGCCTTTTTGGGTATCAATATCATCAAAATAGTATCATCCCGCCTTGTCGGGTATCAATTCATCATAATAGTATCCTCCGGCCTTGCTGGGTATTAATAGCATCTCAATAGTATCCTCTGGCCTTGTCGGGTATTAATATCATTACAATTACCATAATCGAATAAGATACACTAAAATACTCATAAACATAGACATATCACCATAGAATATCTATCTAGTCAATACATCCCAACTACTCGTTATTAGTTAACCAACACTTATTATAATAGAATCACTAGTTCACTAGTCATCACATAAGCTCTAGTTATTAGCCTAAACATAATCCTTACTTACGGGATAGCAACTAATCACTATTTATTAAATACCCAATATCTGACATCTAGTCAAGGTATATCACTAGACCAAAACTGACATTTATCCATCATTCATTATTATCAACTAATCATACTATAATTGTTAATCATTAATAGTCAATAATTTACCATTTATCATATAACCATTCTTTATTAACTAACATCCTTTATTAACTAACCATCATTTACAAATTAATCCTCATTTATTAACTATTCAACATCATTATTATCCACGTGTCAATCATCGCTAGTTTCCATATCTCAAATAATCAAGGTTCATAAACTAGTACATTAGATTTCTAGCCATTATGTACTATAGCCACCTAAAAGAAATCTAGCTACCACTTAGCTTAACCCTTAATTTGGAAGAACAGCCATAAGATCGTATTTCAACTAGAATCACATCAATTACTGATATAATGATCATGAATGTACCAAATCTATGCATGCCATCACCAGTATTCAATCAGTGGAATTTTAAACATCATACCTCATCTTTCTTTGTCCCATATCGGAGAGATGTGTCTACAAACATATAAATATTTTTATTCATAAATTATAATAACATCATTTATGATGATAATTATTTCTCGGCTATTGTATTAATATCATAACATATCCCTTGACCTATTAATTTATCCAGAATAATCACAACAACATAATCACGGTTATTGGCCCATACACATAGCTGGGACTCATATCAATAATCATATTTATAAGCCATAACATACCTCTAATCATCTTACATATAGGAGGCATCTCTCATATAGGAGGCATAATATAATTAAGCATGTAATCATCTCTCACACAAGAGTTATCTCACATCTAGGAGGCATAATATAGATAGACATATCCTCATCTCTCACCCAAGAGGCATCTCACATCTAGGAAGCATAATATATAAAGACATGTAAGTGTCTATAGGATATCATATATAATTAGGGAATACATCATTACTATGAGAAATATCACTTCTCTAGGCTAATTTACATATCCAAGAGGAACATCATCTCTATAAGTCCAACAATCATAACTAAAGTAAATAGAATCTCTATAGGTCAATCATCAAGTCTAAGAGGAAATAGCATTTCTATAGGCCAATCATCAAGTCTAAGAGGAAATAGCATCTCTATAGGCCACATAATGTATCTAGGAGGAATATCATCTCTAAATGCCTAATATCACTTCCACAAGGAGTATCATAACCATAACTCAAAAGCCACAATAAACAACATCAATACAAGTTACCAAGTTATGAAGAAACCTTATTCTAAGGTTTACTAGGCTCACCTATGTCTAAGATCCGTACTAAGTCCACAAGACTTAACATAAGCTTAGGCTTAAGTGGGTAGAATGATCCTACTTCTAACCTACAATTTCCATAATTAGGCATACTATGCCCCAAACTAGGCCAAGGTATCTAGTTCATCTTCTACATGTCAAGTAAGTGATATTCAAGCCTAAGATAGAAATTCCAACTAGAAAGAAGGGTATTCAAGTCAACTCTACCCAACTTACGATTTCATGATTACTACACTAGCCCAATAAGGCTAAATATACAAATCATGCTTCAAACGTTAAACCATATTCCAAACATAGCATTATATCATATCCATGCTTTAACTAATCTAAACTAAAGAGGGATGGGAATAGTATACAAAAGTGTTATAAACATGTCATCTTATGAGTCCAAAACCCTCATTTATTCCCCAAAACATCAACAATCAAGGCCAAGTTATCCTAATCATAATTAAGACTAACATCCATATTAACATGCAATATATATCACACATCATCTATGAAAAAAAGTGGATAGAATCCTAGCTCAAGGCCAAACCGCAAAACCTCACATCATACACCACATGCTCGTCTTTACTTTACAATCTTCAAAATGCCATCACACTATAAAAAACATAATCAACTCATCAATACGAGTCTAATGATACCCATATTGCATTAATGTACTTTGGGTCCAAAAATGACACCGAAACCTCAACTGATTCCCACATACGAAAAATGAGTTTCAGACCCAATGTTCACAGATGAATAAGGAATCATAACCCTCAAAGAATGGGTGAAAACTAAGCATACTTTATGCTAGAATCAAGCCCTAAGCTAAATTAGGGTTTTGGGTCAAAAATAAGACATTCAAGCATGAATTAAAGAAATTCTTACCTTAATCTTTAAGAGAATCATGATACAAGATGATAATTAAGCTCCCAAGTTAACACTCATGACCAATTTTGAGTTATTACACTCATTTTGGGGTTTCTAGGTTTAAATTATGAAGGGGAAATGCCCCAAACACATCTTGGTGCCTTTATATAGCCTCTACAGGTACTCAGATATCTCAGTCATAGTCCTATAAGCCATGATGGTACTACTCACGATCACGCACTCTTGGCCGCGATCGTGGTTGCACCAGCTGACAGCAAACTCAAAAATAAATTTTTTACGCTCAAAATTCATCTGGTATCCAAATAACATGATCTAAGAGTGAATTTTGAGTGTAAACCACATTTCAATTTCATTAGAATCATCAAAACTTTGATCAGATATCATTTAGATAAAAAGTGGAGCCGACACCTATAGTTTCAATGTTTTTCATAAAAATTACTCAATAGCCCAAAGTAAGTCTGAGAGCCTTGGGACCTCAATGAAGGGTCTCCCTAACCTAATATCAATGTTTCTGATGCAATGGTGAAGTCAAATTTTCAATTAGAGGTTGTTTCAACCAAATGTTGGTTCCACACCTATTCTTTTAAATTTTTAACTTTCTAACCAATAGGTTAAAATAAGCTCGGGTGCATTCGGGCCTAAACCGAAGGTCTACCAAGAATAAAATCGATATTCTAGATCTTCTGGTATAGTTGGAATTCACATCCGAGATTGTTTTGCTAAAGATTTTTCCCAGTGGCTATTTCGAATCAGTAAAGACTTAAAAATAAGGAATTGGCTCTAAAAACCTAATGAATTGCCTGATAACCAAATCGTCAATCCCCGTAAGTCATAAATGATTTGGGGCAACTATGGAGAAACTCAAAAGGTGAAGGTAAGTATAAATATGGAAAATGACTTGAAGGAAATTGGGGCACAACCCATTTGCATACCAGGAACACTAAGGGCTATGTTGAACTGCTCTTAAAATACTAGAGTAGGTCCAAATTGGATCCAAAGAACCTTGGGCGCATGTCCCCTCAAAGGGGATTTCTAGCCCTATTTTTCATTCCCTTTACTCCTCCAACGATCCTTGACCCAATGTAAGTTCAATCATCATCAAATGACACCCTCTTGATGGTAAGAAGACTTTTTTAAGTACCTTCACTTCATGAATAATCTTTAGATCCTTTGAAGCTCATGGGCTTGGCTTCTAGTGAAAGGCTTAGAGCTAATTCAAATTGTATCATCCTCTCCATCTTGAGAATAATTTGACCTCAAATTCAAGGGTGATCATCTTCTATCATGTCAGAGAGTGAAATATCTCACACACTGATGGTATTGTGCACTTGATATTTCGAAGGATGGTCAATCCTATAGGCATTGTCATTTATCCTTTCAGGAACTTAAAATGGACCGTCACCTCAAGGGATAAATTTGGATTTTATTTGGTTTGGAAACATATATTTTTGGAGGTTCACCTATACCCAATCACCCGATTTATTCTTAAGTTGCTTCCTCCCCTTGTTGACTCTTTTGGCCATATCTTGATTTTTCGTCTCAAAGGGAATCCTCAGCTTCTCATGCATCTTCTTCATGGTTTTCGCCCTCTTATTTCCATTAAATCTTATCATAACATCACTGGAAAAAGAAGTGAGATCTTAAGAGATAAGGGGATTAAAAGCATAACACATTCAAAGGGAGTTTTACAAATTGTCAAATGGATAACACGATTATAAGAAAATTTGACTAAAGATGGGTGGTCCTCCAACAAGGCCATTTTCTCCTTAACTAAGGTGCATAACATAGAACCTAAGGTCCTCTTTACCTTCTCTATTTGATCATCAGTTTTAGGGTGGCAAGATGTGGATAAAATCAAATTGGTGCCAAGCCTACCCCAAAATGTCCTCTAAAAGTGACTAAGGAACTTGGAGTCCCTATCACTAACAATGGTGCAAGGGATTCTATGAATTTTTACAACATGATGAATAAACAAAGAATCCATAATATAAGCATCATAACTTTTATAACATCAAATAAAATAGGCCATCTTAGAAAATAGATCAACAACAATAAAAATGTTATCTCTACCCCTCCTTGTCCTTGGAAAACTCAAAATAAAATCTATAGATATGTCAAGCCAAGGGAGTTGGGGAATGGGTAGTGGGGTATACAATCCTTAAGGGAGAAGGCAAGATTTTGCACATCTACAATCCATACATTGTCCATAAATTCTAGAAATATCTTGACATATTTTTTTCTAATAGAATTGTTCCTCTATGATTCCATGGTTTTTGTAGATCCCAAAGTGACCAATAATACCACTATTATGTTTCTCTATTATAAAAAAAATTTCTCCATGAGCTAGAGGGTACACACAATCTTCTTCCTTTAAACAAGAAACCATCAAACTTGGAGTAAGGCATAGAAGCACTATCTCTCTCCCACCTTTCACTACCCCATGTCTCACAATTTTGGTAGATTTGAGAAAACTTGGAGTCCTTAGAATAATTGCCTTTAGAATCTCAAATCCTATCAACTTAGAAGACAATGTAGAGATTAGTAGATGTTTCCTAGATAATGCATCATCTTCCATATTTTTCTTTTAGTTTTGCATTGAATTACATAAGGGAATGTCTCTAGGAAAGCAATGCATTTGGCATATATTTTATTTAAATTATCTTGGGACTGAGATGTTTCAATGATTCCTGGTTGTTCATAGATGTTTCAATGATTCATGGTCGGTTTAGATCATAAACTCATTAGGACATAAATAATGTTGCCAATTACCCAATGTTTTAACCAAGGCATATAACTTTAGATCAAACATCTTATAAAAATTGGGCAATTGCAACAAGGGTGTGGATCTAAGCATGGCCTTCAAAGCTTCAAATACATTGGCTTTCTCATCACCCCATTTAAAATTTATGTCCTTACTGATCACCTTGGTTAAGGAAGCGGAGATAGAACTAAATCCTTTTACAAACCGCCTATAAAAACTTGCCAACCCATGGAAGCATGACACTTCATTAACAGATCTTGAAGTTTGCCAAGTCTTGATAATGTCCATCTCCAACTCATCCACTCTGACTCCTATTGATCTTACAACAAATCCCAAAAATATTATTTTATTCATACCAAAAGAGCACTTTTAAAGATTAACATACAATTTTCTCTTCTCACTACTTCAAACACACTTTTCAAATGTAAAAAACGCTCTTCAAGGGATCTTTTATAAACCAGGGCATCATCAAAATATACAACAAAAAAAATTCCAATGAAAGGTTTCATCACATGGTTTATCAACCGCATAAAAGTACTAGGAGCATTGGTGAGGCCAAAAGGCATGACTAATTATTCATATTGACCAAACTTCATTTTGAATGCAGTCTTCCACTCATCACCCAGCTGCATCTAGATTTGGTGGTACCCACTCCTAAGATATATCTTGGAAAACCCACAATAACTATTATACTCATAAAGAATATTATCCAAATGGGGAAAGAGGTAGAGATACTCTATCGTTATTTTATTAATGACTCAGCAATCAATACACATGTGTCGAGTCCTATCTTTCTTTTGCACTAGCAACACCAAGACCGTAAATGGGCTCATGCTCTCTTTTATGTATCTTTTATTGAGGATTTTCTCAACTTGCCTTTATATCTCTTTAGTGTATATTAGATTACACTGATAGGCCAATTTTTTAGGCAGTTGAGAACCCAACACAAAATTAATTTAATGCTCAATTCCTTGAAGCATAGGTAATCTATGAGGTAGATACTTTAGAAATATATCATTAAATTCTTGAAAAATGAGAGAAATAAAATGGAGGATAAGAGAATTAGAGTGGTTAGTGTGAAAATCATGGGCTAGGAGGAGCATGGGTGCCTTAATATCATATTTCTTAAAAAAGTCCTTGTTCCTAGACAATATCACCAAGGGACTCTTCCCTTTCATCCTCCTATCCTCCTTTTATTTATTGTTCTCCTTAGTTTTTTCATATTTACCCCGTTGTTTCTTACCCTTCTCTTTCAATTCTCTTAAACTTTGGTGAGCTACAGTTACTTGAGTGGGTGAATGTGGATGAACACTGAATTTTCGACCATTTATCTCAAAAGAATACTAATTGGTCCTTCCATCATTCATTGTTACACGATTATATTTCCATGTCCTCACAAGCAAGAGATGACAAGATTGCGTGGGTATCACAGCACAATGCACCTCATCATGATAATTCCCGTCTTTGAACCAAATCACCACTTGCCAAGTCACTTTTAATTCACCACTATCATTTAACCACTTAATATTGTATGAAGTAGCTTTTTTGGATATGGGAAACATAGAGAATTCAACCATAGTAGCACTAGCCACATTAGTATACCTCCCACTATCAATGATCAAAGAACACAAATTGTCTCATATAAGGCATTTAGTATGCAATAGATTTTCCATTTGACTAGGATCATCTATGGTTTTACTAATCATTGCACGTCTTACAATAAAGTTTGGAACCTTAAACACTCATTCTTGAGGACAAGAATCCTCATTATTTTTATCTACTTGCTCTTCTTCTTCGGACCCCTGTTTATCTTAGTCCTTTCCTTCATTCTCATCTTTTAGTACCACCTCTTCTCCAAATTAAACAACTTTCCTTCCCTAAGGAATAAATTTTCTTGGTTGGGACATTCACTTTCTGTTTGTCCCCATACTTGGTTTTTAAAACATTGAAAACCTTAAGGATTGGGAGTAGGATATTTATCACCTTCATTCCTTGGTAGGTACTTTGTAGTGTTCTTCTCTATGGGATTTTTATTATATGACCTGTAGTCCTTGTTTTTGTTCCTTCTAGATTACTATTGAGCTACCTCCTTATTCTTACTCCAAGTGTTGGTAGATGAGTGCCCCTTTGGTTTTTATGTTTCCCTATCTTTTATATCCCTTTCAATTTCCAAGGCTGTTTGGAAGATTTCTTCTACAGTTTCAAACTTGTGTATGATCATAAATGAGGAGATTTCTTTGTTCAACCAAACTGTAAAGCGTATGATGTCATGTTTCACATTCTCATAATGCTCGAGCTTCAAGATTAATTATTGGAATTCATCATAATAGTCCAAGACACTCTTGCTTCCTTGCTTCAAGTTGTACAACTTGGCAAGTAACTCATGTTTATACCTCTCTGGCACATACCTTTGTCTCATGATTCTTGTCAAGGCATCCTATGGGGGTGGTTGTCCATTATTCAATATATTTCAAAATCTTTTTCCATAATCCCACCACGTACTGGTATACCCTTCAAAATAGGCTATAGCATAACAAATCTTCTTCTCATCAGCAATAGCATTGACTTGAAATATCCTTTCATAAGAGGACTCCCATGTGAGATAAGTTTCGGGATCACTATCCCCTTTGAAAGTCGGAAGACTAACCTTGATTGAATTGATACCCACATGCCGATCCCTATTAAATTGTTGATTTCCTTGATCATAACCTTGGGTTCGATTTCCCAAGTTCTCTTTTTCATTAACTCCATGTTGTTTCCATTGATCATGACCTTGGGGTCGGTTTCCTAAGTTTCCTCTACCATTAGTCACCAGACCAAATCTTTGTACCTGACCTGAATAACCTCTTTGATCCATTGGTATATATCTCACTTCACCTACCAATATGTAATCTTCATCAAATACTCCATACTCCTCTTATTGTTCCTCCCTCTTTTTTTTTTCTATTTGGATGGGTTAGTTTTGGTTAGGGTGTGCTTGGAATAGGAGAATTCTATTTAATGGAGGTTGGTGTATTTGGTTTCAAGATATTTCTTGTTGTGTTTGGTTGAATTGATGTTGGAGTAGTCGAACGGGATTTTGGTTTTATCGATATATATTGGCTTGAGGAATGGGATCATGTGTTTGTATTGGCAGATTAATGATTTGGTGAAGGTTTTTTGAGGAAATATGAACGAAAGTATTCAGAGCATGCCTACTATTCGAGGCATGGTAGTGTTGAGGTATGGATAGAGATGATTTTAGGTGACCTTCCATGATATCCACTCTTCCACCTATGTTGTACACACTTCTTTCAAGTGAATCCAACATAAGGTCAAGTGATCATATCTTAGCATCCATAGACTCAATTTTACTATTGAGAGTTTCAATGGTCGCTAAAATAACACTTGTTGAGTGATTTTTTATTGTTTGTGAAGTTTTACCTTCTGTATCCATTGTACCTATGAATAAATACACTCACAAAAACAACAAACACGTTAGCATTAGAGAAATTACCTCACACTTAGATCACAAATACTAAAAGATGGTTTATACTCTGTGTGGTAGTTGAAGTGTCAAGTGATACTCTTGATAGTATTGGATTCCTATCTGATAGACTCAAATAAACATGCAAGTACTTGGATAAAGAACTAACAAAGATATGAAAATGAGAAAACTTGAAAGAAATCGGCTGATGAAAGAATTCGGACTCAAGAAATAATCAATTAACTTAGTAGGTGAATTACTAGTTGTTGAGTAGTTTAAGAATCAAGAGATGAATTTAAGTATCAAGAAATGAAACTAGGGAATCAAACCTGAGCAAATGTGAAATCAGAGAACTTGAAATGGGTTTGGGGTTTGAAATGTGTTTGCAGGGGCTTGATTTTTTTATGGGGACCTGGTCTAGCTGGTGTGGCGCATGTCCAGTTTATCCTGAACATAGGTCGGCTGCTTAGATACTTCTTTGAGCTTCTGTAGAATCTCAATCACAACTGAAATGCACCCCACGCACAGATGGGGTGCAAGTTGGCTGCCTCAACTTGTTGAATGGGTGATTTTGCCCTCTAAGTGGTCCCCTTTGCACTCTTCTCTTGGAATATACTTGGAATCCTTTGGAGATGCTTTAGTACAAAAAAATTTCACTCTTTTTCTTCCTTCTAACACTTAATCTTGTTGAATTCTTCAACATGAAGATAAAAATCTCTCAAAGAACACCAAGAACTTGTTGAATGCTTCAACACGAAGATAACATTCTCTCAAAGAACACCAAGAACACCAACTTTTCCAACTTTTTCACCTTAGCTCGGAATGAGTCAAAATTTTGATTCTAGGAACTTTTTAAACCTTTAAACTCATTCCAAATATCATTTACCTAAAAATCATCACCAAAATTTTTAAATCTTGCAACCCACTTAAAATTTCTTCAATCCAAGCTTTCAACAATGATAGAATACTCAATATTGCTTTGATTTAGCTAAAATTCAATTTCTAGCCTCCTACAGTGTTAGAGAATAAGAATCTAACACTAGAAACACAAGAAAACACTAAAATCAAAGAATCAAATTTTAACCTAACCTTATAAATATGAATAGTAAATTTTTTTATGATTTTTTATTTTTCTAGACGACTAGACCCAAGATTGACTTTGTAGGAATGAAATCAAGCTCGGCTCTAATATTAAAGGATAAAGATCAAACTACGAAATGAAAGATTGGTATCAAAAGTAAGGATAATTGATAAGATAGTAATTAGACACAAGAAGAGGAAAACGTAATTAAGAAAAAAAGAGTATATTAAATTCTAATACCCTCAACTACAATCTTAATCAAACATCTAATTTTTACGGTGAAAAAAAGAGAAATGATATCCCTTAAAATCAACGTTTCTAATCCACGTTTCAATAAAAGTTTACCAATTCTCTAAATCAAAGGAGAAAAATTCATCAATAATCAATCAAAACTAAGAAAATAACCTAGGCTCCCAAGTATTTATAGTTTAGGACGATTTATTACATATTTAGGGGCCCAAAAGTGTCCTAATTGTAAGACATAGCTCACACAATCCATTTGAGAAAATTTGAAGTAGTTGAGGTGTATCCCAGGCATACTAAAGGCTATTTTGAACTGTTTTTGAAATGTTAGAGTAGGTCCAAAGCGAATCCAAAGCACCTTGGGTGCATGTCCCCTCCAAGGGGATTTTGAGCCTCGTTTTGCATTCCTTGGTTCCTTCAACGATACTTGACACAATGTGAGTGCAATCATCATTTAATGACACCCTCTTACTGGTAATAAGATTTCTTCAAGTACCTCCCACTTCATGAACAATCCTTGGATTCTATGAAGATCCTACGAATCTTTTTACTTTGAAATAATAGCTACCACCGTATATATATGTATATCGTACATTATTTTGTGTTCATATGAAGTTGGAGGATTCAAAATAGATTGTTGTTACATAACAAGATTAATTGCAAAATACAAACACAAGCAAGAGTTTGTCTAAAGATTGTAATGAAGAGATATCTAAACATCAATCAACAGGTTTGTTAGATTGAAACCTTATTCACAATTCTAGAATAAGGAAATTCAAAGCCATTAAACAATAAAGAGATCAAGAAGAAAGCAAATGATAAGAAAATTGTACTCATTGAAAATGTTAAATTTTCTAAATCTTTGAACCCCAAATGGTGGCATTGGAGGTTTTTTTGTAATGTTTGAATTAATCTTATATGGTTCCTCACACTTAATATAGTTTGGATTACTAAAAGAATCCCAAGCACAAAACAAATACTAACAAAATGTTCCAAATAACAAAATCGCTATTGAGGTTGTCAAAAAGTCAAGACTAGTGCAAAACTAGTTTATAGGAACAATAATTAACCTAAGAAAACCAAAGTTCACAACCAGTAGCAAAATGGTGAAGAAAATCAATGAAATAAGATAAGTAAAACAATAATAAATCTAACACTAATACCAAATTAAATGGTCATCAAAGTTTCAAATTTTGATGAGATATATAGAACGACAAAAAAAACACAAAGAAATAGGGAGATTCAAGTGTTACCCTTATTTATTATCTTTTTGGAACTAGAAAATGCTAATAGAGCTTTAATATCTCTACCAACCTAATTTTGTAATTGTATCATGGTGGTTTTTTGGTTTTTGTTCATCAGAGGTTTTTTAAAGTTCGTTGCGGTCTGTCCATGATAAATACTATTCACTAGAGTTGACTAGTTTGCTTGATATTCTGGCATGAGAGCTTCAATAGAGCTCACCAATTGGTGGTGCTTGTGGCCTTTGTTGTTGGTTGGGTGAGAGCTTGAATCTTGCCATTAATGGTGTAACTTCAATAAAAAAAAGGGAAAGGGCCTGGATCTCTTTGTGTTCAATGGAGCTCCACCAAAGGTGGTTTTTTTGGGTGGTGGTTTTTGTTGATTGTCTGCATAGAGAAGAGGATGGTTACATGGTGAGTTATTGGGTTGTTGGGTGGTGGACAAAAATTGTGGTGTTTGCTGGTTGATTACATCAAAAAATGATAAAAGAGAGGGAGAAAACTATTTTAGTAGTGTTACAATAGCTTATGGATGGAGTTCATCAGAAAAATAGGGGAAGGGGCGATTGTGGCTGTTGTAGCTAAGAATGTAAATGAAAAGAATTTTTAGGTTTTCTAAATTTGGAAATTTCCATCACCACCATTATGAAGACAGTGAATAAGTTTTATTGACAAAACAAAACAAGTTAAGAGTAAAATTGAGTGCTCAATATCATGTTTTTTTGAAAATCCATGGGCTTTTCAAAACCATTAGTATTTATCTGTGTAAAAAATATCTTCTCTGTCTTTAATATATAAACTGATTGTGTTATAATAAACATTGGGTTAAAAATGTGATTTTGTATTAAAAATAAATTAATAAAATAATAAAAACTTAAATAGTTGTACATAAATTAACTATGTAAAACCAGTGATAACCAAAAATAAATAAAAAATAATATTAAATTAATAAATATTATAACATTGTAAGAAATAAAGACAATTATTAATAACATTTGTTAAAATTTAATAAAAAGGGTGAAAGTTTTTTTTGTGCAATTTAACAAATAAAAAACCTAAACCTATTAATTTTGATAATGTCAGGCAAAAATTGGGTGTCACCAACTGGCAATTAGGATACTTAGCCACAAAATCTATAATATCTCTCTTCATGCCATTCCACTAATAGACTTTATGTAGATTAAAGTACATCTTAGTGGAACCTTTATTAATAGGATATCGAAAGCTATGAGCCTCTGTTAATATCTGTTGTCTCAAATCACCTATATCTGAGCATACAAGCGACCCTAATAACAATGATCATCATCTCTCCCTTGAGAGAAAACTTCCACTTTCTAATTATGGAAAGATTCTTTCACTTAAGCAAATTAGGTTCATTATCTAGATATGCCTTGACTTTCATAACATAGAACACTTGAACCATTATAAATAATAATACCACCATCTTCTGAGTCTTCAAGATGAACCACTAATTGAGAAAGCATATGAACATCCTTAGTTGATTATTTCCTTTGTCCTCAACATGATTCATATGACTCCTATAAAACATGTTAAGAGCATTAGCCACTTCATTGAATTTTCTAGATGGTAAAGCATACTCAAGTCCTAATCCTTGAGAAGCTCTAGCCACCTCCATTATCAAAGATTTAAATCCTTCTGACTGAACACTTATTGTAAACTCTTATGGTCTATGAACACATCAATATGAACACCACACAAATAGTGTCTCCGAACCTTTAAGTAAAATACCACGACTTTCAACTTGAGATCATGCATTGGTAGTTCTTCTCCTGATCCTTAAGTTTTCTAGAAGCATAAGAAATAATATTACTGTGCTGCATAAACACACAACAAATTCCAACTTTAGAAGGATCACAAAAGACTACAAACTTATTTGAACCCTCTGGTAGAGTCAAACTTGAAGAAAAAAACAAGTCAGGATTTTAACTCCTAAAAGATCTTTTTACAAGCTTTGATCCACTAAAACTTCACCTTTTCCTGAGTTAACTTAGTCAATAGTGTAGCGATAGATGAGAACCTCTAAACTATCCTCCTATAATAACCAGGTAACCCCAAAAGTGCCTATGTTTGATGGAGAAATAGGTCTATGCTAGTTCTTTATTGTAATTTTCTTTTGAGAGTCTGCCTAAAAACCCTCACTAGACACAACATGTCAAATAAATACAGCTGAATTTAAGCAAAACTCACACTTGTTAACTTGGACAACAACTAAATTTCATTGAGAGTCTGTAACACAACTCTCAAATAATCTACATACTCTTCCTCTCTCTAAGATTAGATAAGGATATCATCTATAAAGATGGTTATAAAATGTCCAAGTCTTATTGAAGTACCTTATTTATTAAGTCCATAAAAGCTAAAGGAGCATTCAGTAGTAAAAAATACACAACTATAAATTTCGAATGACCATACCAAGTTTTGAAGGTTGTCCTTGGAATGTCAAATTCCCTTACTCTGAGTTGAGGATAATCAAGTCTGAGATCAATCTTAGAGAAAGAACTGACACCCTAAAGTTGATCGAACAAGTTATTAATCCTAGAGTTACGATACTTATTCTTGATTGTGTCTTTTTTCAATTGATGGTAGTCAATACATATTTTGATAGAATCATATTTCATGCGTACGAAAAGAACTAGAGCACCCCACAAGAAAATACTGGGTCAGATGTAACCATTATGTAAGAAGTATTTCAACTACTCTTATAATTCTTTAAGCTTAGTTGGATTGATTTTGTTTGGAGGAATGGATATGAGTTATCTATTTGGAAGAATTTATATCCTAAAATTAATCCCCTATTTGGGAGGGACTCAGGCTAGATCCTTAGAAAACACCTTTAAAAACTCACAAACTATCTGGACTAACCGAAGAAATAGGGCATCAAGAATGAGAGTCATTAAATTGAACTAAATAATGAATGAAACCTTTAAAGATCCCAATAATGTAAACCATGGTCCAACTAATTTAATTTTGAATCATTTAAACATAGGGGCCTCAACCTGCCATTATGTCATGACCCGAGACTATTCCTAGTCGAAACATGATACTTAGAGTCATAAGTGACCCCAAGCTAAACCATGGTCTAGATGACTTTAAGAAAAGTTTATAAAATTAGATTCACTCATAAGAAGCTAAAATATGAATAATATAATAATGCTTAAAATGAATTTCAATATTGAAGTAAGAATTGAAATCATCTAATAAACCATAAAGCAAAAAATACTAGTTTGTCTGTTTGAAAGCCTCTACTAAGATGAGTTATTGGGATAAGATCCCAACTAACTCTAACTTTCTGAAAATTGAATGAACAAAATAAAAAATTTAAACATAATTCTTTTCCTCGAAAGAGGAGAACTCACCTAACTCTGATGTTAAGGCGATAAAAGATCATACTAACCGCAAGTTGAATGTTGAGAATCTGAACCTATATTATAATATCAATATAGTGCAAAAGAAAGTATACAGTCATTACTTTGAATGTATTGAGCATGTGAAATATGCATTATTCTATATGGAACTGGGCATGCTAAGCATATAAGACTGAATTGAACATAAGACTGAGGAATGTAAACTGATGTAATTACTAAGTAAGTAATATGTAACTAATCAATACTATACTAAAGAAATTGAACACAAGGTCAATTAAAGATATGAGTAAGAAATGTAGGAGATATTATTAACCAACATAAACCATGTGACCAACATGGAGTCGAACATGTAACCCAAGTTGGTACGGTTTTCAATACCTTGCCAAGGCTATAAAACCATGATTTTGGCATGATCACTCATGAGCCCATTAGGGAAAAACATAAGATCATACCTATAGTGGCACGTACTTATGGGACTTTTATTTTTGTTGAACCCATGTCCAACTCAGTGCAAAGTATTACTCCTAAATAAACATAATTGAAGCTCGGTGAGATGATATATTTGGACGTCAACCTTAGATGACATATCTAGATGTCAACCTTTCCATAATCATAGATTCCATACCTAACAACCATATTACTATAAGAAAACTAGTCCACGATAATTGACGGCATTCTAGATACCATACTAATCAGGAACTTACTTTTGGGAAAGAGTGTCCAAGAGCATTGACATAACTGAATGTCATGCATGTCATGTATCTTATTATTATGAGTTGGAGCTCCTGGTCATGATATGATAATGTATCTATATATCTATATCTATATCTAATCTATCTATCTATCTATTTATCTATCTATATATATACAAGTCATCCATTTTTTAACACTGTGACTTGTAAGTTTATGGGAGACCTGAGATGGCTGGAGAAAAATGCATAACATATAATATGAGGGCTAAGTTTTATAATGATTCAAAAAGACTAGACCTACATCCTAATTCTTGTTTCATGAAAATTCTAATAGTTTAATAGTATGTATTGTGTAAAAATATTGTTTAGAATATACTTTATAGGAAATCATTATGAGGGTCTACAAAACTATTAATATTTGAGTTCATTGATTCTAATATCTAAGACTGAGTGAGAGACACTTTATTTGAAAGAATCCTAAAACATATAGATCTTAAAGAATGCATATTTAACTACACTATGTTATGTCGTAAGTCATTGGGTGTTCATACCCCTCCTATCTGAAGAATGCAACTAATCATGGATATACTATAAGATGAATGTCATAAGGAATTTTATAACTCAAACCAAAAATCATGAATTTATTAATATAATGATATTTCATAGTCATAAGTATTTAATGATCCTTAAATTTATGGGAAAATATATATCCATGGTTTATTTAGAGCAAGTATTGGAAGATAATGAATTTCACCATTTTTCAAGGAAACCTTAAACTTGGAGAATGAATTAAACTTGAGTAATTGGATTAAATTTAGGACTCAATGGGTGAAAGGAACCCATTGATGAAATCCCTCATACCTACAGGAAAAACCCATGGTGAAATCTTTGAATGTGAATTCGGAAGTTGAAGAACCTTAATTCTTGCATGAAGAAGAAAAATTGCCTTTCTCTGTATTTAGCTATGTCTCGACTAAATGTTGTAAGTAATAAGGGGCTTGGGGTTTTTTTGGGTTTATCATTAAGTCTTGGAATTTCTTAAAGATCGTAGTTTGGTGTTAAAAGAGTGGAAAAATATTTAAAAAATCCTTTGAAAATGTTAAAACAATACAAAATAGTTCCATCTGATGGTTTAGGTGATGAACTGTCAAACCCTTGACTAACCGTTAATCCGAACCATCAAAAAATGCCAAAATTTGGGTATTAATATTTAATCCTAATGGATTTTCCTGATGTTTCATAGCAGGTGTGATGGTTTGTCACCCGAGCCATCACACTCTAGCAGACAGACACCCTCTGGTAAACTAAGTATAACTTTTTACTCCGATATCAGATTAATAAATGGTCAGTGGTGTTTAAAATAAGACTAGAAGAACTTTTATTCAGTAGGTATTAATCCTTAAAACCTTTTATATTTGAGGATTTCTGATAGTTTTAAATGTACCATAGAAATATTCTTTATAATAACTCAATTGATTAGGTAAGTTTCAACTTGGCTATGAGCTAGGAGTTACTTGTGGCCTTAATACTTATTTAAATAACTTTTTCTACTATCAAAACATGATGTAAGATTTATCATATACTTAAATTATGGTTCTAACATTATTTTGGATTCTCAAGGTGTTACAATATCTTCCCCTTGGGGTAATTCGTCCTCAAATAAAAACTAAGTAAGCTAAAATGTTAGGAAAAGAGAAGTTATCGTAACACTGAATTTGTAAGAGCTTAATGATAACATGAGAACTATGTTTATAACTAAAACATGTATTGAATTGAACTCATGAATGCATGATAAGACATAGGAGTAACTGAGTAACATGAGATATAGAAAAGTAATAAGGAGGAAATTGTTATCTTGAACTGACTTTAAACTATGAATAAGACTCGACTATATTTACATATAACACAAATGCTAATAACAGTTCATAGGAAATAGGTACAAATATGGTCTCAAGAGAGTACGACTAGAGGAAAGAGAAAAGGTCACAGTATTATCAATCTGATCTCTGAACTGAACTACTGTCTATTTAGAATAATCCATATTGAGAGTTTATGAACTCAATTAAAGTATTCAAGAATAAAACATACAGGTGGAACTACAAAGCAATTGATACTACATAAAATTCTTGATGGTCATTGAGAAATGAACTTTATTTCTCCCGCACTCTTTGTTAAGAATTCTAGTTGCATCTAGGTAAAGGAATCATGAGTATAATCTGAGAAATATATCTAAATGGGGAAATTTGGACATGGTCTAAACACCCTTTCCACTTATTTAAGTTCATAGGAAAAAGGGAATGATGTAGATTTAAACATGAGGCACCTTTTCTCTAAAATTTATAGCATAAAGCAAGAGTATCCCGGGCTTAAATAAATAACAAGAATACTATGCCTTTTATCAAAATAGATGATAACTTATATCTTAGCATCACTTCTCCACTATGCTCCTTTACATAAAACACTACACCTTATGGACTTCACTTTAAATATTCTTAAAGGTACACTCTATGAGGTTGTTAAAGGCTGAGTCTATCAACATGTTCTCTTCATGCTCGAGTCTAATTAGGAGAACTAGGTATGGCTCAAAGAATGAATGTGCTAGTCCTAAGTACGGGAATCTGAAATCTATATCTTTTAGGGTCAAACTCCACAACTAACCCTGATTTCTGATCATTTAGTTTCTATCTATCCTATTATGATTCATTTATGAAAAGTCAAAAATGTTTCTTAACTCCGTGGCGAAAATAAAAAGAGAGATCTATTTGATTTTATTTTGAAAAAATAATTGAGAGTCGCCACTTAATTTTAGGAAAATTAAGAAACCATTAAAAAGGTAATTTTGAATGAAAACCATAAAAATAACCAGAGTCTAGGTATGGGTTCAAGTAAATTCGAAAGAGGGCATTAGACACTTTCAAAAATTCATAAAGTGTGATTCCCGGTGGATTAAACATATTTGGCTAATTTTTGAAAATTTCTTAGTTTATTTGAAAATCCTATTAAGAAAAATCTTGAGCCACTTAATTTATTCTAAGCAATAAAACAAATTAAAAATCAAAGATTCAAAATAATTTCAACTTTAATAATTTTATCTGGTTAAGACTTTAGGATAAATCATTAACCCAACTTCTTAAAAATGGATTTAAGCTACTTAATAACTATGAAAGGACATGAAAAAAATTTCCCAAGTTATTCTATGAGCTTAAGTTTGCCTAAGAAAAAAATTAAAATAATACATTAAGTAATCAATATAAAATTAATAATTTTAATAGAAACATTCTCCCTGAGGATTCATCTAGGTTATTTAAATTAAATCACAAACAAATAATTAAATAAATAGAAGCAAATAAAGAAAACAAAGTTTAGATTTGGGCCCCTTTTGGACCATTTCAGGTCTGCCCGGATTTTTGCCCATTTAAATGGACCTTTTTCATTCTTCTTTTCAGATGTGTATCAAGTCTTTTTTCGCACGTTTTTGGCTTTATACACATTGTATATCATCTTGTAAATCTGTATACTATCTTCCTTGTTTCATTCTTTACTTTTTTGAAGTTGTAAATCAGCTTCAACGGCCTGTAAATCATATATCTCTATTGTATATCTTTGTATACAACCTATTTTTCTTAAAAAATAAGTCCATTTGGAATTTACCCAAGGCTTGACCCGATGTTTTGGGAACTCAGTCCCGAGGAAATGTAGGATATGGAGTCCAATTAGACTCAGATGAATATCACATAAAAATTAAGAAAATAAAGTGTTAGGGTAGAAAATTCTTTGGGTAGTTAAACAATAATCACATAAGTAATTTCTTGATATACAAATAAGCCATAGGTAGACAAAGAATGGTCATTCTATCTTTTTAACTTACTGAAACAAAACAGTCAGCCCATAATATCCAAGAATGCCTATCATGTTAAGGGAAAACCATAATGGTTTAAAATTTTATTCTCAAATCAAGATGGAAAAAAGGCAGAATTTGGAGAGAGGAAAAAACACGTTACGTCACTAGCTAACTACTTATATAATTTTAAGAGGAAAATGGGAGTACCACATTTTAACAAATGCTTAAACCTTCAGGATGCTAACAATGAACCAAATCATACCTTTTAGAGTCTACTACCATTTTAAATAATGCCAACACCTTGCAGGATAACAAAAGAAATTGAAAAAACTATCCGTCATAAATAATGAGCCATTAATAACGTTTGAGTAAACTCACAAAAATCTTTCTTTCTTTCCTTCTTTTGATCTCAACAGGTGCAACAACCTAAAAGATAATGCCAATGATCTTTATGAGGGAAAAAATATCCTTTACAAGATTAAAATTAGCTATACTCACACAAAAAGCCAACTTCATGAAATAAAAATTTTGACTAGAATATCTAAAGAACGTATTCTACACATAGGTAATCACATAAATATCAAACCAAGCATTGAATTCAAACCACAAAAAATAACATTAAAGCCTAAACAATACTATTAACAACTGAAATAAGAGGCCATTAAATTGAAACAGTGAGCTAAGACTTGCAGCAAGAACATTTGGGCTAGAATATACTAGTATTAAAGCTATAATCAAAAGTACTAAACCAAAATGACATACAGGAGCAGAAAATGAAATTAAAATATTGTAGGCTAGTTCCAACAAATGCTAGTTCAAAGAAAATTAGTAAATTCACGTACAACCATTGCAATACACATCACATGAAAACCCTATATCCTTCAAGTCTTCTATAAAAAATAATTCGAGCATAACTACCATAACAATAAAATCACTACTCATAAAAAGAAATGAAATAACTAAATGTAGAAAAGGTGTATTTATCATTTTGGAGGTAGTGAATCAGGATTTCAAGCCTTCATCGGAATTGTTTCACCACCATCGGAAAACCTCGAGTTTTCTTCGCCAAAATCCAAGCTATGGGAATCTTATAGGACCTTTTGTATTTGAAAACCCTTACTAATAGGGTTATTTCCTCACAATAACCCTTCTTTTCATATTGGAATTGGGAGAGTTTATATAGAAGCAAGTTGGGTTCAATTTGAGGCCGAATTAGTGATGTGGGAGTAGGTTATTCAAGGGTAAATTGGGAATTCATTTAGGGATAAGTTGTATTGTACTATTTAATACCAATTTGAATTTCAAAAGTGAAAAAAAAATTGATGAGGTGTTGGATTGGTCACAGGTCGATTTTGGGTCACCGGGTTCGCCGGGTCATTTTTTTATTGGAGCAGGTCAGGTGATTGCTGATGTCGGGCTGGTTTTTCATTATCAATGGTTGGAGGTAGTACCGTCACTATTTTGTTGCTGTTGTTTGTACACTACTTGCAAGCAGTGTTGTTCGCATAGAAGAGAAAAAGATTTAAATAGGTGTTGGGTTGGGTATTATGTTTGGGCTGCTGAATGTTTTTGTGTTTTTAGGATTGCACAGCTAGGTAGAGTAAAACGCTAGCAATTTAAAACTAGTTTATTTAATAAAAAATTCTAAATTATAATTTCAGTCAATTTTATTCAAATTCACATCATATTGAAAACTAATTGGTTAATTGCATCGCAATTGTGGCCAAATTATTTTTAATTTTGACTAAATTCAATAAATTGGCCAATATTAAAGTACAATTCAATACGACTTATTAACCGATATAATCCGGATCTTGTTGGTTAACAAAATCAAAGAATTATTTTTTCAAATAGATTATTTTGTAGAACAAATTATATTTAAATCAATATTTTCCCATTTGAAATAATTTTAGCGATAAACCTTGATTAACATCAAAATTTAAATAAAAATAATTCATTATGTAAAAAATTTTTACAATCTCGTATATATAAATACGAGAATATATAAACTCTACTTGAACCGATAAAATTACCTAAAAAATATTTTGAAACTCTTCTTTTATTCAGATAAAATAAGTGTTGTAATTATATTTAAAAATGAAGAAACTCAAAATTAATCTTAGTTGTGGAGGGTAACAATTAGGTGTCGACAACTGTCCCCTTCCTTTGGATAGGGTGGATGCAAGTAACCCTAGGCAAAAGGAGTTTGACGTTCCTAATTTTGTCCGACCATAAATTCGTTTATCATAAGTGGTTGGTTTTTGCATAGTTTTGTGGAGTTATGATCGGACCACGGTATCAGGTTTCCTATATATCTCAGGTTGCATGAGAATTCAGGTCACTTGTAGTTCATAAATCTTGATTTTAAAGAATAATTTTCAAGGAATTCACAAACTATTTTGATTTTTGAATTTTGGTGAAACCGAAAAGCTAGGGAATAATAGGATTGGAGGAGGTTGAAATATAGTCAAGTTTTCTACATAGAGCTTGGCCTAAATATTTCAATGTATAGGGAATTAGACTACTTGTAGTTTGACTCGATCAGTAGAAAATATAGTCATTTATTTTAGATAATCTTTGGCTTCGAATGAGTGACAAGTTGATTGAGTTAAGTAAAGGAGGCTAGTAACCTCTTATCCATGAATGTGGGTTCTTTCACATCCATAGGAAAGAATTTACCTAGACATAATTTCCAAAACTCTAAGTGTGTTATTGCTTGGATTTGAAGGACAAAGGAGGTTACTTCCAGTATTAGTTTAGAAATATCCTGAAAGTGAAACTGAAATAAAAATATCCCAAAATACCACACATGCCTATTAAAAGAGGTATGGTTTGATGGTGTTGGAAGTCGTTCTTTAGCTCACGTCCTAAGAGTGATATTCCTCTTCGGACTATGTCGCAGTTTGCTGCTAAGAAAAAGTTTTATGTTGTTCTGCGTCCTTTTTGGAGTCGCCCACACATATGGTTTCAAATTGAGAATTTAATCCTTTCATATGATCTCGACAATATCTCAAAAAACAATTGTTAGTTTTAAATGTAGCATTACATTAATGTAAACAGGTGTAAACTTTTTTGAACATGTTGTGCTGAGATAATTGATGAACCAATTTACACAACCTATTCTAAAAATATTATTCCACTTTGAATGGGGTGACAACCTAACATATACCAGTAAGAGGTGAATGTTTTATCTTGAATGTAACATGCCAATTTGAACGGAGTGACGGTCTAGCGTGTCTTATGGAAAGACAGACGACCCATTTTTAATGTAACGTGCCACTTTGAATGGAGTGATGGTCCAACGTTTATCATTGAAAGGTGGATGACCCATTTTTAATATAGCATGCCACTTTGAATGGAGTGATGGTCCAATGTGTCTTGTTGAAGGAGGATGACCCATTTTAATAATAACATGCCACTTTGAATGGAGTGGCGGTCCAACATGTCTCATTCAAGTGCGGATGACCCATTTTAAATATAACATGCCACTTTGAATAGAGTGATGATCCAACGTGTCTCATTGAATGGTGGATGACCTATTTTAAATATAACATACCAATTTAAATAGAGTGACGATTCAACGTGTCTCATTGAAGAACGGATGACCCATTTTAAATGTAACATGTCACATTGAACGGAGTAATGGTCTAACATGTCTCATTGAATGGCAAATGACCCATTTTAAATCTTACATTCTATTTTGAATGGAGTGACAGTCCAACATGCCTCATTAAAAGGTAGACGACCCATTTTTATGTGACATGCCACTTTGAATAGAGTGACGGTCCAATATTTCTCATTGAAGGGCGACCGACCCATTCAAATGTAACATGCCACTTTGAATAAAGTGACGGTTCAACGTGTCTTATTGAAGGGCGGACGACCCATTTTAAATGTAACATACAACTTTGAATGGAGTGATAGTCCAACGTGTGTCATTGAAGGGCAGACGGCCCATTATAAATATAACATGCCACTTTGATAGAGTGATGGTCCAACATGTCTCATTGAAGGGCGGATGATCCATTTTGAAAGTAACATGCCACTTTGAATAGAGTTACGGTCTATCGTATCTTATTGAAGGGCCGACGACCCATTTTAAAGGTAACATGACATTTGAATGTAGTGATGGTTTAACACAAAATAATATGTCACTCTGAAGGAGGTCACAATCCATAACATAATAATATGTCAATTGTAATGAGGTGATGGTCCATAATATAATAATATGTCGCTCTGAAGGAGATGACAACCCATAACATAGTAACATGTCACTCTAAAGGAGGTGACAATCAATAACATAATAATTGTCATGCTGAATGAGGTGATAATCCATTATAATATTTCACACTGAATGAGGTGACAACCCATAACATAGAGTCATATCACTCTGAAGGAGGTGAGGATCCATAACATAATAATTGTCACGCTGAAGGAGGTGACAATGTATAATACTATGTCACGCTGAAGGAGGTGACAACCATAACATAATAACATGTCACAAACATAATAACATGTTACTCTGAAAGAGGTGATGATCCATAACATATAAATATGTCACTTTGTAGGAGGTGATGATCCACAACATAATAACATGTCCATAACATAATAACATGTCACTCTGAAGGAGATGAAAATCCATAACATAATAACAAACCACTCTAAAGGAGGTGGCGATCCATAATGTCATGCTGAAGGAGGTGACAATCCATAACTCAATAATGTGTCACTCTTAGAAAGGTGACGGTTCACAACATATTAATATATTAAAAATAAAGTGATGGTTCAATGCATCCTCTTAAAGGATGAAAAATCCAAATATAATAATATGTGTCCTTTTGAAAAAGTGGATGACCCAAATAAGATATTTTACCTCGAACGAAGTGACAATTAGATATGTCATCTTGAAAGGATAGATGAACAAAATATAATAAGATGTGTTACCTCGAATGGATTGACAATCTAGTAATTTTCTTAAAGGTAGAAACCCCTAACATATATGAAATGATAAAAGTTAATTTGTTGAAAATGTTTTGAATAAAAGATTCTTAAAATAACTTGTGCATATCTTGAACTTCTAGATGAATCCTCAAATTTTTAGAGGATTGGTTGCGCTAGTTTTTAGATGAGGTATTGCATAACATCACCTGCATAGTTTAAACAACACGTATTAATAACATAACAATTTGTTGAAACTAAGCAAAGAGTGTAACTGAAGAAAAAGTCGTTTGACTCGTGATGATTTACAGATAGTATTTTGAATGGTATCCCCATATCTTAATCGTTATGCTTGATCATTTCCCTACAAAATTAAAGAAAGTGTTAAAGATCTTAACGAAGTAATAGAAACATAAATTAAGAGAAAAAGAGGGAAGAGAAGTTACCTGTATTATTATGAAAAGACCATAGTAGATCTGGTAATGCCCTTTATCAAGCTTAACATTGTCAACGTTATGATTTCACTGTTCCTGCATCCAAAGAAAAATTCTTAGTTTTGATAGGCTGACTGTGTTGGTATTGCCTTGATCTCCTATTCTCCTTGTTGATTATCGATTTTCAAGCTTTTCTGATACTGAAGCATAGTTTTATAGAATTTTTGAGGATCTTCCAAAAAAATTCTTCCCCAGATTAAAATCTCTCAAACTTTTTTGTAACTTATGACATCATTCAGTATGAAATTTTGAGATCTTCTTAAAAATTCTGCCTCGGTATAGAATGAAAAATACTTGAGATCTTTCTGGTATAACATAGCTTAAAATTTGAGAACATCGTAAAAATTATGCCCCAATTATATGTTACTTTTTTTATTGATGATCGTATAGTGAGCATGTCGAGCATTGGGTTGGTATAATGGGGATAGTTTATCGTTGGATGAACTTCCTTAAGTCATTACCCTGATAACTTTTTTCTCCTTTTTCTTTCCACATCCAAAAGAGCCAGGAAAACCCTTATGGGTGGATCATAGTTCTATCAATTTATTATCCTCCATATTTTTAGGTCATCCTCAATCATTTCTCTTGTCTTAACAATTTCAATATATTTCTTTCCAACCATCGTCACCATGCATCAAAATACTCGGGACTTAGTGCATGAATGAAATAATTGATCATTTTAGCTTCCTTTATAGAATAAACCTTAGTTGCCTCTTCTGTCCACCGTATGGCATATTCACAAAAACTATCATTTGTTTTCTCCCTTAGCTTTGTGATAGAGATCCTATCAGGAATAATATCGACATAAAACTTGTAATGATCCACAAAAGCATTTTCCAAGTCATCCCAAGTGCCTCACTTAATCAGATCTTTCTTAGCGTATCATTCTATAGCCTTTCTATTAAAACTTAGAACAAAGAGCTTAACTCGTATTCCTTCATTTTGCCCACACCAATCAAATTTTCACAATACATTTTAAAATGAAAGAATGGATTTCCAGGCCCATCAAACTTCTCAAATTTTACGATCTTGTAACTACGAGGCAACTCAATCTCAGTAAATGCACACAACTCTTCATACTTTACACTTTGATTACTTCCAAGCCCTCTAAGGCTTCTCATTGCACCTTATAAAGCCTTGAGATTTCTATTCACCATCTCATCAATGCATACCCTAGGATCATTCTCAACATTAATATAATAATCAGCATAAAGATGGTATAAACCCTGAATTTTTATCGCTGGTGGGGCGGCAACATAGGTATACATTGGCAAAGCATGGTGTGACAAGAATATGTTTTGAACCTTTTGAAGAGCAAATGCATGCACAAAACGATCATTCTAAGAAGCATGAACATTTTGAGAAGTGGTAAAGTAACAATCCTGATCAACTTCTTTCAATGTTGAAAGCATAGAAATATTTTGTCGAGCATCGGAAGGAAGAGTCAGATTTGGAATAGCCTGAGAAGGTTTTATACTCTGTATCAACATGAGCCTTAGTTCGGGAATTTGTTTTTCCAAACCAGTAATGACCTCTGGGGTTATTTGTCTTCCTATCGAGGGACTAGGGCCTACTTCCATAGATAAGGCTAGTACTAATTTAGATGAAGTGCTGATCAAACTATGATCCATAGTTTAATGAGTTTTTATGTTATCCCAAGTATGAATTAATAAGTATGTGGGTGCTCTCTTGACCTTAGATCGAGTAAAATACAGATGTTCTACCAGCGATTACTTTGATTTTAGTCTTTGTGAAGCAAACAAGTTTGATTACCAACACAATCAGCCTCTCTCTAAAAAAAAAAGAAAAAATACTCAAAAATTAAAATTTTAGTTCATGATCATAATAATTGGCCAAAATGATATACGAAATAAATGACATATATTTAGTTTGAAACAGACTAGTCCAAAATTCAAAGAATAAGACACTTTGAAAAAGTGACAGAATGATAAAAACTTTTACCATTTGACGAATTTTGAGTTTAATGAGGAAAACAACATTTCAAATAGAATGAACTAAGTGATTTGAAGAGGTCGGGTGTTTATGAATAAAAACCATAAAGGTATATGCAGAAAGCTTTTTTGAAGATAACGCAATCTTTCCACTAATAAAATATTTGGATAGCTCTAGCTATAATTAAGTTTGAGAAAAGAGAATTGTAAGAGAAACGTGGTCAATTTGAATTAGACAATGACCGGATGAATTTTTGAACAAAATTTTGGTGAATTTGAAAGGATCTGATCAATGGGCTTTGAAAAGTTTTTTAGGAGGATACAAATTTTGAGTCTTATATGCCTAATAACACTATAAGATTTTGAGATAAAATAATGGACTAGTCTTGTTTAAAGCCAAACATATGTTATTTAAATAAACAAATCAAGCAACATATAGACAAAACAAAATAATGAAACACTTTAGCACATAAAAACTTTTAACGAGTCCTAACATACTTGGGACCTTTTAAGCAAAAGGTAAGCCTACCGTTTGAAGAATATACATGTCGTTTATAAGACCTTCCTATACCCCAAAAATATTATACAAACTACATGAATAAATTAAATGGGGATACAAAATAGGGGAAGGGGAAATTCATGATATCAATCCCACACATGGGATCAAATCCAAATTAAACATCCTTGGGGGTACTTCGATCTTGAACTTCTTGAAAATATAAATATCCTTTCAATGAAGATATTCTCTTGATTACAATAAAAGAAACTATCTAAATAAAACCCTCAAACCCAAGAGACAATGGTCCGCACAATCCGACATTATATCCTTCAATTTAACACATAAAGGATAATCGTTTAGTATGACTCATGGTCAAATAGACATAAGGTAGCTTTTATAATGGGACAAATACCCCCTCAGGTATTAGGTCGTCCTAGGCTTATGCCTAAACAGGGTTTTGATTTTGCTCTATCCTAGGTATCTAGAGTGGGTTTTGACTAAAGTTTCCACGTGAAAAACTCGAGTTTGAAAATATAAATAGCCATTAAAAGCTTAACGTGTAAATAAACCATTGTATTTATAAAACTTTATTTGTAATTGAACAATAGGGGCCGGGACATCCACTAAACCCCAAAATAGTTGAATAATGAAAATGTAGAAGTATGGCACGAATTCAATAGTTAATAATTGTCGTAATTAAACACATAATTACAAAAGTAACAATTAATACAAATATTATCCAAACACATAAAATCCTTATGGTTAGAACCTAGATGAATCCCAGCAGAGTCACCATATTTTTACGATCCATTTTCGAAAAGTCAAAAACGTTTCATAACTTCGTGGGAAAAATAAAAAGATAGATCTATTTGATTTTATTTTGAAAAAATAATTTAGAGTGGCCACTTAATTTTAGAAAAATGAATAAACAATTAAAAAAGGTAATTTTGAAAAAAAACCTTAAAAATAACTATAGTCTAGTTAAAGGTACAAGTAAATTCGAAAAAAGGTACTAGGCACTTTCAAAAATCCACAAAGTGTGGTTCCCATTGGATTAAAATTATTTATCTATTTTTGAAAATTCTTTTGTTTATTTGAAAATATTCATACAAAAAATCTTGAGCCATTTAATTTATTCTAAGAAATAAAACAAATTAAATATCAAAGTTTTACAAATATTTCAACTTTAACAATTTTATCTGGATCAAGACTTTAGGCTAAATAATTAACCCAACTTCTTAAATATGAATTAAGATACTTAATAACTATAAATGGACATGGAAAGAAATTCTCCAAGTTATTTTACGAGCTTAAGTTTTCCTAAGAGAAAAATTAAAATAATAGGTTAAATAATCAATATAAAATGAATAATTTTAATATAAACTTTCCCCCAGAGGATTCATCTAGATTAGTTAAATTAAATTAAAAATAAACAATTAAATCAAATACAAGAAAATAAAGGAAGAAAATGTTAGATTTGGGCCCCTTTTGGCCCATTTCAAGTTTGCCCATATTTTGGCCCATTTAAATTGACCATTTTCAGCCTTCTTTTCAGTTGTATAGCATGCATTTTTTTGTATGTTTTTGAATGTATACTCATTGTATATTAGCTTTAAAATTTGTATGCCAACTTACATCTTTCATTCTTTACTTCTTTAAACCTGTAAATCAACTTCCACCGCCTATATATCATGTATCTCTGTTGTACATCTTTGTGTACAACCTTGTTTTCATACAGAATATGTCCATTTGGACTTTAGCGAAGGCTTGACCCGATGTTTTGGGAACTCAGTCCCAAGAAAATGCAGGATATGGAGTCCAATTGGACTCGAGTGAATTTTACATGTAAATAAAGAAAAGAAAAGGGTTAGGGTAAAAAATTCTTTTGGTAGTTAAACAATAATCCCTAATAATCATATAAGTAATTGCTTGATATACAAAGAAGGCACTGGCAGACAAAGAATTGTCATTCAATCCCTTTAACATACTGAAACAAAATTGTCAACCCTTAAAAGTCAAGCATTCCTAGCATGTTAAGGGAAAACCATAGTTATCTAAATTGTTATTCTTAAATCAAGATGGAAAAAGACAGATTTTGGAGAGAGAAAAATATGTTATGTCACTAGTTAGCCGCCTATATCATTAAAAAGGAAAACGGGAGTACCACATTTTAACAAATGGTTAAAACTTCAGGATGCTAACAATGAACCAAATCATACCTACTTTTATAGTCTACTACCATTTTAAATATTGCCAATGCTTTATGGGATAATAAAGAAATCAAAAACACTATCCTTTAAAAAGAATGAGCCATTAATAACGTTTGAGTAAACTCATAAAAATCATTATTTCTTCCCTTTTTTTTGACCTCCGTAGATGCAACAACCTAGCAGATAATGTCAATGAACTTTAAGACTAAAAAAATTTGCCTTTACAAGATTAAAATTAGCTATATTCACACAAAAACTAACTTCATGAAATAAAAATTTTGACCGGGATATCTAAAGAATGTGTTCTGCACATAGGTAATCACATAAATATCAAGCCAAGTATTAAATTAGAAACACAAAAAATAACACTCAAGCCTTAACAATACTATCAACAACTGAAATAAGAGGCCATTGAATCGAAACAGTGAGCTGCGACTTGCAGCAACAACATTTGGGCTAGAATATACTAGTATTACAGCTATAATAAAAAATACTAAATAAAAACGACACAATGAAGTGGAAAAGGAAGCAAAATTATTGTAGGTCAGTTCCAACAAATGCTTGTTCAAAGACAATCAGTAAATTCACGTACAACCATTGCAATACACATTACATGAAATTCCTATAGCCGTCAAGGCTTCTACAGCAAATAATCCTACCATAACTACGATAATAATTAAATCACTACTCATAAAAAGGAAAGAAAGAAGAAGAAATAACTAAATATATAAAATGTGTATTTACCTTTTTTGGGGAAGAAAACTAGGATTATGATCCTTCGTCGAAGTCACTTCACTCTGAATTAGCGATGTGGGAGTGGGTTTTTCAGGGGCAAATTGGCAATTCGTTGAGGGGTGAGCTAGATTGTACTATTTTATACCAATTTGAATTTCAAAATTAAAAAATAAAAAGAAAAATTGATGAGTATCTGGTTGGTCGCAAGTCAGTTTTAGGTCAACAGGTTTCTTGGGTCATTTTGTTGTTTGAGCAGTTTAAGTGATTTCTGATGTCAGGTCGGTTCGTCGTTGTTGACGGGTCGAGGTGGTACCATTTTTATTTTGTTGTTGGTGTTTGTACACTTCTTTAAAGTAGTGTTGTTGGTTGTTGTTCGCATAGAAGAGAAGAAGATATAAATAGATGTTGGGCTGGGTATTATGTTTGGGCTGCTGACTGTTATGGGCAGGTGGGGTTTTGGTGTTGTTAGGATTGCACAACTGGGTATAGTAAAAAAGGTAGGAATTTAAAACTAGTTTATTTAATAAAAAATCCTAAATTATAATTTCAGTCAATTTCCTTTAAATTCAAATCATATTGAAAATCAGTTGGTCAATTACATCACAATTGTGGTCAAATTAGTTTCAATTATGATCAAATTCAATAAATTGGCCAACATTAAAGTACAATTCAATACGAATTATTAACCGATTTAATCCGGAGCTTTTTAGTTTAACAAAATCAAACAAATATTTTTCAAATAGATTATTTTTTAGAAAAAAATTATATTTAAATCAATATTTTCCCATTTGAAATAATTTTAGAGATAACCCTTGATTAACATCAAATTTTCAATAAAATAATTTTTAAGTAACAAAATTGTACAATCTCGTATATACAAATACGAGAATATATAATCTCTACTTGAACTGATAGAATTACCTAGAAAATATTTTGAAACTTTTTTTTTATTTAGATAAAAGAAATATTGTAATTTTATTTAAAATCAAAGAAACTCAAAATTAAACTTGGTCGTGGAGGGTAAGAATGGGCTTATACCTCCAACTTCACTATTCTAGAACTTGCTAAAGCTACTACCTGAACCTCCACAACCTAACTGGTTCTATACTTTAACATCTTCACCTTATATTAAAGTCACCACACTAAGTTTGGCAGTCACGATGTTAACCTTTCTATTTTTTCCAAGGATTGAAGCATGCTACATTTGCGGTCTTCCACCTATTCTTTACAATAACTTGTTCAACCTAAAAGGATGTACTCCCATAACTATCTGATCCTATAGTTTGCCATTTTACTTCTCTCCACCTATGGTTATTTATTTTGAACTATATCTATTTACCATTATGGAAGAGTAAGGGTCTGTAATGACCCACTAAGTCATTTTTAGTATTTTTGCTAATTTTTGTCATTCAGAGCCTTCATATAGCTTTCCCAACTCTTTTATTACTTGCTGGAACAGATAGTTTGGTTATCGGGTAGTTTGTTTGATTTTTAGAGGAAATCCCCTATTTTGAAGCTTTGCTAGTTTGTATTATCTACCGAGCAAAAAACTTTAGTTTAATAACCTTGTATGAAAATTCTAATAGCTCCAACAATTGTGGATCATTGATATTAGCAGTTGGTGCCTGATATATGTTGTGACTGCTAAAGCGTTTCTTTGGATGCTATAGCAGAGGACACTTTAGAGGCTTATTGGGATCTTTAGCAGCCCTATCTCAACCAACAGGTACCGCTTAAGAGAAACTTGGGCGTTGTAGCAGCTAGCTCTATAGTGGCCCTTGGTTTGATTTAGCGACTTAGCTCGTGGGAACGGGTACCGCTTTAGCAGCACCCAGGTGATTTAGCGGTTACTGCTAAAGCAGCCAAGTATTTGCTTTAGCAACACCTGCATACTTGGGAAGGGTATAAATACCCCACTTAGCTTGATTTTCACCATTTCTCTACTATTCTCAAGAGAGTAAAACCATAAATAGTGTGGAAACATGGGAGAAATATTTGTGGGTAATCTTGGATCTTGGGTAAAGTTTATTTATATGTTTTTCCTTCAAATTTATGGTAAGTTTCCAAAAATTTTTATTTAATTTTTCATTATTATCTAAAATCCCTAAAAGCTTTGTGTCTTGATTTTAGCATCATTATATCTCAGAATTTACCAAATTTTTAGTGTAATATTTCTTGAGAATGGAAGGACGTTATGTAGGTTTTGAAAGTGTGATTCCGTAAACAAGCCGTACATGGGATTTAACATAATTTTGGACCTAAAGAACAATAGTGTAATATGGGTATCATTTTTCTTATTTTGATGAGTACATTGTGATTTTGATAGTGTGGCATCTTGAGGAAGCTTCTTGGAAAGGAAAATCGGTGGTTTAGCGGATTCTTTGGGCTTTGTTTAGCATCTAGGTAGGCTAGGTTTACCCTCTTCATAGAATGAGCTATCTCATAGTATGATTATGATATTATGCTAGATATGGGGTAGGATTTAGGTGTTGGAAGTATAAATAAGAATATTTAGATTTGGTGAACCGTCTAAGCTATCTTGAAACCATAAATTAGGAGTAATTAGCTTAGTTACTCATGTCTTAGGTTAAGTGGGCTTCGTGGATCATGGTTAGAATGGAAATGCCATAGTTACTCAAGCTAGGTTAAATTGCCTTAGTCATTCATGTTTAGGGTGAAATTGGCTTTAGATGCTTATATTAAGAAAAATTGCCTTATTTTCTATTATTTTAATTAGGATTGACTTAGTTGTTCGTGTTTGGGGAGAACCACTATTTTTGGGCAATTTATGGCTTATTCAACATCTATAAATGAACTTAGATACTTTAGCCTAGTCTAGGGTAGAAGTTTCCTAAAATAGGTTTCGATGATTAGAAATGGGCCACTTCGAACCACCTTTGGCCATGACGTATGATAACTTTATAGATTTATTAGTGCATGATATATCATTATTAAATTTTTGTTTCGGACTTAAGGATATTGAATATGTATTTATTGATTATGTTAGTCGGATATTGAAAGATTGATGATAATTTCGAGTATTGCTAATAGTATTGATTATATACACAATTAATGATTAATGACTAGTGTTATGGCCAATATATATACGATTATTGATAATGCTTCCGTATATGATTAATGAGATGGACTATCTATGTTCTTAAGGATATAGACATCAAAGTGATTAATGATTAATGACTTATAAATAGGATTAATAACTCATAGATGTGATTGTTGAAATAACTTATGTTTATGACTAGTGACTTGGCTTATCAGTATGGTAATTGGCATCACTTAATATATGTGGTATTGGTATTTTCTATGGCTGTGGGCATCAATATGACTTATAATTATGATTCTTGGTACGGTGTATATACATGAAAAAAAGGTGATGATCTATAGTTATAGTTTTTTGGTATAGTCTCTGAGTTAGTTTATCGGTATGGCTTGCTGATATGGTTCTTTGGTACGGTTATAAGTATGAGTTTTGGTTCGAGTCTAAAAGTTGATAATGATTTTGATATCATGATTTTTGGTTCAAGTCCGGCAAATGATGATAGACTATTGAGTTTTGGTTCAAGCCAGACATTGCGAACTATGTATGAGATGATGTAGTTCAGATGGATTCTTGGTTATGGCACGATAATTCTTTAGTTTACGGATATTCAATTGCTTAGTTTCATTGATTTTACCCTCCATTCTTATGGGGGCCTGTGTTGGGTTATTTATTTTTTTACACATATTGGCTTATGGGGGCCAATTTTGTAGTTATTGTTGTATGATCTTTATGTTATTTCCTTGTATGAATTAATTAATTTATGTACAATGATGTTAGTGTTTATTTCTAGGTTTACCCCTTTTTCTTTACTTATCTGACTTTATCTAGTATTTTATCATATTTATATCATATTTTATCTTAGTCAACCGATGATGCCTACCGAGTACCTGTGGTTTTGATACTCATAATACATTCATGTACCTTTTTGGTGTAGATACGAGTGCTTGTTTTCATCACTGATTCGATGCTCCTGCAGGGTTGAATATGGATATTAGGTGAGATCTTGGAGTTGGAGTTACCTTTTTTTCCTTCTATTTATCTATGTCTAGTCTTTCATTTTTGAGATGGATTGTATTGACTATTTAGTACTCATAGTATATTTGTAGTTGCTCTTGTACCGACATCACAGAGTCTTGGTATGGTTGTTGATTTCCTATCTATCTATTAGACCTTTATGACTGTATTATTGCTATTTAAGTCTTTAACTGTTAATTTTCAGTTTTTAGGCCATGTTCCACCAAGTTATCCCATTGCATCTTGCTCTAGGCTATAGTTTGGCTCCCACTGACATGACCGAACTAGGGCCTAGTCATGTTGGGTATCTCATGTTCGACCCGGACCAGAGACCGCGCCTAATACCAAACCATAACTTCCTGAACCCTATGTCAGATGAATTTCAAACATATAACAATATAGAACAATTATAATTTAAAGAAATTTAATCATAACCATAACCATGACCAACCAAATATCCATTCAAGCATCCAAATGATGTCAGCCCCAATACCAAACCAATGCCAAGGCTGACACCAATACCAACACCGCCCATGCCCATAGTAGTCATATAAAGCCCCTAACTGAAATCCAGGAACATCTGTCGGGACATTCTCTCGACCATAGCTAAATCCAAAGTCCAAGAAATAAACAAAAGTATGAAAAAAAGTCCATAGCATGAAATGGAGTTTTCTGGAGTATGGAAGGTCACAACTTCAGTCCAACACAAAGTTGTTCCCGAATCCAAGATCACTGAGCAGGAGGAGTAGTACGATTGATTTCTGTATCGCTTGGGATACAGCACCCGAAGACGGGTTAGCAGGTGAACGATAGCATGTTCTCCGGAGTAAGGATAAAGTAATGCCATTATTTTAAACCGGAGTAAATAACCATATGCAATCTCATATATTTATACATATATACCATGCCGGAAAAGGGAACTGGGTTTTGGCATGCATTTAAAACTTTAACCTGGGGTGTATAGCTTTACTGACATAATCTACCCACGGGCTATTTGGGTCCAGTGTTACTACCTGAACGGGCCCTAGTATGTGTAGCCATACGAACAGGAGATATCACAGGGGTCGAGGATTCCCGTGTACCCTTTACCCTCCATGATACATAAATACGAGTATAAACGTGGGGGATTCCCATGTACCCACAAGTATATGGTAACAATGACCAACCCTCTTGTCAGCAAACATAAGTTTCCAGTGTCCATCCATCGGACTCACACCTTAATGGTTAGCTATTAAAACCCGCCATTATTGCTCAATTAAAACATTTAGCACATAATAAAACCACCAATTCAAGAATTTTATTACCAATGCATTATGAAGTGGTATCGCCATACCAACTATAGCTTGCAAGAAATGTCATTACCCAACACATAGGGGATTCCCATGTACCTCACAAGGTTTCTAGTTAAATCAAAACTATGGCCACCAAGGCCCTTCCAATCCATTTTAAACAAACTAAACCAATTTAACTTTCATTACCATATTATGTAATGCAAAGTTTTCAATAATAGTAAAACTATGTGACAAAATCATTCACATAGGCAATTTAACAAATATGTTGAGGGCATGCAGTTTCCAAATCCAAAACCAACAATTGACCATTCCTATGCAACTACATATTCAAATCATAATCACAACATGAAAACCATAAGTAAAACATTGGAGAACACCTTCTAAAAAAGAACAACCAAGACAACCATCACATATTTCAAAACTCAACATTACCACAACAATACCATGAAAATAATTCATTAAAGCATGCTTTTAGTCGAACTAATAATGAGGGAGGAGTGGTGTGCCTTAGATAACAAGGAAGGTGGAGAGAAACCACCCCTTTGAGACTTAATTGATTGCCTTGAAGAAAAACCTAGACTTTGTTGATCCAAGAGCTTGAGAGAGATTTGAGAGTTTTTAGAGAGTGTCTGATTGTGTATAATAGGTTAAGGAAGACTCCAAAGGTGTTTTATGTTGCAGGATCAAAATGAGTTATTAGGGGGAAATGTCCAAAATACCACAAACTTAGACTATAAAAATTTCCGCAGGTATGTGTTGTTTGGACCCCTCACTCGTACCTACATCATACGAATGGTACCTTCCACTCGTACCTTAGCTAAAAAGTTGGACAACACATTCTGTCCAACATACGACTCCTTAACTTAACTCATACTAACACCATATGACCAATACCCTTCAAGTCGTACCCTAAGCAGAAACATCTAGGCTAGACACTGGACAATATATAGTTGGACCCTACCTCTTATATCATGTACATATATCTCGTATGGAGTGTTCTCATACCTTGGATAGAACTCGACCAATATCACACTGACAAATATATGGATAAGGTTCCTGGACTCGTACACACACCATACGACTAGTATGGTGAGTCATATGATTAACAAAAGACTTAAACTCATGAAATTTTTCAAAGGCCAGAACCCAGGGTGTTTCAATTCTCCCCCACTTGGATCATTCATCCTCGAATGATGGAACAATGTAGTACAAACATAATTAATCCCCTAAACGTCTCTACCCTTACCTTTAACCAAGTTATAAAATAAAGATACCAAGGATGTCAATGTTTTCATTAACAGAGTTTGCAAATAAAGACGTCATGAAGAATACATACCTTCCACATGAATTTCTCGAGCAGCAAACAAGAACGGAAACTTGGATTTCATGTCCTCTTCAGCTTCCAAAGTAACATCTTCCACCTAGTGGTTCTTCTATGAAACATTTACCATGGTCACATCCTTTGTTCACAACTGACGAACCTGACAATCCAAGATCTCAACTGGGATCTCTTCATAAGATAAGAAATCTTGAATAACAATATCATTGATAGGAATAATTTATGTCGGATTACCAATACACTTCCTCAACATAGAGACATAGAATACCAGGTGAATGGAGCTCAAACTAGAAGGCAATTCCAACTCATATGCAATATTTCCAACCCTCTTTAAAATCACATAAGAACCCACATAAAGAGTACAGAGCTTCCCCTTCTTCCTAAATTGCATCACTTCCTTCATTAGAGACACCTTTAGGAACATCCTATCTCAAACTTCAAACTCTAAGTCCCTTCGCCTCATGTCTGTATAGGACTTTGGAAACTTTTGGCGGACTTGAGTCTATCTCAAATCACCTTCTCCATAGCTAGTTAACTAAATCCGGGCCAAACATATCCTCCTCTCTAACCTCGAACCACCCAATAGGGGATCTACATCTCTTACCATACAAGGATTTAAATAGAGCCATATGAATGCTAGAGTGGTAGCTATTATTGTAAGAAAACTCTACAAGAGGCAAGTGCTCAATCTAACTACCACCATAGTCAATCACACAACCCCATAGCATATCCTCTAATGTCTGAATAGTCCTTTCTGCTTGCCCATCCGACTGTGGTGAAAAGTAGTACTTAGGTTTACCTTAGTCTCCAACCCTTTCTAGAATGACCATCAAAAGTGACATAAAAAATACATAGAATGATTAGAGATGAGAGAAAAAGGTATCCCATGCAACTTCACAATCTCATAGAGATACAACCTCGAATAATCCTCAGCCAAGAAGTTAGACCTCACTGGCAAAAAGTGAGTCAACTTTGTCATCCTATCCATGATGACCCAAACTGAACAAAACTAATTTCGATATTGAGGAAGACCAGTAATGAAATCCATGTTGATAACTTCCCACTTCCATTCAGGCAGCACAATTTCTTGATATAATCCTCCAGGCATCATGTACTCAACTTTCCCTTGTTGGCACACCATACACTTGGCCACAAAATTAGCCGAATCCCTCTTCATATTGTTCCACCAATATATCTACTTAAGGTCATGATATATTTTCTTTGAACCATGATGAATAACATAGTGAGACTCATGCGCCTCAGCCAGGATCCTCTCTTAGAAACCATCTATATGAGGAACACATAACCTTCCTTGGTACCGCAAAGTACCATCACCACTAATCTCAAAGGTCATCACCTTCTGCCAACCTTTATCACCCTTGATCCTCATCAAGATAGGATCAAACATATCAAATAACTGTTTCTCCTTGATTTCGTCACTAAGAGAAGACCGCACCACTTTCTGCACCAACACACCACCATCCTCGGAGTCCAAGAGACGAACTCCATGGTTAGCCAAATGGAGAATGTCCTTCACCAACTCCCACTTCCCTTTGTCCACATGATCTAGACTCCCCATAGATAATATGCTAAGAGCATCAATAACCACCTGGGTGGTGTGAAGCCTCATATCATAATCCTTCAGAAGCTCTAGCCATCTCCTTTGTCTAAGGTTAAGCTCTTTTTGAGTAAACAGATATTGCATGCTCTTATGATCAGAAAAGATATCCACATGCACTCCATATAATTAGTGATGCTAGATTTTCAGTGCGAACACCACACCCAAAAGCTCTAAGTCATGAGTTGGATAATTCTTCTCATGCACCTTCAACTGTTTAGAGGCATAAGCTATTACCTTACCATGCTGCATTAAAATGCAACCAAGCCCCACACGGGATGCATCACAATAGAGCATAAATCCATCTATGCCTTTAGGAAAGGTCAAGACTAGAATTAAAGTTAGCTTATCCTTCAGCTTCTCGAAACTCCCCTCTCAAGCATCAAACTACAAGAACATTACCTTCTTCTGAGTCAACTTAGTTATTGAGGAAGCTATCAATAAAAAACTCTCCAGTAACCTCCTATAGTAACCCTTTAAACACAAGAAGCTCCAAATATCGGTTCGAGTTATGGGTCTAGGCCACTTCTTCACCACTGCAACTTTGTTCGGATCCACCATGATCCCTTTACTATATATGATATAACCTAGAAAAGTGACAATATTTCACCAGAATTCACATTTCAAAAATTTGTCATACAATAACTGCTCTTTCAAGATTTATAACACAATACGAAGGTGATTCGCATGATCCACTCCGCTCTTAGAGTACACTAGAATATTGTTTGTGAAAACAATAATGAACAAGTCTAGAAACTGATAGAAGACCCTATTCATCAAATACATGACTGTCGTATGGGCATTGGTCAACCCAAAAGACATACTAGAAAGTCAAAGTGCCTATATCGGGTATGGAAGGCAGTCTTAGGGATGTCCACCGCCAAAATTTTAATTGGTGATACTCACAATAAAGATTAATCTTGGAGAAAAACTTAGCACCTTGTAACTGATCAAATGAATCATCTATCCTCGAAAGAGGATACTTATTCTTTACTGTTACCTTGTTCAACTGTCGATAATCAATACACATTCGAAGGGAACAATCCTTCTTACATATGACTAACACCAGTGCACCCATGGGACATACTAGGATGGATGAAACCCTTATCTAAAAGATTCTAGAGTTGCTCCTTAAGCTCTTTCAACTCAACTGGAGCTATTCTATATGTAGGAATAGAGATTGGAAGAGTGTCCGGTACAAGACAAATCCCAAATTCAATCTCCCTATCAGGAGGAACACTAGGAAGGTCATCAGAGAGGACCTCAAGAAATTTATTTTCCACCGGAACAGAATACAAAGAGGAACCATCCGAGTTAGAATCTTTAACCCAGACTAGATGATAGAGACACCCATTGGAGATTAATCTCTGATCTCTAATATATGATATAAACTTCCCCTAAGGATCTAAGAAACCATCCTCCCACTCAACAATTGGTTCATTAATGAATTTAAAGATGACCTTACGGGTCTGACAGTCTAGAGAAGCATAACACAAGTGCAACCAATCCATCCCTAATATGATATCAAAATCCACCATATCTAATTCAAACAGATCCATGATAGTGTTTTTACTAACAACATATACCACATGCCTCATAGACTCTTTTAGCAATCATAGAGTCACCTACCAGGGTAGAAATAGAAAAGGGTCTGAAACACACTCCTGACCAAATATAAAATGCATAGCCATAAATGGGGTCAAATAAGAGAGAGAGGACCCCATATCAAGTAAACAGTACACCTAATAGGGAAAGAGTTTTAACATATAGTCACGACATCAGGTGATGCCCCAGATTCCTATCGGGTAGTAAGAGCATAGAGACTATTTCGAACAGTACCGGAACTAGATGGTGCACCCTTTGATGCTGGAGTTGAAGACAAAGCAACAAGAACTATTTTTTCCCTAGAGATAACCTTATCAATAGGACAGTTTCTATTCATGTGCCCTGGCAGATTGTAGTTTAAACACCTGTTATTCCCCAAATCACAGAAACCCTGATGCAATCTACCACAAAAACTGTAGGAAAGATATGATAGTGCTGATTTGGACCGCGCCACTAGCCTGAGATTGGGCACCCTATGCCCTAATATTATCACTACCTTGAAAACGCCTGTCACACGATGACTTTGGGTAGAGATCACTAGCCGTCGAGTAATATAAAAAATTAACCCACTTCTTCTTGGGCCACTTCCCACCATCCCTACCACTCTGCTGTTGGCCACCACCTTGCTAAGAGAACTTAAACTTCTTGCCCTGCCTCTACCCTATCTCAGCCTTCTTCTTCTTTTCTTCCTCCACCTGTTATATATACACAACTAACTTAGAGATATCTATATCCTTGATAAAAAAAAGTAACCTTACTTTCCAATATCATGTCTCAGGATAACCCAGAAGCAAACTTCCTCATCCTTGCCCTTATACTAGAAACAATTTCCGAAGCATATCGAGATAACTGGTGGAATTTCACGGAATACTCCTCCACTGACATATTGCCTTGCTTTAGATTAATAAACTCTTCCGCCTTTGCTTCCCTCAACTCCTAAGCAAAGAAGAAGTCCAGAAAAGCATTTGAAAAATCTTCGCACAAAGATGACTCAATATCGTCACCCCTTGACTGATCCCATTCCTCGTACCATTAATATGCCACATTCTTCAGCAGGTAGGCGGTAAACACTATGCCCTCCATAATAGTGGCATGCATAACATGAATCTTTTCCATCTTATTCAAAAAAAACTAGAGGATACTCCTCCACCTTAACACCAGTAAAGGTTGCGGGTTGAACCTTATGTACTAGCAAACCCTTGTGGCCTCAGAAGATGGAATAATAGGAATACCATGCTCAGACTAAGAAGCTACCAACTGTGCCAACATATGAATGGACTGACAAAACTCAGCATTTGCCACTTTTTCCTGAGGAGCTCAAGAAAGACTAGAGGGAACTGGTGGAACTCTAGGAGAATAACCAGGAACTGGACCCCTAAACAAGCTCTAGACCCCATAAGTAGAATAGGTCCCATCAACATTTTCCGTAGGTAGGACAGAGAAGTTTCTGTGAGCTTTAGATCATCAAGGAGGCATGATCTGAAATGAGAACAAATATGAATTAAAGGAGAACTCAAAACCTTAGACTCTATAGCTCAAAAATAGAACACAAAAAAGAGAAACATTCCTAAATACCTCGTAGCCTCTACCTTATAAGTGTGGCATGTTGCACACCCTTAAAAATGAATCTACTCGACACGTCTTTGTGGACTCCCAAGTGACCATGAACCTAGGGCTCTAATACTAATTTCACACGACCCGAACCAGGGCCTAGTTATGTTGGGCATCTCCTGTATGACTCGGATAGGACACTGCCAACAATACCCAACCATAACTTCCTGAACCCCATGTCGGATGAATTTTGAACATAAAAAAGGTTCAACAATTATAATTGAAATACATTTAAACAAAACCATAACCATGACCAATTAAATATCAATCCAAGAATCCAAAAAATTTCATCCCCAATACTAATACCAATGCCAAGGCTAACAATAATACTGACACCACCCTATGCTTATATTAGTCTCATAAAGCCTCTAACTGAAATCCAAGAATATTCGATCGAAAAATTCCCCCGACCATAGCTTAAAGCAAAGTCCAAGAAAGAAACAAAAGTATTAAAAGAAGTCCATAGTAGGAAATGGAGTCTTTTAGTGTATAGAAGGTCACCACTTTAGTCCAATACAAAGTTGTTCCCAAATCCAAGATCATTGAGATGGAAGAGTAGTATGGCCAACTCCTACATCGCGTGGGGATACAGTGCCCAAAGATGGGTTAGTGGGTAACTACTAGCATGTACTCAGGAGTAAGGATAATGTAATTCCATTATTTAAAACAAAAGTAAATAACCATATGCAATCTCATACATATATACATATATACCATGCTAGAAAAGGGAACCGGGTTTAGCACGCATTTAAAAATTTAACCTGGGTTGTATAGCTTTACCGTCATAATCAATCCATGAGCTATATGGGTCTAGTGTTACCCCCTAAATGGGCCCCAGTGCATGTAGCCGTGTAAACCAAAGATATCACAGGGGCCAGGGATTACCATGTACCCTTTACCCGTCATAATACATATACACGAGTATAAACTTAGAGGATTCCCGTGTACCCTACAAGTATATGGTCACCATGACCAACCCTCCTGTCAACATACATGAATTTCTAGTGTTCATCCATCGAACTCACACCTTTACGGTTAGCTCGTAAAACAAGTCATTATTGCCAAATTAAAATATTTAGCACATAATCAAACCACCAATTCTAAATTTTTAATACCAAGTAATTATGAAGTGGTATCATCATAGCGACTATAACTTGTAAACAGTGTCATTAGCCAATACTTAGGGGATTCTCCTATTCCCCACAAGGTTTCTAATTAAATCAAAATCATGGCCAGGAAGGATCTTCTAATCCATTTAAAACAAACTAAACCAATTTAAGTTCCATTACCATATTATGCAATGCATAGTTTTTAATAATAGTCAAACTATGTGACAAAATCATTATCATAGGCATTTTGACAAATATGTTGAGGGCATATAGTTTCTGAAGCCAAAACCAAGTATATATTGACTATTCCAATGCAACCACATGTTCAAATAATTATTACATCATTAAAACCAAATGTATAACATGGGAAAACACCATCCAACAAAGAGTAACATAAAACCCCAACATATATTTCAAAACCCAACATTACAACAATAATATCATGAAAGTCATTCATTAAAACATGGTTTTAGTTGAACTAACAATAAGGGGGGAGTAAAATTCCTTAGATAACAAGAAATAAGGAGAGAAACCACCCCATATAGACTTAATTGATTGCCTTTAAGAAAACCCTAGCCCTTCTTGAACCAAGAGCTTATGAGAGATTTGACAGTGTTTAGATAGTGTTTGATTATGAATAATCAGTTAAGGAAGCCTCCAGAGGTGTTTTATACCCTGAGATCCAAAGAGTTATTAGGGGGATATATCAAGAATACCCTCAACTTAAACTATAAAAATTTCCACAGGTGGGCGCTGTTTGGACCCCTCACTCATACCCTCATTATATGAGTGGTACCTTCCACTCGTACCTAGACTAAAAAATTAGACACCATATTCTGTCCAACTTACGACACCTTAGCTTATCATGCCATCACTATACAACTAGCACCCTTCAAGTGGTACCCTAAGCAGAACTATATGGGCTAGAAACTGGTTAATATATGGTTGGACCCTACTTCTTGTATCATGTACATATATCTCTAATAGAGTGTTCTCGTACCTTGGATAAGACTCGACTAATAACACACTAACAAATATACGACTAGGATCCCTAGACCCGTACCTACACCATACGACTAGTATGGCGAGTCATATAATTAATAGAAGGCTCAAACTCATGAAATTTTGCAAGAGCTAGAACCTTGGGTGTTTCAGCTCCCCCCCACTTGGATCATTCATCCTCGAATAATGCAACAAGGTAGTAAAAGTATTATTAATCCCCAAAATATCTTTACCCTTACCTTTAACCAAGTTAGAAAACAAAGATACCAAGGAAGTCAATGTTTTCTTTATCAAAGTTTGCAAACAAAGACGTCATGAAGAACACATACCTTCCACACAAATTTCTGGAGTAGAAAGCAGGAACTGATACTTGAACTTCATGCCCTCTTCATCTTCCCAAGTAGCCTCTTCCACCTTGTTGTTCCTTTATGAAACCTTTATAGAGGCCACATCCTTTGTTCACAACGGATGAACCGGATGATCCAAGATCTCAATCGGTATCTCTTCATAAGATAGAAAATCTGAAATACCAATAATCTTGATAGGCACAATTTTTGATGGATCATTAATACACTTTCTCAAATAGACGCATGAAATACCAAGTGAATGGAGCTCAAACTAGAAGGAAATTCCAACTCATATGCAACATTTCCAACCCTCCTTAAAATCACATAAGGACCCACATACCGGGGACTGAGCTTTTTGTTTTTTCCCAAACCGTATCACTCCTTTTATTTGAGACACCTTTAGGAACACCGTATCTCCCCCTTCAAACTCTAAGTCCCTTTGCCTCATGTCTGCTTAGGACTTTTGGTGACTTTGGATGGACTTGAGCCTATACCTGTAATGCCCCGAATCTGGTACCCAGAATGCTACACGGTGCTCATGTCCCTGAAGGACCACAAGCTAACTCATGACTGATATCTATAACTGGGCACTAAATAATATACTCTATAAATATGGAATAAATTACTGAAAGGCCATAAGGTTCAAATATCTGATAAAACATAACATCTGAATAATATGGTATCACTATACCAAGACTGAAATAACTGTTTGAACATACTAGTCTGAAAGCCTCTAAACTATCTAAAACTGTGGAGTTGATGGGACATGTCCCCAACTAAATTTGAAATACTGAAATAATAAAGTAATAAAATAATCATGCTATCCTCGAATGATGAGGACTCACTACTAGTCTATCTTCTTAATGTCTGATCTACTAAGGATACTTGGAGCTCGTGCTTCTGAACCTATGATATAAAATACCATAGCACAAATATATCAGCACGATTGAATATACTGGTATGCAAGTGAGGTAGGTTGAATGTAAGGGGTTTATATGTATGAACAATACTAAGTGATTAAATAACATGAACGTAAGAATACATGAATGAATACATGAACTGTGACTGAGATCATGACATCACTAAATCTAAATACTAATAACTTAAGTTTCCTATAACTGATATACTATTATCTGAAAGACTGTGTCTGATAGTTCAATTTTTTATAGAACTAGCTGAGTTTCGTACTGAACTGGGTGACTATATCTGACAGTCTTAAATTCTGTAAAATTATCTGAGTTCTACTACTGAGACTGAGACTAAGACTGTAACTGTGGGAAGTAGTTATCTAACTGATATGCCCCAAATAAGTTATTATAGCTTAGTTGGGGTCCAATCTGTAACCCCAATTGGAAGAGTGTCAATACCGCGCCACTAGTAAGGACAAGCTGTGGGTGACCCTAATCTGATAGTGTCCCAAAAATAGAATGGTTAGACCCTCAGCTGGCAGTGTTAATCCACCTTATCAACCCTCATGTGTCAGTTTTGATGTCTTAACCTATGTTGGCTACATAGTTCTAGAATGCAAGGATTGCTTCTAAGGATCACACCCTAAACTGTCAGCATGTGCCCTCATCCTTAGGTTCACTCGGTGCTAATTCCTACTCCTATCTAAATAGAAACTAAAACATGATTAACTGAACTGAACTGGACTAGGCTCAGTAAGTTCCGTTTACTGATGGAATACTACTAAGATTACTGAGTTACTGAGATTTCTTAGATTACTAGGATTTTTGAGTTTTTCTGAGTCATGAGTCTGACTAAATTCTACTGAGCATGGCTTGATTAAGAGTATCTTGAAAACTGACACTGGCTCTAGGCACACGGCTAAATTTTTGGGTACAAGTACCCCCAGGACCCAATATCATGAAACTGATAAGACATGACACTTCCTGGACACACGACCATAATCAACAATCCATAATACAATCATTGGGGAATTTCATAAGGCATTTAATTATCATGATTTGGTACATGAATAGGAATGCATATAAACATGTCATAATTTAATAGTGCTAATCTCATAAACAATCCATCAAATAATTTCAATGCATAATAATAAAATGGAAGTCATTTGGAACATAAGGGTAATACATGTGTTCATCAATTTGGACATAATTGATTCCTAAAGCATGATTCTTGTTCTCTTGGACATTTTATTAAACACATTGCATGCATAACCTTAGGCTTGGGCATATACACTTGTTCATACATCATGGTTTCTTTAATCAACTCAATTTAAAATTTTCCAACCAACGTACTAGCATAATTTCATGAAAAGTACATAAAGACTCCAACTTGGGATTCATACAACCACATCAACGTAATTAAAATCAACGCACCACATGGAAATCACAATTCATGAGTTTAAAATAGGATTCTTGAGATTCATGGATGAAAGAAACCCATGAACCAACACTTTACATACCTGGGTAGAGGATTTCTTGAAGATTGGTGGAGGAAAGCTTAAATTCTTGACTTGAAATTAAACACCTAGGATTTTTTGTTCTTGGGGATTGATCTTTGAGATAAACCCTAATTTTGTTTTGTGGATGAATAAATAAGTTATGAGCTCTGGTCTGGTATAATTAGGGGTTAAAACAGGTGAAAAAAAGACCCAAATACTCTTTTAAAAATTATTTAAAATTGTTGATCGAAAGTGGAAACGGTTTGGGCGACGGTCCATCGCTGGCTCGACCGCCCGTCGGTCTATCCCATCGTATTTGGCCAGAACCTGAAATTTCTTCCTTGTCTACGATGGTTTCGACCAATGTCCATCACTAGATCGATGGTCTGTTGGCCTGACCGTCGCTTTTGGGCAGTTCCGACAGTTCTTTATAAAATGTCCATATCTTTTTACTCCGATAAAAGATAATTCAATTTTACATAAGCTAAATCATTTTTACTCAACCTATGTTAGATACATAGTTCTGGAATGGAAGGATTGCTTCTAAGGATCATACCCTCAACTGTCAGTGTGTGCCCTCATCCCTAGGTTCACTTGGTGCTAATTCCTACTCCCATCTGAATAGACACTGAAACATGATTAACTAAAATGAACTAGACTGGACTCAGTGAGTTGTATTGACTGATAGAATACTACTGAGATTACTATGTTACTGAGATTTCTGAGATTTCTGAGATTACTGGGATTTTTGAGTTTTCCTGAGTCATGAGTCTGACTGAATTTTACTGAGCATGGCTTGACTAAGAGTATCTTGAAAACTAACACTGGCTCTAGGCACACAACTAAATTGTCGGGTACAAGTACCCCCAGGACTTGATAGCATGAAACTGACAAGACATGACACTTCCTGGATTCACGACCATAATCAACAATCCATAATACAATCATTGGGGAATTTCATAAGGAACTTAATTATCATGGTTTGGTACATAAATAGGAATGCATATAAACATGTCATAAATTAATTCAGATAATCTCATAGACAACCCATCAAACAATTTCAATGTATAACAATAACATGGAAGTCATTTTGAACATAAGGGTAAAGCATGGGTTCATCAATTTGGTCATAATTGAGTCCTAAAGCATGATTCTTGTTCTCTTGGGCATTTTATCAAACACATTGCATGCATAACCTTAGTCTTAGGCATATACACTAGTTCATACATCATGGTTACTTTAATCAATTCAATTTAAAAGTTTCCAACCCACGTACTAGCATAATTTCATAAAAAGTACATAAAGACTCTAACTTAGAATTCACACAACCTCATCCACATAATTAAAATTAACCCACCACATGGAAATCACTACTCATGAGTATAAAATGGGATTCTTGAGCTTCATGGGTGAAAGAAACCCATGAATCAAAACTTTACATACCTGGATAGAAGATTTCTTGAACATTTGTGGAAGAAAGCTTGAATTATTGACTTGGGATGAAAAACCTAGGGTTTCTTATTCTTGGGGATTAATCTTTGACAGAAAGCCTAATTTGGTGTTTTGGATGAATAAAGAAGTTATGAGCTCTGGTATGATATAATTAGGGGTTAAACCGGGTGGAAAAAGACCCAAATTCTCTTTTAAAAATGGCTTAAAATAAGTGATCGAAAGTAGCAACGGTTTGGGCGACAGTCCAACGCTGGCTCGACATTCTGTCAGTATATCCCATCATTTTTGGACATAACCTAAACTTTGTTCCTTGTCTATGAAGGTTTTGGAAATGGTCTATCGCTGGCTCGACGGTTCATCAGCCTAACCGTCGCTTCTGGGTTGTTCCGACAGTTTTCGATAAAATATCCATATCTTTTTACTTCGATACCGGATTTGGTCGAAATTGGTATCATTGGAAAACTAATTCAATTTTGCAAAAGAGAATTTTTTTATTTCAACCTATGTTCACTACATAGTTCTAGAACGCAAGGATTTCTTCTAAGGATAACACCCTCAACTGTCAGTGTGTGCCCTTATCCTTGGGTTCACTCGGTGTTAATTCCTACTCCCACCTTAATAGAAACTGAAACATGATTAATTGAACTGGACTAGGCTCAGTGAGTTCCACTGATTGATATAATTCTACTAAGATTACTGAGTTACTGAGATTTCTGAGATTACTGGGATTTCTGAGTTTTCTTAAGTCATGAGTCTGACTGAATTCAACTGAGCATGGGTTGACTAAGAGTATCATGAAAACTAAAACTATCTCTAGGAACAAAGCTAAATTCTTAGGTACAAGTATCCTTAGGACTCGATAGCATAAAACAGACAAGACATGACACTTCCTGGACTCACGACTATAATCAACAATCCATAATAAAGTCGTTGAGGAATTTTATAAGGAACTTAATTATCATGGTTTGGTACATGAATAGGAATGCATTTAAAAATATCATAATTTAATAGGGCTAATCTCATAAATACTCCATCAAACAATTTTAATGCATAGCAATAACATGAAAGTCATTTTGAACATAAGGGTAAAGCATGGGTTCATCAATTTGGTCATAATTGAGTCCTACAACATGATTCTTCTTCTCTTGGGCATTTTATCAAACACATTGCATGCATAACCTTAGTCTTAGGCATATATATACACTAGTTCATAAATCATGGTTACTTTAATCAACTCAATTTAAAAGTTTCCAACCCATGTACTAGCATAATTTCAAGAAAATTACATAAAGACTCCAACTTGGGATTCATATAACCACATCAACATAATTAAAATCAACCCACCACATGGAAATCACAATTCATGATTTTAAATGGGATTCTTATGTTTCATGGGTGAAAGAAACCCATGAATCAACACTTTACATACCTGGGTGGATGGTTTCTTGAAGATTGGAGGAGAAAAGCTTGAATTCTTGACTTGTGATGAAACACCTAGGATTTCTTATTCTTAGGGATTAAACTTTGAGAGAAACCCTAATTTGGTGTTGTAGATAAATAAGAAGTTTTGAGCTCTGGTATGGTATAATTAGGGATTAAACGGGTGGAAAAAGCCCAAATACTCTTTTAAAAATTGCTTAAAATCGCTGATCAGAAGTGGCAACGGTTTGGGCGATGGTCTGACGCTGGCTCGACCGTCCGTCGGTCCATCGCATCGTACTTTGCCAGAACCTAAACTTTCTACCTTGTCTTTGATGGTTTGGAAAACGGTCCATCGTTGTCTCGATGGACCGTCGGCCTGGCCGTCGCTTCTGGGCAGTTTCAACAGTTCTCTATAAAACGCCCATAACTTTTTACACTGATAATAGATTTGGACGAAATTGGTATCATTGGAAATCTCATTCAATTTCCCACAAGATAATTAATTTTTACTCAAACTATGTTGGGTACATAGTTCTGGAATACAAGGATTGCTTCTATGGATCACACCCTCAACTGTCAGTGTGTGCCCTTATCCTTAGGTTCACTTGGTGCTAATTCCTACTCCCATCTGAATAGACACTAAATTTGATTAACTAAACTGAACTGGACTGGTCTCGGTGAGTTTTGTTGACTAACGTAATACTACTGAGATTACTGAGTTACTAAGATTTCTGAGATTACTAGGATTTTTTAGTTTTCCTGAGTCATGAGTCTGACTGAATTCTACTGAGCATGGCTTGACTAAGAGTATCTTGAAAACTAACACTAGCTCTAGGAAGACAAAAAATTTTTTGGGTACAAGTACCCCCAGGACTCGATAGCATAAAACTGACAAGACATGACACTGCCTGGACACACGACCATAATCAACAATCCATAATACAATCATTGGGGAATTTCATAAGGCACTTAATTATCATGGTTTGGTACATGAATAGGAATGCATATAAACATGTCATAATTTAATAGGGCTAATATCACCAACAATCCATCAAACAATTTCAAAGCAAATCAATAACATGAAAGTCATTTTGAACATAAGGGTAAAGCATGGGTTCATCAATTTGGTCATAATTGAGTCCTAAATCATGGTTCTTGTTCTCTTGGGCATTTTATCAAACACATTGCATGCATAAACTTAGGCTTAGGCATATACACTAGTTCATTTATCATGGTTACTTTAATCAACTCTATTTAAAAGTTTTCTACCCACGTACTAGCATAATTTCATGAAAGTACATAAAGTCTCCAACTTTGGATTCATACAACTACATCAACATTATTAAAATCAACCAACCACATGGAAATAACAATTTATGAGTTTAAAATGGGATTCTCGAGCTTTATAGGTGAAAGAAACCCATGAACCAACACTTTACATACCTGGGTGGAGGATTTTGTTTAAAATTGGTGGAGGAAATTTTGAATTCTTAACTTGAAATTAAACACTTGGGGTTTCTTGTTCTTGGGGATTGATCTTTGAGAGAAACCATAATTTTGTGTTGTGGATAAATAATTAAGTTATGAGATCTGGACTGGTATAATTAGGGGTTAAAACGGTTGGAAAAACACCCAAATACTCTTTTAAAAATGGCTTAAAATCGTTGATCAGAATTGGCAATGGTTTGGGCGACGGTAAGTCTATGGCTCGACCATCCGTCGGTCCATCCCGTCGTACTTGGCTAGAACCTGAACTTTCTTCCATGTATTTGATGGTTTGCGCAATGGTACATCGCTGGCTCGATGGTCCTTCGGCCTGACCGTCGCTTCTGGGCAGTTCCGACAGTTCTCTGTAAAACGTCCATAACTTTTTATTCCGATATCGGATCTAGACGAAATTGATATCATTGGAAAGCTAATTTAATTTCCCACAAGATAATTCATTTTTACTCAACCTTTGTTGGATACATAGTTTTGGAATATAAGGATTACTTCTAAGAATCACATCCTCAACTGTCAATGTGTGCCCTTATCCTTGGGTTCACTCGATGCTAATTCCTACTCCCATCTGAATAGACACTGAAACATGATTAACTGAACTGAACTGGAATGAGCTCACTGAGTTCTATAGACTAACAGAATATTATTAAGATTACTAAGTTACTGAGATTTTTGAGATTACTAGGATTTCTGAGTTTTCCTAAGTTATGAGTACGACTGAATTCTACTGAGCATGGCTTAACTAAGAGTATCTTCAAAACTGACACTGGCTCTAGGAACATAGCTAAATTTTTAGGTACAAGTATCCCTAGGAATCGATAGCATGAAACTGACAAGGAATGACACTTCCGGGACTCACGACCATAATCAACAATCCATAATACAATTATTGGGGAATTTCATAAGGCACGTAATTATAATAATTTGGTACATAAATAGGAATGCATATAAATATCTTATAATTTAATAGGGATAATCTCATAAAAAATCCATCAAATAATTTCAATGTATAACAATAAGTCATTTTTAATATAAGGGTAAAGCATGGGTTTATCAATTTGGTCATAATTGAGTCCTAAAGCATGATTCTTGTTATCTTGGGCATTTTACCAAACACATTGCATGCATAACCTTAGGCTTAGGCATATACACTAGTTCATACATCATGGTTACTTTAATCAACTCAATTTAAAAGTTTCCAACCCACATACTAGCATTATTTCATAAAAAGTACATAAAGACTTCAACTTGGGATTGTTACAACCACATCAACATAATTAAAATCAACCCACCACATGGAAATCCCAATTCATGAGTTTAAAATGGGATTCTTAAGTTTCATGGGTGAAATAAACCCATGAATCAATACTTTACATACCTGGGTTGATGATTTCTTGAAGATTGGTGGATGAAAATTTGAATTCTTAACTTGGGATTAAACACCTAGGGTTTCTTGTTCTTGGGGATTGATCTTTAAAAGAAACCCTAATTTGGTATTGTGGATGAATAAAGAATTTATGAGCTCTAGTATGGTATAATTAGGGGTTAAAACGGGTGGAAAAACACCCAAATAATCTTTTTAAAACGGCTTAAAATCGCTGATCGAAAGTGGCAATGGTTTGGCCAACGATCCATCGTTGGCTCGACCATCCGTCGGTCTATTTCGTCATACTTAGAAAGAACCTGAACTTTTTGCCCTGTCTACGATGGTTTGGGAAATGTTCCATCGCTGGGTCGACGGTCCGTTGGCCTGACCGTCACTTTTGGGAAGTTCCGATATTTCTCTGAAAAACGTCCATAACTTTTTACTCCAATACCGGGTTTGGATGAAATTGGTATCACTTGAAAGATAATTCAATTTACCACAAGATAATTCATTTTTACTCTACCTATGTTGGCTACATAGTTCTGCAATGCAAGGATTGCTTCTACGGATCACACCCTCAGCTGTCAGTGTGTATCCTCATCCTTGGGTTTACTCGGTGCTAATTTCTACTCCAATCTGAATAGACACTGAAACATTATTAACTGAACTGAACTAGACTAGCTAGTGAGTTCCATTAACTGACGGAATACTACTGAGATTACTGATTTACTGAGATTTCTGAGATTACTGGGATTTCTGAGTTTTCCTGAGTCATGAGTCTGACTGAATTCTACTGAGCATGGCTTGAATAAGAGTATCTTGAAAACTGACACTAGCTTTCGGTACACAACTAAATTATCGGGTACAAGTACCCCCAGGACTCGATAGCTTGAAACTAACAAGACATGACACTTCCTGGACTCATGAGCATAATCAACAATCCATAATACCATTATTAGGGAATTTCATAAGGCACTTAATTCTCATGATTTGGTACATTAATAGGAATACATATAAACATGTCATAATTTAATAGGTTTAATCTCATAAAAAATCCATCAAATAATTTCAATGCATAACAATAACATTGAAGTCATTTTGAACATAAGGGCAAAGCATGGGTTCATCAATTTGGTCATAATTGGGTCCTAAAGAATGATTCTTGTTCTCTTGGGCATTTTATCAAACACATTGCATGCATAACCTTAGGCTTAGGCATATGCACTAGTTCATACATCATGGTTACTTTAATCAACTTAAATTTAAAGTTTATAACACACGTACTAGCATTATTTAATGAAAAGAACATAAAGACTGCAAGTTGGGATTCATACAACCACATCAACATAATTAAAATCAACCCACCACATGGAAATCATAATTCGTAAGTTTAAAATGGGATTCTTGATCTTCATGGGTGAAAGAAACCCATGAATCAATACTTTACATACCTGGGTGGATGATTTCTTGAAGATTAGTGGAGGAAAGCTTGAATTCTTGACTTGGGATTAAAAACCTAGGGTTTCTTGTTCTTGGGGATTGATTTTTGGAAGACACCCTAATTTGGTGTTGTGGATGAATAAAGAAGTTACGAGCTCTGGTCTGGTATAATTAGGGGTTAAAACGGGTGGAAAAAGACCCAAATACTCTTTTAAAAATGGCTTAAAATCGCTGATCGGAAGTGGAAACGGTTTGGGCGACGGTCCATCTCTGGATCGACCGTCCGTCGGTCCATTCCATCGTACCATTCCAATAGTTCTCTGTAAAACATCTATAACTTTTTACTCCGATACCGGATTTGGACGAAATTTGTATCGTTAGTAAGCTAATTCAATTTCCCACATGATAAACATTAATCATTTAGGAAGTCATCACTAACTCTTCTGGAGACTAGATTTGACTTAAAGAAAGTATGGCGTATTACAATACCAAATAACCTTCACCTTGTCTATAGCTTGGTTAACTAAATTTAGGCCAAACATATCCATCTCTCCAACCTAGAACCACCTAATAGGGGATCTCCACCTCGTACCTTACAAGGCTTCAGACAGAGCTATCTCAATGCTAGAGTAGTAGCTATTATTTTAAAAAACTCTACAAGAGGAAAATGCTCAACCCAATTACCACCATAGTTTATCATACAATTCCAAAGCATATCCTCAAACGTCTAACTATTCCTTTCGGCTTGCCCATTTGATTGATCGCAAGGAGGGGGATTCCGAAGGAAGGGAAGCAGTACTTAAGCTTACCTTAGTTCTAAACCCTTTTTGAAATGATCGCCAAAAGTTATATGAAAACTATGTAGCATGATCGGAGATGATAAAAATAGGTACCCCATGCAATTTCACAATCTTATAGATATACAATCTCGTATAATCCTCAGTCGAGAAGTTAGTCCTTACTGGAAAAAAGTGAACCAACTTTGTCATCCTATCAACGATGACACAAACCGAATCAAACTAATTTTGAGATTGCGGAAGACCGGTAATGAAATCCATGTTGATCACTTCACACTTCCATTCAGATGGCTTAATTTCTTAATATAATCCTCCGTCCCTCACATGCTTAACTTTCACTTGTGGTCACACCAAACACTTGGCCACCAAATTAGCCACATCCCTCTTCATATTATTCCACCAATACATCTCCTTGAGGTCATGATACATTTTTGTCGAATCAGTATGAAAAACATAGCACTACTCATGCACCTCAGCCAAGATCCTATCTCGTAAACCATCTACATTAGGAACACATAACCTCCCTTGGTACCACAAAGTACCATCACTACTAATATCGATGGTCATCACCTTCTTCCCACCTACATCACCCTTTATCCTCATCATTAAAGGATTTAACATCTGATTCTCCTTGATTTTGGCACTTAGAGATGACCGCACCACTTCCTGCACCAACATACCACCATCCTCGAGGTCCAAGAGGCACACTCCAAGGTTATCCAAATGGTGAATGTCCTTCACCAACTCCCACTTCCCTTTGTTCATATGAGCCAAACTCCCCATAGATAATGTTCTAAGAGTATCAATAACCACCTTGGTATTAGTGAAGACTCATATCATAATGCTTGAGAAGCTCAAGCCATGTCCTTTGCTTGAGGTTAAGCTCTTTTTGAGTAAACACATATTTCAGGCTCTTATGATCAGAAAAGATATCCACAGACATTCTATACAAATAGTGAGGCCATATTTTCAATGTGAACACCACACCCAAAATCTCTAACTCATGAGTCGAATAATTCTTCTTACGCACCTTCAATTGTCTAGAGGCATAAGATATCACCTTGCCATGCTACATCAAGATGGAACCAAGCACTCATCACAATAGGCCACAAATCCATCTATGCCTTCAAGCAAGGTCAAGACCAGAGCCAAAGTTATCTTATCCTTTAGCTTCTTGAAACTCCCCTCACAAGAATCAGACCACAAGAACTTTACCTTCTTCTGAGTCAACTTAGTTAATAGGGAAGCTATCATAAAAAAACTCTCCAAAAATCTCCTATAGTAACCCGCTAAACACAATAAGCTCTGAATATCGATTGGAGTCATGGTTATAGGACACTTCTTCACCACTGCAACTTTCTGCGGATCCACGATAATCCCTTCACTAGAAATGATAAGACCTAGAAAAGTGACAGCGTTCAACCAAAATTCACATTTCAAAAATTTAGAATACAACTGCTGCTCTTTCAAGGTCTGCAACACAATGCTGAGGTGATTTGTATGATCCTCCTCGTTCTTAAAGTACAACAAAATATCATTTATGAAAACAATGACGAACAAGTCCAAAAACTAACGGAAGACCCTATTCATCAAATTCATGAATGTCGTAGGTGTATTGGTCAACTCAAAACACATAACCAAAAAGTCAAAGTTCCCATATCAAGAAAGAAAGGAAGTCTTTGAGATATCCACCACCCTAATCTTTAACTGGTGATACCCATACCGAAGATCAATCTTAGAGGAAACTTAGCACCCTACAATTGATTAAATAAATTATCTATCCTTGGAAGAGGATACATATTCCTTACCGTTACCTTGTTCAACTGCCTGTAATTAATCACATCCAAAGGGAACCATTCTTCTTACACACGAATAACACCAGTGCACCCACGAGTAAACATTAGGACTGATGAAACGCGTATCTAAAAGATCCTTGAGTTTCTCCTTAAGCTCCTTCAACTTAGGTAGAGCAATTCTATATGGAGGAAAAGAGATTTGACGAGTGTCCGATACAAGATCAATCCCAAACTCAATCTCCCAATCAGGAAGAACACTAGGAAGGTCATCAGGGAGGACCTCATGAAATTCATTTACCAGAGCGATGAAATGCAAAGAAGGACCATCCGAGTTAGTATATTTTACCTAGACTAGATGATAGAGACAACCATTGGAGATTAATATCTGAGATCTAAGATATGATATAAAATTACCCTTAGAAGCTATGGAACCACCCTTCCAGTCAACAACTGGTTCATTAGGGAGTTTAAAATTGACCTTACGGTCTAACAGTCTAGAGAAGCATAGCGTTAGTGCAACCAATCCATCCCAAATATGAAAGAAAAATCCATTATATCTAATTCAAACAGGTCCATGAAAGTGTCTTTACTACTAAAAGATACCACACACTCCCTATAGACTCTTCTAGCAATCATAGAGTCACTTATCGGAGTAGAAGAAAAGGGTGCAAAACATACTCTGGTCCCAAAACCAAAATGCACAACCATAAATAGGGTCACATAAGAAAGAGAGGACCCCAGACCAAGTAACTAGTACACGTCATGGAAAAGAGTTTCAACATACTAGTCACGACATGAGGCGATACCTCGAACTTCTATCGGGTAGTGAGAGCATAAAAATGGTTCCGACCAATGTTGGAACTAGATGGTGCACTCTTTGGTGCCGGAGTTGAAGACGAAGCAATAGGAACTTATTTTTACCCAGAGAAAGCCTTACCAATAGGATAGTTTCTAAGCATGTGCCCTACCTAACCACAGTTGAAACACCTGTCCCTTTCCTCATCACAAAAACCCCAATGCTATCTACCTAAACTACAAGAAGGATATAATGGTTATGGTTGGGTCCCACTAGCCTAAGATTGGGTACCCTATGCCCTAAAGTTGTTGCCACCTTAGAAACGCCTGTTACTCAACGACTATGGCTAGGGAGCACTAGCCGTCGAGTAAGATCTAAAATTTCCCCACTTTTTCTTAGGCTACTTCCCACCATCCCTACCGCTCTGATGTTTACCACCACCCTGCTTAGAGAACCTAAACTTCTTGCCCTTCCTCTACTCTATCTCAACCTACTTCTTCTTTTCTTCCTCCACATGTTGCATGTACATAACCAACCTGGAGATATCTATATCCTTGATCAACAAGGAAGCCTTACTTTCACATATCAAGTCTCGGGACAACCCAAAATCACACTTTCTTATCCTCTCCCTCATACTAGAAACCATCTTCAGATCATACCGAGATAACTGGTGGAATTTCAAGGCATACTCCTTGACCTACATTTACCTTGCTTCAGATTAACAAACTCTTTCACCTTTGCTTCCCACAACTCCTGAGTAAAGAAGCAGTCCAGAAAAGCATTAGAAAAATCTTCCCCCAGAGATGACTCAACATGATCATCCCTTCACTGATCCCATTCCTTATACAATTGGTATGTCATATCCTTAGCTAGTAGGTGGCAAACCCACATACTCTACATTAGTGTCATATATAATACGAAAGATCTTTTCTATCTCATCCAAAATACCTTGAGGATCCTCCTCTCCCTTAACACCAGTAAAGGTCGAAGGGTTCAACCTCATGAACTATTCAACCTTTGTGGCCTTAGAAGTTAGAGTAACAGGAATACCACGCTCAGACAGAGAAGCTGCCAACTCTTGCAACATATGAATGGACTGACAAAACTTAGCGCTCGTAACTTTTGCTTAAGGATCTCGAGAAGGACTGGAGGGAATTGGTGGAACTCTAGGAGGAAAACTAGGAAATAGACTAGACTAGACCAGTTTATGACCCCATAAGTAGAACGGGTCCCATCAGCATTGTCCGCAGGTATGATAGAGAAGTTTTTTTAAGCTTCAGATAATCGAGAAAGAATGATCTGAAAAGCGAATAAATATGAATTAAAGGAGAATTCAGGACCTTAGACTCAACAACTCAAAAATAGAACACAAGAAAGAAAAACATTCCTAAATACCTCGTAGCCTCTCCTTTATGAGTGTGGCGTGTTATACATCTTTAAAAGAGGCTCTACTCAACACGACTTTATGGAGTCCCAAGTGACCATGAACCAAGGGATCTTATACCAATCTGATATGACCCAAACTAGGTTCTAGTCATGTCAGGCATCTCATGTCTGACCCGTACCGGAGACCGCCCCTAATACCCAACCATTATTTCCCTGAACCCTATGTCGGATGAATTTCAAACATATAACAAGATAGATAAATTATAATTGAAAGACATTTAATCAAAACCATAACCATGAACAACCAAATATCCATCCAAGAAACCAAATAGTGTCATCCCAAACACAAATACCAATGTCAAGGATGACACCAATAGCGACACCACCTATTCCTTTAGAAGACACCTGAAGCCTCTTACTAAAATCCTAGAACACTCGGTTGTGACATGCCCCTGACCATAGCTAAAACAAAAGTCCAAGAAAGAAATAAAAATGGGAAGGTCATTAGGGAAGACATTAGAAAATTCATTCACCACTGAAACAAAACACAAAGAAGGACCCTCCGAGTTAGAATCATTAACCTAGACCAAATGATACAGACACCCCTTGGAGATTAATGTCTGAGCTCTAAGATATGATATAAACTTTCCCTTAGGATCTAGGTAACCACTCTCCTACTCAATAACCAGATCGTTAGGATATTTAAAGACAACCTTATAGGTTCGACAGTCTAATGATGCATAGCATGAGTCCAACTAATCCATACCCAAAATGACATCAAAATCAACCATATCTAATTCATACAAATCCACCAATGTTTCCTTACTACCAAAAGATACTACGCACCCCTTATAGACTCTCTTAATAATCACAGAGTCACCTATTGGGATAGAAATAGAAAAAGGGTTCAAAACACACATGGGACCAAAATCGAAGTGCATAGCCACCAAGGGGGTCACATAAGAGAGAGTGGACCCTGGATTAAGTAAACAATATACATCACGAGAAAATATTTTCAATATACTAGTCATGACATCAGGTAATGCCTCGGATTCCTACTGGGCAGTGAGAGCATAAAGACGGTTTCAACCACTACCGAAACTAGATTATTCAACCTTTAGTGCTAGAACTGAAGACAAAGAAACCAAAAGATTATTTCCCCCAGAGGCAACCTTACCAATAGGAAAGTTTCTAAGAATATGGTCTGGCTGACCACACATGATGCACCTGTCCATTCCCTCATCACAAAACCCTGATACAATCAACCACAGAATCTATATGAAGGACAAAATGAAGTCGATTATGCCCCACTAGCCTAAGATTGGGCCCCTTGTGCCTTAAAGTTATCACCACCCTACTGACGTCTTTCTCCTAATGGCTTCGGGTAGGGAGCACAAGCTATGGAGAAAGAGCCAGAAATCCCCCAATTCTTCTTTGGCTACTTACCACCATCTCTACCACTTTTTTGTTGGCCACCACCCTGCTCAGAGAAGCTAAACCTTTTACCCTGCCTCTCCCCTACATCATCTTTCTTTTTCTTCTCCTTATCTATTTATTGCATATTAAAAACTAACCTAGAGATATACATGTCCATGATTAGAAAGGTAGTCTTACTCTCAAGGATCAACCCATGAGACAGTCTTGAAGAGAACTTTCTCATTCGGGCTCTCATATCAGATACTATCTTTGGATTATATCGAGACAACTATTGAAACTTCAAGGAAAACTTCTTAATCGATATTTTCCCTTATTTCAGATTAACAAATTCCTTTGCTTTTGCTTCTCTCAACTCCCGAGGAAGAAGTGGTCCAGAAATACATTAGAGAAAGTCTCCCATAGAGATAACTCCTTGACATCACCCTTTTCTGTATCCCATTCCTCGTACTATTGTTATGCCACATCTTACTGCTAGTAGACAATAAACTCCACCCCTTCCACGTTCGTGGAATACATAACCTTAAAATTCTTTCCCATCTAATCCAGAAAACCCTAAGATCCTCCTCCACATTAACACCATTAAAAGTCAGAGGACTCATCCTCATGAACTGGCCAACCCTTATGGCCTCAAAAGATGGAGTAACAGTTGCACCATGCTCAGCCTAACAAACCACCAACTAAGCAATCATATGAATCAACTAAAGAAACTTAGCATTCACCATATTATCCTGAAGAGGACTAGAGGGAACAGATGAAACTCTAGGACAATCAGGAACTGGACCCTTAGACTAAGTATGGATCCCATGAGTAGACTATGTACCATCAATATCATCACCAATTAGGAAAGAGGAGTTTTTGTGTGTATCAAATCGTCGAGGCATGATAAAAAAAGTGAACAAACAAAGATTATAATAGAATTCAGGTCCTTAGACTCTACAAATTTAAAATAGACCACAAGATAGAGAAATATTCCTAAATGTCTTGTAGCCTATCTCTTATGAGTGTGGTGTGCTACATGGTGCTCATGACCCTAAGGGACCACAAGCTAACCCATGACTGATATTTGTACCTGCATACTGCAAATCATGACATAATAATGTGGAATACGTAAAATTGTAAGGCCATAAGGTTTAACTGAATAAAATTATGTCTAAAAATCATAATGTCCATGTGGGTGGAAATACCCAAAACAACTCAATATGAAAGCTAAGTCTGAACGTAAATCTGAGCATAAATCTAAAAGCCTCTACACTATCTAAATAAGGAGTTGAAAGAACATGTCTCCAACTAACTCTGTAAACTGAAGTGAAGAAATAAATAAATGTATTAAATAATATTGTCCTCGAATCAATGAGGACTCACTGTGTCTCTGTGAATGGAATGATACCGCTACTGCTGGGCTAGAGCTCGTGTCTCAAAACCTATGGTGTAACATGAGAAGAAAGCACCATAGCGTAAATGCGTCATTACAACTGGAGTACTGAGTATACGAGGAAGGTAGGCTGAACATAAAAGGGTTTGATGCATGAACAACACCGACTGACTAATATGAACGTGGGAGTAAAAACATGCATATATAGAAACTGAGACCGTGAATGCGTGATAGCAAGACCTGTAAGCTAATACATGGTTTGCTGATAACTGCCATGATTGATACTGCAAGCTGATAACATGGATAATTATATCTGATAGTCCTGTATATACTGAAATCTAAAGAACATAACTACTGTATCTGACAGTCCTGTATATACTGAAATCTGAAGAACACCCTGAGTTCTTTTATGGAGACTGATACTAAAACTGTGGGAGGTAGTGTTTAACTGACATGCCCCATGTATGCCGTTATGGCTAAGTTAGGGTACAATCTCTGCCCCAACTGAAGGGGTGTCAATACCATGCCACGGGTAAGGACAATTTGTGAGTGACCCTTATCTGGCAGATAATCAATGAGAACGGTGGGAACCCTAAACTGACAGGTTAAACCACCTCACCAAACCTAATCTGACAGGTTAATATGTCTCAACCTATACTGGCTACGTAGTTTTAGAACACAAGGACTGCTTCTAAGAATCATACCTTGAACTGGCGGGTGAGTTCCCATCCTTGGGTTCACTTGGTGCTAACCTATAATCCCATCTGGAGGGACTGGACATGAATAACTGACTATATATGACTTAACCTTACTGAATTCCATTGACTAGCGGAATGTTACTGATATCTGACAACTGACTAAGATCATGAGGTTTTCTTGAATCACATGACTGACTCAAGTCTATGGAATCATCGCATGAGTTCGGACATCGTGAAACATGACATGGCTCTAGGAACACTCTATAGTTTTTGGGTACGAATACCCCCAGGACTCGATAGGAGGAAACTAACACACATGACATGACTTGATCACAAGATTTGAGTCCACAATTCACAATATCATAAGCAGGGGATAGTATACTTCATGTATTTATTCAAAATTTCAAACATGATAGGAAAAGCATGGATATATTTTGTGTACATCATTTATATCTTCATTATCATACATGCTTTATACCACAATAATAACAACACATAATTTGCATGGAAATTCATATTGGAGTGTATGACTAACATGAACTTGTTATTTTGATATCATGAAATCATGTAGATATGAAGTTCTAACATACTAGGCATTTTATCGAACACCTTGCATGCATTATTTAAGGCATAGGTGGATTTCATACTTGCATTCTATCAATACATCTAAAGATCATGTTTTTCAACTAACAACATAACTTTCATGAGATATTCAGTCACGATACTATTATATAGCAAAACAAACAAGCATAAATCATGGGTATGATCATATCACCACAACCAACCAAGCTTTTCTATTTTAAAGATTTATTATTAAACTCCACGGACAAAAGGAATCCATGGATGAACACTATGCATACCTTGGAAGGGAGGTTCTGGATGATTGTCGGAGGAATTTCCTTGAAATTTGATCTTCAAGTACCTACCTTCCAAGGTATGCGTAGTGTTCATCCACTGATTCCTTTCGTCCATGAAGTTCAAGAATCAATCTTTAAAATACAAAAGCTGGATTGGTTGTGGTGATATGATCATACCCATGATTGATGCTTGTTTGTTTTTCTATATAATAGTATCGTGACTGTATATCTCATGAAAGTTATGTTATTAGTTGAAAAACATTATCTTTAGATGTATTGATAGAATGCAAGTATGAAATCCACCTATGCCTTAAAGAAGGAATGCAAGGTGTTCGCTAAAATTCCTAGTATGTTAGAACTTTATATCTACATGATTTCATGATATCTAAATAACAAGTTCATGTTAGTCATACACTCCAATATGAATTTCCATGCAAATTATGTGATGTTATTGTTGTGGTATAAAGCATGTATGATAATGGAGATATAAATTATGTACACAAAATATATCCATGTTTTTCCTATCATGTTTGAAATGTTGAATAAATACATGAAGTATACTATCCCCTTCTTATGATATTATGAATTGTGGACTCAAATCTTATGATTAAGTCATGTCATGTGTTTCAGTTTCCTCCTATCGAGTCCTGGGGGTATTCGTACCCGAAAACTATAGTTGTGTGCCTAGAGTCATGTAATGTTTCACGATATCCGAACTCAAGCTATGATTCCATAGACTTCAGTCAGTCATGTGACTCAGGAAAACCTCATGATCTCAGTCAGTCGTAAGATATCAGTAACATTCAACCAGTCAATGGAATTCAGTAAGGTTAAGTCATGTATAGTCAGTTATTCATTTCCAGTCCCTCCAGATGGGAGTAGAGGTTAGCACCGATTGAACCCAAAGATGGGAACTCACCCACCAATTCAGAGTGTGATTCTTAGAAGTAGTCTTTGTGTTTTAGAACTACGTAGACAGCATAGGTTGAGACATATTAACCTGTCATATTAGGGTTGATGAGGTGGTTTGACCTGTTAGTTTAGGGTTCCCACCATTCTCATTGAGTACCTGCCAGATAAGGGTCACTCACAAGCTGTCCTTACCCGTGGCATGGTATTTACACCCCTCTAGTTGGGGAAGAGATTGGACCCCAGCTTAGCCATAACGGCATACATGGTTCATGTCTGTTAAACACTACCTCCCACAGTTTCAGTATTAGTCTCAGTAAAAGAACTCAGGGCGTTCTTCAGATTTCAGTATATACAGGACTGTCAAATACAGTCGTTATGTTCTTCCGATTTCAGTATATACAAGACTGTCAGATATAGTCATCTATGTTTTTATCTTGCAGTATCAGTCATGAGAGTTATCAGCAAAACATGTATTAGCTTAAAGGTCTTGCTATCATGCATTCACGATCCCAGTTTCTATATATATATGTTTACACTCCTACGTTCATATTAGTCAGTCAGTGTTGTTCATGCATGAAACCCTTTATGTTCAGCCTACCTTTCTCGTATACTCAGTACTCCAGTTATAATTACGTATATGCTCTATGGTGCTTTCTTTTCATGTTACACCATAGGTTTCGAGACACGAGATCCAGCCCAGCAGTAGCGATAGCATTCCAGTCGCAGAGACATAGTGAGTCCTCATTGATTCGAGGATAATATGATTTGATACATTTATTTATTTCTTCAGTTCAGTTTTACGGAGTTAGTTGGAGACATGTTCCTTCAACTCATTATTCAAATAGTGTAGAGGCCTTAAGATTTATGCTCAGATTTATGTTCAGACTTAGCTTTCAGATTGAGTTGTTTTGGGTATTTCCACCCACATGGACATTATGATTTTCAGACATTGTTTTATTCAGTTGAGCCTTATGGCCTTACAGTTTTACGTATTCTACATTATTATGTCATGATTTGCAGTATACAGGTACAAATATTAGTCATGGGTTAGCTTGTGGTCCCTCGGGGTCATGAGCACTGTGTAGCATTTCGGTTCAGCAAATTGGGGCGTTACAAAATTGGTATCAGAGCCTAAGGTTTAATAGAGTCCAATTTCTTTAGTATTCATTTCATGCTAGTGAGAATAATCACAAGTTAAACTCTCAGTCTAATCCATTCGTCTCTTATTCTAGACCATGGCCCCAAAGAGAAGAAACCAGCCAGCTCCTCAGCCCGAAGATCCTTTGGGCGAACATGTTTCCCATGCGGAGTTTAGAGCCGCATTTACCATACTTGCTCAGTCCGTGGCTGCACAGAATGAATGGCCACCAGTCATTTTGGCCAATCCAGTGGCCAATCCCATAGATGCTAGGGTTTGGGACTTCACCCGGATGAACCCTTCATCTTTCCATAGGTCTTAGTCTGATGCGGACCCTCAGGAGTTCATTGACCAAGTCCAGAACGTCATTGGCATCATAGGTGTTACTTCTATTGAGAGTGTCGAGTTATCTGCCTACTAGTTATAGGATGTTGCTCATGATTGGTACAAACAGTAGAAGTCTGAGAGGTTAGATAATGTAAGACCTATCGAGTGGGAGAAATTTGTCAAGGCCTTCATAGATAGATTCTTTCCCCAAGAGCTGAAGGAAGCCAAAGTTCTTGAGTTCATAAACCTTAGGCAGGGGAATATGATGGTTAGGGAGTATTCTCTCAGATTTACTTAGCTAGCCAGGTATGCTCCTTATGTGGTTGCAAACAATAGGGCTAAGATGAGAAAGTTCGTGTCAGGGGTCAATGATAGCATAGTAAATGAGTGTAGGTATGCGATGCTGATCGGTGATATGAACTTATCCAGACTCATGACCTATGCCCAATAAGTACAAGAGAGAAGGTTAAGACTAGGGAGAGGCAGAAGAAGAGAGCAAGGTCAGGTAACTTCAACTTTGCTCACCCTAAGTCAGATGGAGGAAACCATTCACATTTTCACTCCAAGTCAGCTATTCCAGCCCCTTTCTCTACCAGCGCTCCAGTGCTAATGTTTAGAGACAGCAGCAAAGATAAAGTGCCAGGATCTAAATCTCAGGGCAGTGTTAGTAGTGCTCGAATGAATCCCCTTTGTCAGACTTGTGGTAAGAACCACTAGGGAATTTGCAGAGCCAGTAGTAATTTCTGTTTTGGTTATGGAAAGCCAAGCCACAGGATTAGGGAGTGTCTGCAGTCAAGTATTCAGGGTCAGTAAAATCATTGTGCAGCTCAGTTCGATCGCTGGAACCAGCAGGGTGCCATTTCCAGTGCTACCAGTGGGCAACGCCCAAACAGACTCTATGCTCTTCAGTCCCGGCAGGATCAAGAAAATTCTCCTGATGTCGTTACTGGTATGTTATAGATTTTCCATGTTTATGTTTATGCTTTTCTAGACCCAGGTGCATCCTTGTCCTTTGTTACTCCATACATAGAAGGCGATTTCGGAATCAGTCCCAAAATTCTAGAAGAGCCCTTTTCAGTCTCTTCCCTAGTGGGTAAAACCATCATAGCCCGATAGGTATACAGGAACTATCTGGTTATGATATATCGGAAATCCACGTCAGCAGATTTAGTTGAGTTAGAGATGACTGATTTTGATGTCATTCTCGGCATGGATTGGCTTCATTTCTGCTATGCCACAGTCGACTACAGAAACAGGATAGTTCAGTTCCAGTTCCCGAATGAACCCATCCTAGAGTGGAAGGGTAGCATTTCAGCGTTCAGGGGTCAACTTGTTTCCTACCTTCGGGCAAGGAAAATGATTTCTAAGGGGTTAGTGTATCATCTCGTGCATGTTAAAGATTCTAGTTCTGAATCTCCCAGTCTCGAAACAGTCCCAGTTGTTAATGAATACTCAGATGTCTTTCCCAAAGAACTTCCAGGCATTCCCCCCGAAAGGGAAATAGACTTCGACATAGACCTTCTTCCGGATACTCAACCTATTTCTATTCCTCCATACAGAATGGAACCAACAGAAGTCAAGAAACTGAAAGATCAGTTGAAGGATCTCTTAGATAAGGTATTCATCAGACCAAGCATTTCCCAATGGGGTGCGCCAGTATTATTCCTACGCAAGAAACATGGTTCTCTCAGGATGTGTATTGATTACCATCAACTCAACAAGGTCACGGTCAAGAATAGATATCCTCTTCCCAGGATTGATGATCTGTTCGACCAACTTCAGGGTGCCAGTTACGTCTCCAAGATAGACCTTAGATCAGGCTATCATCATCTCAGAGTTAGAGAATGTGACATTCCAAAGACAGCTTTCCGTACTTGGTATGGTCACTTCGAATTTTTAGTCATGTCATTTGGTCTTATCAATGCCCCTGCAAATTTCATGGATTTGATGAACCGTGTGTTCAAGAGTACTTGGACGTGTTTGTCATAGTCTTTATAGATGATATTCTGGTCTATTCTCGAACAGAGCGTGATCATGCAGACCATCTCAGGATTGTTCTTCAGACTCTCAGGGATCACCAGTTATTCGTTAAGTTTAGCAAGTACGAATTTTGGCTAAGATCAGTAGCATTCCTTGGCCATATTGTTTTCGGTGATGGCATTAGATTAGATCATTAGAAAACCAAGGCAATAAAAAACTTGCCCAGACCTGTATCTCCATCAGATATCAGGAATTTCTTGGGTTTGGATGGCTATTACAGATGGTGTGTCGAGCGATTTTCTTCTATTGGATCTCCCATGTCCATATTGACTCAGAAGAAGATTAAGTTTCAGTGGTCAGATTCATGCGAGAAGAGCTTTCAAGAATTGAAGACTCGACTCACCTCATCTTCAGTTCTAGCTTTTCCAGATGGTTCAGATTTGTAGTCTATTGTGATGCATCCAGAGTGGGTTTAGGTTGTGTCCTCATGCAGCATGGTAAGGTCATAGCCTACGCCTCCAGACAGTTAAAGCCACATAAGAAGAATTATCCTACTCATGATCTTGAGTTAGCAGCGGTAGTTTTTGCCTTGAAGATCTGGAGGAATTATCTCAGAAAGATCTCAATCTTCATCAGAGAAGGTGGTTAGAGATCTTGAAGGATTACGACATGAGTGTTCTTTGTCATTTGGGCAAGGCCAATGTTGTGGCTGACGCTCTCAGTAGACTCTCCATGGGTAGTATTTCTCATGTTGAGGGTAGCAAGAAAAATATGGCTCAGGAGATCCATCAGCTTGCCGGACTAGGCATTCACTTAGTTGATTCTTCAGAGGGTGGTGTATGTGTTCACAGTAGTTCAGAGTCATCTCTAGTTTCCGAGGTGAAAGAGAAGAAAGACAGGGATCCTAGCCTTGTCAATCTCAAAGAGTCAGTTCAGAATCAGAAAGTCGAGGTTCACTCCCAAAGGGAAGATGGTATTCTTCATTGTCAGGGTCGTCTATTTGTTCCAGGTGTAGATGAATTGAGGCAGGGAATTCTTGCAGAAGTGCATGGAGAGTGATACTCTATTCATCCAGGGGCCACTAAGATGTACCATGACATACGAGAGATCTATTGGTGGACTGGGATGAAGAGAGATGTTGCAGAGTTTTTGGCTAAGTTCTCTACATATCAGCAAGTTAAGATAGAGCATCAGAAACCTAGTGGTTCCATGAAAGAGTTCACCCTTCCTACTTGGAAGTGGGAAGAAGTGATCATGGACTTTGTGATAGGTTTGCCTAGAACTCGTCATCAGCATGATTCAGTCTGGGTTATTATAGATAGAATGACCAAGTTAGCTCATTTCTTTCCTGATCGTACTTCTTATTCCGCAGAGGATTATGCCAAACTCTATATCAGGGAGTTAGTTAGGTTATACGGTATCCCACTATCTATCATCTCAGACAGAGGCACCCAGTTTACCTCTCACTTTTGGAAAGTATTCCAAAAGGATCTCGGTACCCAAGTCCATCTCAGCACAACATTTCATCCTTAGATAGATGGTCAAGCAAAGAGGACCATTCAGACTCTTGAAGATATGCTAAGGGCATGTCCAATTGACTTCAAGGGAAGTTGGGATGACCACTTTCCTTTGATTGAGTTTGCATACAACAATAGCTATCATTCTAGTATTCAAATGGCTCCATTCGAAGCTCTCTATGGTAGGTGATGTAGATATCCTATTGGTTGGTTTGAAGTTAGTGAGGCCTCAGTCATAGGTCCTAACTTAGTGTTCAATGCCTTAGAGAAAGTTTAGTTGATCAGAGAGAGACTCCGGGTTGCTCAGAGCCGACAGAAGTCCTATGCAGATATTCGTAGAAAGGATCTTGAGTTTGAGGTCAATGACTATGTCTATCTTAAGATCTTTCCCCTGACGGGAGTGAAGAGGTTTGGAAAGAAAGGGAAACTTAGTCCCCGGTATGTCGGTCCCTTCAGAATTCTCTGTCGCTTCGGCAAGGTAGCTTATGAGCCTGAGTTGCGTTCAGATCTAGCCTTAGTCCATCCAGTCTTCCATGTCTATTTGCTCAAGAAGTGCATAGGTGACCCAACATTTGTTGTCCCTATTCACAGCATCAACATTCATAACAGCCTCTCTTATGAAGAGATTCCAGTCAAAATTATAGATTATCAGACTCGTAGATTGAGGCACAAAGAAGTCCTTCTAGTCAAGGTTCTTTGGCGAAATTAGTCTCATGAGGGAGCTACTTGGGAAGCAGAAGCAGATATGCATACCAAGTATCCTCACCTCCTCCCCACCAATTCAAATCAAGCTCAAGGTAACAGTTCTCCTTAAGCTTATTCCGTTTCATGTTCATGTTTCCAGTATAAACTTGGTACCTATTAACCGTTGCATACTCAGTCATGCATTCATGTATCAGTTGTTCGTACATCAGATATGCACGAGTTCAGTATGTTTAGCATGTCAATCATGAGATCAAGTTTCAGTTCTTCATGTTCAGTTCAGGTTCTATTGTCTTGTATCCCCTCTCAGAAAATTCTCATTCAAGGACGAATGTTCCCAAGGGGGAGATATTGTAATACCCCGTATGTTTCTAACCTAGGAAGTGAATAAGTTTTCCTACGTATGAAACATCCTATCCTATGAGTAGAATTTTAGTTCATGACTTACAATGAATATCCTAGCGATAGGATAGCTTGCGATGTCTTAAGCATGCTCATATGAGTCGCTTAGAGTGATGCAAGCTAAGAGTTTTTGAATCCATCAGATCTTAGTATTCGATTTTGCAAGGGTGATATTTGAACAAGAATAACGTAATTGATATATGGAATTTTGGAAGATTTATTCCCACCAAATTGTATAGAATCGAATTATCTTTCCAATGATACCAATTTCATCAAAATCCGACACCCGAGCAAGGAGTTATGGCCTTTCAAAGTAGAAGGCGTCGCCTAACCAATCGCACATGGCCACTAGAAAGCATAGGCGATATCATATGCGGCGCCTATGTAAAGCATAGGTGATATCATATGAGGCTCCTATGTAAAGCATAGGCGATATCATATGTGGCGCCTATGTAGATATAGGCGATATCATATGCGGCGCCTATATATGATTTCAGCCACGAAAACACTTAGTTTTTGAGTTATTTTTAGGGTAGTTAATTCTTTTAACACTCCTTACATGTCCCTAAACCTAACCTCACAAAATTTATATTTTCTAAACATATTACAACACTATTAACATCTCAAATCTCATTATTCAAGAGAACCACAGGAGAAAAACAACTAAGGTTGCACAATCAAGCTTGAAGATCAAATTTCAAGGAAATTCCTCCGTCAATCATCAAGAACCTCCCTTCCAAGGTATGCGTAGTGTTCATCCACGGATTCCTTTCGTCCGTGGAATTCAAGAATCAATCTTTAAAATATAATAGTTTGGTTAGTTGTGGTGATATGATTATACCCATGATTGATGCTTGTTTGTTTTTCTATATAATAGTATCGTGACTGTATATCTCATGAAAGTTATGTTGTAAGTTGAAAAACATGATCTTTAGATGGATTGATAGAATGCAAGTATGAAATCCACCTATGCCTTACATAATGCATGCAAGGTGTTCGATAAAATGCCTAGTATGTTAGAACTTCATATCTACATGATTTCATGATATCTAAATAACAAGTTCATGTTAGTCATACACTCCAATATGAATTTCCATGCAAATTATGTGTTGTTATTGTTGTGTTCTAAAGCATGTATGATCATGGAGATATAAATTATGTACACAAAATATATCCATTCTTTTCCTATCATGTTTGAAATGTTCAATAAATACATGAAGTATACTATCCCCTGCTTATGATATTGTGAATTGTAGACTCAAATCTTGTGATCAAGCCATGTCATATGTGTCAGTTTCCTCCTATCAAGTCCTGGGGGTATTCGTACCCAAAAACTATAGCTGTGTTCCTAGATCCATATCATGTTTCACGATATCCTAACTTAAGCTATGATTCCATAGACTTCAGTCAGTCATGTGACTCAGGAAAACCTCATGATCTCAGTCAGTTGTCAGATATCAGTAACATTCCGCTAGTCAATGGAATTCAGTAAGATTAAGTTATGTATAGTCAGTTATTCATGTCCAGTCCCTCCAGATGGCCGTAGAGGTTAGCACCGAGTGAACCCAAGGATGGGAACTCACCCGCCAGTTCAGGGTGTGATTCTTAGAAGCAGTCCTTGTGTTCCAGAACTACGTAACTAGCGTAGGTTGAGATATCTTAACCTATCAGATTAGGGTTGATGAGGTGTTTTAACCTATCAGTTTAGGAATCCTACCGTTCTCATTGAGTACCTTCCAGATAAGGGTCACTCACAAGCTGTCCTTACCCATGGCACGGTATTGACACCCCTCCAGTCGGGGCAGAGATTGGACCCCAGCATAGCCATAACAGCATACATGGGGCATTTTGGTTAAACACTACCTCCCACAGTTTCAGTATTAGTCTCAGTAAAAGAACTCAAGGTGTTCTTCAGATTTCAGTATATACAGTACTTTCAGATACAGTCGTTATGTTCTTTAGATTTAAGTATATACAGGACTGTCAGATACAGTCATCCATGTTATCAACTTGCAGTATCATTCATGATGGTTATCAACAAACTATGTATTATCTTACAGGTCTTTCTATCACGCATTCACGGTCCCAGTTTATATATATGCATATTTGCTCTCCCACGTTCATATTAGTCAGTCAGTGTTGTTCATGCATGAAACCCTTTATGTTCACCCTACTTTCCTCGTATACTCAGTACTCCAGTTGTACTGATGCATATGCTCTATGGTGCTTTCTTTTCATATTACACCATAGGTTTCGAGACACGAGCTCCAGGCCAGCAGTAGCGGTAGCATTCTAGTCGCAAAGACACAGTGAGTCCTCATTGATTCGAGGACGATATGATTTGATACATTTATTTATTTCTTCAGTTCAATTTTATGAAGTTAGTTGGAGACATGTTCCTTTAACCCCTTATTCAGATAGTTTAGAGGCTTTCAGATTTATGCTCAGATTTACGTTTAGACTTAGCTTTCAGATTGAGTTATTTTGGGTATTTCCACCCACATAGACGTTATGATTTTCAGACATGGTTTTATTCAGTTGAACCTTATGGCCTTACAATTTTACGTATTCCACATTATTACGTCATGATTTGTAGTATACAGGCACAAATATCAGTCATGGTTAGCTTTTAGTCCCTCGAGGTCATGAGCACCGTGTAGCATTCTGGTTTAGCAAATCGGGGCGTTACAGCTACACACCCTTAAAAGTGACTCTACTTAATATGGATTTGTGGACTCTTAGTTGACCATAAACCTTGGGCGCTGATACTAATCTGACACAACCCGAATAAGGTCCTAGTCGTGCCGGGTTCCTCAAGCCTAATCGGGACCGAAGACCACCCCCAATACCCAACCATAACTGCCCTACACCTTACGTTGGGTGAATTCTAAACATATATATCACATAACAAAATGGAGCAATGATAAATCAAATACAGTCAACCATTGTCAGCCCCAATACTAATACCGATGTCGAGGCTGACACTAATAATGACACCGCCCATACCAACCTATAGTAGTCTCGCAGATCCTCTATTCGAAAGTAAATAATATTTGGTTAGGACATTACTCCGACTATATCTAAAATCCAAGTCTATGAAAGGACCAAAGTATATAAATAAAACCATATCATGAAATGGAGCCTTTCGGAGTATGGAAAATCACCACTTCAATCCAATACAAGTTGATACCAAATCCAAACATTGAGCAGGAGGATTAATATGGCCGGTTCCTGCATCATATGGGGATACAACGCCTGAAAATGGGTTAGCATCCCAACGCAAGCATGCACTCAGATAAGGATAAAATAATGCCAACCTGTAAAACCAAGTAAACAACCATATGCATTCATATCCATACATACATATATATATATATAATCTATGTTGGGAAAGGGAATCGGGGTTAGCATTTCTTTAAAACCATTAACCTAGGTATGCGAAACTTAACCATCCTAGAATTACCCAGGGCTATATGAGTCTAGTGTTAACCCCTAGATGGGCCCTAGTGTATGTAGCAACATGAAGATGAGATACTATAGGGATAAGGGATTCCCATGTACCCTTTCCCCTCCATGATATATATATACAATTATAACTTTATGGGATTTATGTGTACCTCACAAGTATATAGTCGCCATTATCAATCCTTATATCGACAAACATGAGTGTCCATTGTTCATCTCCATTGGACTCACACCTTTATGGTTAGCTATAACAACCCACCATTATTGCCCAATTAAAACCATTAACACGCAACCAAATCACCAATTCCATTTATTATTAATGAAGTTTAAAAGAAGTGGTATCTTCATACCAACTATAGCTTGAAAGCAATGTTCTTAGACAATCTTTTAAGGGATTCCCATGTACCCAAAGATTCCACTATTATTAAGTTTACTTGTGGGATTCCCATGTACCCCAAAAGTGTTTCATTATTAAGTTTTCTTGGGGGATTACCGCGTACCCCAAAAGTTTATTTGTTTAAACAAATTTTATATCCTCCAAGGGCTTTCCCTTTAATTATTTAAAACCATACAAGCTAGTTTTAGTTCCATCATCATATTATACCATGCAAGGTTTTCAATAAATGTTCAACTATGGAATAAAAGTATTCTCATAGGCATTTTATCAAACATGTTGAGGGCGTATAATTTCCAAAACTAAAACCAAGTACCAATTAACCATTCCCATGTGACCATATGATCAAACCACCATTAAAACATGAAAACCATAAGTAAAACCATGGGAAAACATAAATCAACCATTAATAACCAAAACCCCCAACATATAATTCAAAACCAAAAACCATATCACAATTATGCCATGAAAACCATTCATAAGATATGTCTTTAATTAAACTAAAAATGAGGTAGGATAACATACCTTAGAGTACAAAGAAGATGGAAAGAAATAACCCGTTACAACCTTAATTGACCATCTTAAAAGAAACCCTAGCCTTTTCTTAACCAAAGATCTTAATAGAGTTTAGATACAGTTTTTAAGTGTTTAACACTAGAATAATAGGGTAAATATAGTACCAATAGTGTTTTAAGTCGTGGGGTCATAAGAGGTTAAGAGGGGAAATATCTAGAATACCCCCAACTTAAAATGTATAAAATTTTTGAAGAAGGGTACGACCCCCCTAAACCATACCATACTATATGAGTGGTACCACCTCTCGTACCCTAGGCCTCACCTTGGACCCCAACACTATCCAACATATAACCACCAAGGCCAAATCATATCCAACCATACAACAAGTACTCTAAAATAATACCTTAGGTGGATTAGAACACCTAGGCTAGACATAGGGCATCATACGACTGACATCATACCACTAGTACCCCAATATACAACTAGTATGATCTACTCATGCCTTGGAAAGAAATCAACCAAAACAGACTGATGAATATAAGATATGAGGACCCTAAACCGTACCCTATCATACAATAAGTACCCCAAGTTGTATAATGTCCAAAATACTCAAAACATAAGAAATTTTGTTGGACCAGAACCCAGGGTGTTTTAAAAACCACAGACAAAGTAGAGTGAATAATGAAAGAAGAAGGACAAAATAAAGGATCCACATAATAAAGATGATGGTTTTAAAATTCAAAGAAGAAGAGGGGCTAATAGAAGAGGAAATCAATATGGTAGAGAAAGGTATGAGTGGAACACAGGACCTCTAAGGGAGGGGAAAGAAATTCTCATAGGCAATAAATATGGGGCAATGGGGGAAAATTATGCTCTTAATAATAAAGAGAAAACATAGAAAGAGAAGGATGCACAAGCACAAAATTAGACACAAGAACAAGTTGGAGACATTCATGGAAAAGCTGAAAAAAAGCAACAATAGTTAGGTGTAATGCCTAGGTTTTTGGAATCTGAAAATTTTTAAAGGAAATTGAACACTGCCCAGTCAAAGACTCATGTGACAAGTCATTATTACTCATTATGAGTCATTAGGTCATACTCTTTATCTCACGAGTGAAGTTGCCCAAGTTTACTATTTGGATCATGACTTGACCCCATGAGACGTAGGGTAAGGTTTCAAGTCATAGTGAGAGATTCATGACCATAACAGTAGAGGTGCCTAAGTTTTCTTGTAATTCCACAAGTACAGTAAATGACTCGTGACCAGTCACCATAAGTTGTTACCTCACCTATAACGACTGGCACTGATTTTTTCTTACACATTTTCAATAAGGGATTTTTGGTTTTTCTCCTCCTTTACAATTTATCTATGACCTTAAAACAATTAAGGGATCCTATTAACATTAGTTAATCAAATCAAATACTACTCTCATCATCTTATAATCCCCAAAGTAAGAGAAAACTAGGATCCTTAAGGAATTCTTTCTTCAAGCTCTCAACTTTGGATTTTTTTTCTATTTTTGTGTGTTTCAAGCATGCCTCTCATTACTACACTTGTATTTTTTCATTATGGCATGAATTTTTTTAATAATCATGTGGTTTATTTGTGGGATTGAAAATTGAATTGAGGGGTTTTGAATAGTAATCACTTGGATTGTTTTCCCCATGATTTTATATGCATTGGTCATACATTAATTAATGGTTTGAGTATGAATTGAGAAAATATGGAATGGTTTGAAATGGGGAACATTGGTTTCCCTATATTGATGGATTGTGGCTTAAAATTGGCATTAACCTCAACCCACTTTGTAAATTGGTTATGAAATATGGGTATTTCATGGATTTTATTGCTCCTATAAACTATTGAATTTCATTAAAGACTTAACAAAATAAAATGGTTTTGAAAGGCATTTATGTCTATGGTTTTGGTTTAAAATTGAATTTGGTAGTCTAATGGTTAACAGAATAGTTATGGCACAATAAAATTAGCTTGCCAGTTACTATGCCTTAATAAATAAGTCATGGGTTAACTATTAGGATTATATGCAAATGTTTTAATTTTGTCTTAAAGGGGTATTTGTAGCTCGCCGTGAAGGTGGAGGTCCCACGGGGACCTATATGGAAACCACGTTTGCCGACATGGGAGTCTTTATGACTTTGTTAATGATTTAAACGTTATATATTTTTTGGATGGTTGGATCCTTGGTATCTCTAGCCTTCCCTCAAATTTCCTCAGTTTATGCGGCTGACACGAGATGGGTTTCTTTTAATATGGAAAGCTGAACCCATATATTTTGTTTGTGACTTTAGGATTGATAGAGCTACACAATCGAGGTCAATGGTTTTAAAATATCCTATTCATGACCCTTGTACCTTATCCCAATATCTTTTATATATATATATATATATGAATATGTGTACATGGTTTTTACTAACTTTGGACATAGCATTATTTTATCCCTTTTCTTAAGTTACATGCCAGTGCCCATGCCACTGACTAACCCTGGACGTTGTATCATTTCATGATGTAGGGTCCTAGGATTTTATATTAACTCATGAACAACTTCAGGTGGAGCTAATATTGGTTGAGTTACTGTGAAGTAGTGAGCCTCCATCATCCAAAAAGCTTTACTATTTTATTAGGTTTTTTTTCATATTTTAGAAACTATTAGCATTTCATTTTGGATTCTCTTTTGGTCATGGTCGGGGGCATGTCCTGACCTATTTGGTATTTTTGTATAAAAGGCTTTTATGGACAAGTGTATGAATTATTGTTATTTTAACTCTTAGTTTCCATTTGAGTGATCTTATCTATCTCATTATCATATTTAGTTTTCTTCTGGTATTTAGCTTCATTATATTCTAGATGTTAGGCTAAGGGGGTGGTATCTAGCTCATGGTGGACTTGAGATGCTATCATGACTACACCCTGGTTTGGGTCATGATAAGCTTGGTATCAGAGAACAATTTAGTGTCTTTGGGTGTCCACAAAGTTGTGTTGTGTAGAGTCCTTGTTATGCGGTGTACATCACTACACTTATAAGGGGGAGGCTATAAGGCATTTAGGAATGTTATCCTTTCATATGTTCTAGTTCGGGCTATAGAGACTAGTGCCCTTAAAACTCTCTAACTTTTGGTTTACATACACTTCAGATCATGCCTCCCCGAGGATATGTTGTTCGTAGAAACTATACTGGACACTCTACCTACCTGAGGACAATATGAAGGGAAATCGCACTGCTTATGAAGTGTAGAACCAGTCTAGGGTCCCCGCTTCCAATTGTATAGATCCAAGTAGAGTTCCACCGATCCCCACTAGTCCTCCTCAGGCTCCCCGGGTTGCTGACACCTATGATCAGCTACCCCAGGAAGACACATCTAATGCAGAGTTCCTCTAATATATCCACCTGTTTACTTAATTGGTGGAATCTTAGTCTCACCATCCTGATCAAGTTGGTTCTATTGCTCCTTCTTTGATGTCACTCAAGTTGGCCAGTTTATGAGGTTTAATCCCCAACCTTTATAGGATATAATGTTGAGGAGTATTCTCAAGGGTTTGTTGATGGTATAGAGAAGATTTTTAGAGAGATGTATGCTACAGATTCTGAGGGCATAGAGTTTGCTGCATATCAACTGAAAGACATAGCTTATTAGTGGTATGATAAGTGGGAACAACTGAGAGGTGATGATGTTGAGCCAGCTATATGGGATTAATTTTTAGGTGCCTTCCTAGATCATTTATTTTCTTTGGAGTTAAGGGAAGCCAAGGTAGAGAAATTTATGAATCTAAAGCAAGGAAATATGAGTATGAAAGGATATGCATTGAAATTTTAGCAGTTGTATTATTGTGCTCCAGATTTGGTGGCTTATATGAGATCCAAGATAAGGAAGTTTACTTTTGGGTTAGGAAGTTTACTTTTGGGTTGTCCCATGAATTTGTATTAGAGTGTAAGGTTGCAATATTAAACAATGATATGGATATCTCTAGGCTTGTGATTTATATTCAACAAGGGGAAAATGAGAAAAAGAGATAGACAGAGGTGGCAGAAACATAGAATAAGAAGTTTACGTATTCAGAGCATGGTGCAAATCAGTAGATTAGTGAAAGGGATGGTTGATAGTTGACCAACAAGAAGACTTGGGGAAATTCTAACTCATATTCTTTGGCTAGTGCTTCTATCCTAAGCCGTCTGATGATTGTTGTTTTTAAGACTAGTAGTGGTCCTAAGGAATAGGGTGACCAGTCTCAAGATAGTGGAGCTCAGTTGGCCCCATCATATCCTCATTGTTAATTTTGTGGACAACTTCACTGTGGTTATTGTAATGCGGAGAGGAACTTGTTCTTCAATTATGGTCAGCTTGGACACATGCAGAGAAATTTTCCTATAACTAAGATAGCCACTAGATCTAATAAGGTCCCGGTTTCCACTTCTTCATCTTCTACACCAAAGTGTGCCACTTCAGGTACCTACACTAGCTAGAATTTTCTCTATGCTATTGACACCTATAAGGAATCTGAGAAATCTCCTGATGTTGTTACTAGTATATTATAGCTCTTCTCTCGTGGGGTTTACTATTTGTTTGATCCAGGGTCTGCCCTTTCCTATCTTCCCCCTTATGTGGATGTATATTTTGGTTTTGGTCCTGAAAGTATTTTTGACCCCTTATCTATTTCTACTCTGATGGGTGGTTCTATAATTGTTAGAAAAATCTATAGGGGTTATGTGGTGCCTATCTTTAAAAGGTAGACATTGGTAAATCTGATAGAGCTTGATATGGTAGATTTTGATGTGATATTGGTGATGGATTGACTTCATTCATTCTATGTGTCTTTGGATTATAAGACCCAAAAGGTCAGTTTCCAATTCCCTAACTAACCAATAATTAAATGTGAGGAAAGTTCCTTCGTGCCTAAAGGGAGGTTTATTTCCTATCTTAGAGCTTAAAAGTTGATTTCTAAAGGGTGTATTTATCATCTAGTTTTGGTTAAGTACATTAGTTAAGAGTTTCCCTCCTTGTAATCTGTCCTTGTGGCTAATCGGTTTCCTGAAGTGTTTTTTTATGATCTTCCTACAATTTCTCCCGATAGGGAAATAGATTTTAAGATAGATATTTTACCAGATACCCATCCCATTTCCACTCCTCCTTATAGAATGGATTTGGCTAAATTAAAGGAGCTAAAGGAGAAATTGAAAGATCTTCTTGATAAGGTTTCATCCGTCCTAGTAGTTCTCCATAGGGTGCTTCTATGCTTTTTGTACATAAGATAGATGGGTCTCTTTGAATGTCTATAGATTATCCATAGTTAAATAAGGTAACAATGAAGTATAAATATCCTCTTCCTAGGATTGATGATCTTTTTGACCAGCTTTAGAGTGCTAGGTCTTTCTCTACGAATGATCTTTTCTTGGGGTACCATCAGTTAAAAATATGGGAGGTGGATATTTCCAACACTACTTTTCATACCTGATATGACCATTATGAGTTCCTGATTATGTCATTTAGGTTGAATAATGCTCTGACAATTTTTTATGGATCTTATAAACCAGGTATTTAGGTAATTTCTGGATCTATTTTCCATAGTCTTCATTGATGATATCTTGGTGTATTCTAAGAGTGAGGAGGATCATGCCAATCACCTCCGAATAGTGTTGTATACTCTTAAGGACTAGAAATTATATGCTAAATTTTCTAAGTGTGAACATTGTGACCTTTATTGGGCTTATTATTTCTAGTGAAGAGATCAAGGTGGATCCACAGAAAGTTGAGGTGGTTAAGATGTGGACTAGACCCATGACTCTAATTGACATTAGGAGATTGTTGATCTTGGCTAGTCATTATAGGAGGTTTATGGAGAGTTTATCTTCTATTGCAGCTCCATTAACAAAGTTGACTGAAAAGAAGGTTAAGTTCTTGTGGTTAATGCTAGTCGGGGTATTTTTGAGAGGTTAAAGGATAAGTTGACTTCTGCACTACTTTTGACCTTGCCTGAGGGTACTTATAGTTTTTTTGTGTTTTATGATACATCCCCTGTGGGACTGGGCTATGTTTTGATGCATCATGGTAAGGTTGTAGCCTATACTTCCAGGAAACTTAAGATTCATGAGAGGAATTACCTAACTCATGATTTAGAGTTGGTCATTATGGTATTTGCAATAAAAATCTAGCACCATTATCTATACGTGGTGTATGTGGCTACTTATTCAGCCCATAAGAGATTATAATATGTATTCATGCATAAGCAATTAAATCTCAGCCAGAGGAGGTGGATTGAATTGCTTAAATATTATGACATGAACCTTCACTACTATCCAAGTAAAACTAACATTGTTGTTGATGCTCTTAGCAGGCTTTTTATGGGGAGCTTATCTCGTATTCATGAGGAGAAAAAATTTTTTGTAAAGAACATTCACAGGTTGGTTAACTTAGAAGTTCATCTTTTAGACTTTTAGGATAGGGAGTCATTTTTCAAGAAGTGTTTAAATCATCTCTTGGTGTTGAGGTGAAGGAGAAGTAGGCTTTGGATCCCATACTTATGCAATTTAAGGATGATATGGGTCACCAAAAGGTTATGGCTTTCGAGATTGGGGGAGATACCATATTGAAGTATCAAGGTAGGTTGTGTGTTCCTGATGTTGATGGGCTATGAAAAAGGATTCTTACTAAGGCTCATAAGTCTAGATATATGATTCATCCAGGTTTGACTAATATGTACCATGACTTGAAGGAGATCTATTGATGGAACAATATAAAGAGAGATATGTCAAATTTTGTGGCTAAGTGCATGGTCTATCAACAAGTTAAGGTAGATACTTGAGGCTTGGTGAAATGTCTCAAGAGATAGAGTTGTCCATCTAGAAGTGCGAGATGATTAATATGGATTTCAGTGCGAGTCTTTTGCGGTCTCATTATCAATATGATTCTATTTGGGTCATTATGGATAGAATGAATAAGTCTGCTCAATTCTTACCTGTGAGGACTAACTACTCGAGAGTGGATTATGCCAAGTTTTTTAATCAGGAGATTGTCAAGTTGCACAGAGCATTTGTGTCCATTATTTTATACCGATGTACGCAATTCTCTTCTCATTTTTTGTGTTTTTTAGAAAGGTTTAGGTACTCGGGTGAACCTTAGCATCGCTTTCCACCCTTAAACTGATGGACAATCAAAATAGACTATTCAGAATTTTGGGGATATGCTAAGGGCTAGTGTGATCAATCTTAAGGAAAGTTGGGTACATCACTTACCTCTTATTGAGTTTGCGTACAATAATAGTTACTATTCGAGATTTTAAATAGCTCTTTTTGAGGCTCTAATTGTAGGATATGTAGGTAGCCTATTGTGTGGTTTAAGGTTGGTGTGACTAGGTTATTTGTTCCTAACTTGGCTCATCAACCTATGGAAAAGGTGAAGGTGATTAGAGAAAGACTTAAGACTACCCAAAGTCATCAAAAGTGTTATGCGGATGTGAGGCACATGGAGTTAGAGTTTGAAGTGGGTGATTGAGTGTTCTTGAAAGTTTCTCCTATGAAATAAGTGGTGAGGTTTGGTAAGAAGGAGCAGTTTGTTCCCCGTTCTGTTGGTCCATACAAAATTTTGAAAAGAGTTAGGAATGTTTCATATGAGTTGGGTTTGCCTACGAGGTTGGGTTTTATTCACCCTGTTTTCTATATGTATATGCTGAACAAGTGTGTGGGTAATCCTTCTTTGGTTTATCCTATGGAGGATGTTGATATTTTGAATTCCTTGTATTATAAGAAAGTCCCAGTGGAGATTTCGGATAAGCAAGTTCGTAGGTTGAGAACTAAGGTTATGACTTCGGTAAAGGTTCTTTGGAGAAATCAAAAGGTAGAAGAAGCTAAATGGGAAGCTGAAGATGATATGGAGGCTAAATATTTGTTCTTGTTCCCCTGGTTGGATGAAGATTCTTAAGGTATGCATTCTTTTATTCTAACTGCATTTTTAATTTGTTCTTGGTTCTGGCTGTATTCTCTGTGTATTGTGCTAAAGGGTATCCTAATTCCTCATTCGGGGATGAGTGATCCTGGAGGGGGGGGGGTAATATAATTCCCCAGGGTTTTGAACTCTGAAAATTTTGAAGGAAATTTAACATGGCCAAGGCAACGACTTAAGTGAAGAGTCATTAGGTAAGACTCATCATCTCACCAAAGATATTTCCTAAGGTTACTATTTTAATCATGACTAGATCCCACGAGTCATAGTTTAAGGTTATGAGTCATGGTGAGGTAATTGTGACCATAATAGTGGATGTGCCCAAGGTTTCTGCTTAAGCTACGAGTCCAGGAAATGACTCGTGTCCAGTCACCATGAGTCGTTACCTAACCCCTAACGACTGACACCTGTTTTTCTTGAACGCTTTTATTTAGGTCATTTTTATATTTTCTCATCCTATCTACATTACCCACAATCTTATATATATATTCTTAGAGTGGTTGGAGCCTTGGTGTCTCTAGCTATCTAGTGGATTTCTCCTGTTTGTGCGGCTAACATATGTTGGGGCCATTTCAGTATGGGGACCTAAACCCATATAGCCCATGGTTTTCCTTAAGATGATAGAGCTACACTTTCCAGGTTAATGGTTTTAAAATCACATGTTCATGACCCTTTTACCCTATCCCAGCATGTTATATTTATACATACATAAATATATATATGAATGTGTGCAAATGGTTTTGACTGACTTTGGACATGGAATTATTTCATCCCTTTCCTTGAGTTACATGCAAGAGCTCATCCCACTTACCGTCCCTAGACACCCCATCATTTAATGATGTGGGGTCTTAAGGTTCATTTTTTACTCGTGTCTAGCCTCAGGTAGAGCGGATATCGATTGAGTATTTATGAAGTGGTGAGCCTCCATCATTCGAAAAGCTTTACCATTTCATTAGGTTTCTTTTCATATTTTGGGAACTGTTATCATTCCATTTTGGATTCTCTTTTAGTCATGGTCGAGGGCATGTCCTAACCCATTTGGTACTCTGGTATTAGAGGCGTTTGTGCACATATGTGGGAATAGTTTTTGTTGTTATTCCTAGATTCCATTTGAGTTATCTTATCTATCTTGTTATCATATCTGGTTCTCTTCTGCTATTTATCATTATTGTGTTCTGTATGTAAGTCTAATGGTGTAGTCTCTGGCTCATAGTGGGCTTGAGATACCCGTCACAACTAGGCCCTAGTTTCGATCGTGACGCTGCGGGTCCCATAGAGCATACTAAGGAATCAAGTTAGGGAAAGTAGCTGGATGCACAAAGTATAATTAAAGATGCAGAAGGTCAAGAGGAATCAACAAAGGTAGTATGAAAAGATGAAAAGCCTTCAGAGAGTGAGTCATAACAATCACCACATAGAGCAACAAAAAATTATGGAGAGTTGGTTATTAATATAAATGATAATCAGGATATGTAGGATATTGAAAAACCTACTCAAAAGGTACAAAATATGTAGAGGGGTTAGGAAGAAGAGGTGGATGGTCAAGGTGAAATAGCATCAGCAGCAGCTCCTAAGCTCTTGTCAATGTCAAACAAGGAAAGAATAGACAAGCAAGTTACTGCAAGGTATAAAAGTATTAATTTGAATACTGAACAGGTTAGTGGAAAAGTTTATTTGTCACCCAAACAGATAGAAAATTTGCAGGGGAAAGCTAAAAAAAGGGAAAATGTATAATTTTACTCCATCATAGATGAATACTAGGAGAATGAAGGGGTCCTCCTATATTAATGATCAATGATTAGTAAAGTTATGTTTTGGAATATCAGGTTTGTGAAAACTCAAAAGTATTTTGCAAGATTAGTAGTCCTGCATAAGAGACATAAATACTCTTACATTGCTATATTTGAACCTTTCAAAGCCCAACTGAGTCATTGAAAAATATGAGGAAATTACGTATGTCAAATGCAAAAGTAAATATTTCAGCTAAAATATGGATTTTTTGGAAGGAATATTGGGAAGGAAAAGGTTCTACAAACACTTTTCAATAGCTTACAATTCATTATAAGTTAAAAGGAAAAAAAATACTTTTACATCACAACAATGTATGGTAGATGTACTACAGTGGAAAAGCTTGAACTATGGGAGAATCTGGAGAATGTGTCTAGAAAAATTCATGTTCTTTGTCTATTAGGTTGATATTTTAATTTGATACTGGATGAATCTGAGAAGCTTTGTGGTTTATTAGAGACACAACAAGAGATATAGGACTTTGCAGGATGTGTGTCTTTTTGTGCACTAAATGAGCTGAAGTTTACTAGAAACATCTATACTTGGTGGAATGGCAGAATTAAAGTTGATTTCATATTCAAAAGACTTGATAGAGTATTTGGGAATAATGAGTTTATGCATTTGTTTCCTTATAGTAAATTCCTTCATTTAATTGGACAAGGGTCAGATCATGCACCCATATATATGGTTTGTGATGCTTCTCAGGAACAAGTTGTGAAACCATTTAGATTCCTGAAGTTTTGGTAAAACATGGTGAATATAATTAGGTAGTGGAGAAATCTTGGATAAGGCCAATAGAAGAATCACCATTTACCATTGTTCATGTAAAGATGAGGAGGGTTAAACAAGCACTAGCTTAGTGGAGTAAGAGAACTTTTTGCAATATTTTTTAGAAAATTACCACACTAGAAGATGGTGTACAAGCCAAGGAGATTCGGCTGGAAATCTCTCCATCTAAGGAAAATAGAGCATCTTTGAATAAGGTTGAGGCTGATTTTAAAAGGTATTTGCAAAGAAAAGTGGAATTTTTAAGACAAAAATCTAGAAATTTTAGCTAAGTATTCAGATTTAGTGTTGATTTAGCCTTCGTACATTGGTGACTCTATTTCACGACCCTCTTGACCTTAAAGTGGTGATTTTAAGGTTGAATCATGAACAAGAATGTCAATGGGTGTTTTCAAAAAAGTTTTGGATTTTTTGAACTTTGTTTGAAACACATTTGAAAGCTCAAACAAGTGGATCGATGCGATCTCGACGCGTCGTGTCGCCCATCGCATCGATGAGCTTTCCCCCCCACTCCCAGTGCAAATTCTAATGAAACGACGCAGACTCGATGCGGCGTATTGGCTATCGCATCAATGCCAATGATGCGGTGTGATGTTGGGTGTATTTATACGTCTAAGCACCATAACTTACCCATGTTTTTGCTAAGTTTTGAGGATAAAATACATAATTCTTGCACTTTTAGTCTATTTTTAGTTAAGTGAGATGACCTATGTGATTAGCATGCTTTTCAGGTACAAATGAGGAAGATTACAACACTTTGGGGACCTGTGGACAACAAAGAAAACTTCACATAAAAAGGAAAGCATCTTTTGGACTGAATGTGATGTATGGAATTTTTCCCGGGCAAACACAATATTTTTAAATAGTTAAGGATGCAGTAGCAATTTATTAGAGAATGATGTTATTAAAAGCCTTATTTCTAAATTTTTAGGGATAATTCACATTCTGTATTATTTTGAAAACAAGAGAAAGCGGCTTAGCTTGAGGACGGAGAGAGAGAAATGCTTTTCTCTCTTATTTTCGCTATTCATCTTTATCACCAAGATCGTTCTAAGTTTTGGTATGATGAATATTTCTATTTTGATTTCCGTTTTATTCATGAGTAGCTAAGTTTATTTGTTAGGGTTATGGAAACCTTGTAGTATACTCTCTATTGCTATGGATTTTTGAATTTATGATGTGTTAATCCACTTATATCATTACTCTCTTCATTTTGATTGAATTCTCATGGTTTCAAACATAGGGAATGCGCCATTATCGCAATAACTTGTTCGATAGAAAAGTTACTGTTTGGAAAAGAGAGTGTGACAAGAAAATAGGGTTTTCAACCTCTATTTTACACGTTAATGCCTTAGCAGGATTAACTTCTTGGAGACTTCGTACAATTGGTTGTACACTTTGGATTTGAGAGAACTAAGGTGAATAAATCCTTGATGGTTGAGAAACACTTGGATTTAGAATTAGAATATGTCTCTCTATAAGTGCATGCATGTATAAAATCCGTATTACTCATAGTTAATAGAGAAGTAGAAGCTACAAGGTGGACATAACCCTAATTTGTCATTCTCTGTGATCAAATATTATTACACATATCATCTCATTGTTACACTGATAATATTACTGTGCACTTAAACCAAACCCCTCTTATCTTGGAACCTTCGACCAACAGTCTAATAATAATTGCAATACTTAGTGATCATAGTATTCCCTGTGGAATTTGACACCCAACCCAATTGGGTTCTATATTTGATAGTGACCGCTTGCCTTTTCTAACGAGAGTTGTAATTTGGACCAAAAGTGCATCGCATTTCCAATCGCCTATGCTCACTGCCTCACTTAGGCGATAGGTTAGGCGCCGCCTATGTCAACATAGGCGATAGGTTAGGCTCCGCCTATGTCAACATAGGCGATAGGTTAGGCGCCGCCTATGCCAACATAGGAGATAGGCTAGGTGCCGCCTATGCCATCGCCTATGCTCACTGCCTCACATAGGCGATAGGTTAGGCGTCACCTACTTATGCTTAGGCGATTCCATGGGCGCCGCCTATCAACGTAAGTTTTGCCTAATAACCCGTTTTTGAATGGATCAACCCGAACCATGTCTCATCTTTTAAACATATTCTCTACTCTTAAATCCCACTCCATTTTTCTTTTACCTAAGCTTCTCCCAACCCCTCCTCTCTCAAAACCCTTCTCTTTTCTTTACTAATCTTACAAGCTCCTCACCACTTTCAAAACCCAAGAACAGCGACTCATTTTCTTCAATCCTTCATCTTCAAGGTAAGTGTTCTTTTCTTAATCCTTAGGTGTTTTGAATTTATGATGTAGTTATTAATTTATCACTTGAGGATTATGAATTAAATTTTTGCCATGGTTATGTTGGGAAAGTGATGGTGTTGTGTATATCTTGATATGGTTGAAAGTGTAGGGTATGATTTTGATAAAAAAAAGTGTTTCATTGAAATAGACATGGGGAAATTGAAGTGATTGAATTGTATTGTGACTAACGTGGTGCACCATGTCAAAGTGTATGTCGGTGAAGTCTGAGTACCCGATAATAACACGAAATTAGTTGATACTAACAAATTAAGTGTAGGGTGGTGACTTCACCACCCTCATATTAATTATAGTTAGTTTCATTATGTGTGGATGACATGGATGACAGGATGAATACAGGAAAAATGGCTCCAATGATGATCTCCATGCAGGTAGCATGACTCCTAATGTGGATGAGAAGTACTACTATCCAGGTTCTTTATCTTGTTATTTACATTGGGGACAGTGCAGAGCTTAAGTGTAGGGTGGCTAGTTACTTTGCTACTTGTTTCGTAAGAAAATAGGACCCTCTCCTTAGTATACTTGTGGATAGGATTAGTTATTTTGTTCATTTTTTTAGTTATTTAGTCATAATTAGGTGTTTTTCTCGATGATGGATGGATGACGACCGTCTTAAGAGAAAAGTAGTCTTTCAATTACATGTAACTGCTCTTGTGGATCATATGACATTATAACCTAAATATGTGATGGATCATTACGTTTGAAACACCTAGGCTCTAGTTGTGACTGTTGTTGTGATTGTTGGTTTTAATTGAATTCATGTAATTGTTCGGTCTAGAATCTATAATGCTCCTAATTGAGTTGACCATGTGCCATGAGTGTGTAAGACTGTTGTATATTCCTTATTGTAACTGATGCTAGAACTTTCCTGGTGTGTATGCAAAGCGAAATAAAGATTGTGAGTTTAGGAGATGATTTAGGCATTTCTTTGATAGCCATTGTTCATACCTTCTTTTGACCTACCTTTGTACATTATCTTAGATAGCCCCGTCGAGCCTTTACCTTGTTCTTTTGTTAGCCTCATATGTAGCCTAATCCATTCTTTAATAGACCGTAATTTGATCCAAAAAGCTCCTAAGCGCTTTAATGTAAAATCAATGTGAGTTAAGAGTTTGAGAATAAGAGGAAAAAGGTGAAATTGATGCCCCCAAAGTCTGGTTATTGGCATGAGCAATTGATGTGGTTGGGAGTAGCTAAAATTGTTGAAAAAGTTCAAAATTTTATCCCGGACATGTTACAATGAACCTTTTTTTGGCCCTGGTCCTTCTTGGACATTGTGCACCTCAACTAAGGCAAATTGCTTAAGTTGAGGGTGGCTATTATAGGGGTGCGCAATGTGAAAAGGGTGCCAAAAAAAATAAAAAAAAATTAAAAGGGTTGCATACTCTCACCATAGCGTTATTAATTAAGCTTAACGAGTTGGGGTGAAAAGCAAATATGTGAAGATAGAAGAAGTGGAAATTGGTTGTTTGAGATTGATCTTAATTGCATAATGTAGTGTATTAAAGTGCTTAGGGAAGATAGTCACTATTTCTGGCCAAAATAGTTCCTACCCATCCTTTAGCCTGCATTACAACCCGTAAAAGACCTATTTGATCCTAATCTTAGCATTCTGATATTAGTGGAGTATTACACTAAGGGAAAGCATATGGTCATCAGTTGTAATTTGAGAATTCTTTGTGAGAGTGAGCGCAACTTGATTCTTGTGCCCATTTTGTTAGAAATTGCATAATTATGAGTGATTATGGGTAACTCTCTTGTTGTGAGGGCACATGGTTGATGAAGGTTGGGTAATTTATATGATTTTCTTGAATGATATGCATGAAATTTCCAACTTAATGAGTCTATTCTTGAGGGTAGGTTGTATCTAGGAATGATTCCTGAAGCTACTTCTTGTTCATAATTATTGTGTGAGCCTATTTGAGCATCTTGTCTTCCATTGTGGGTGCTAAGGCTTGTGTAGTATGCATAAATAGATATGTTGTTCGAGGACGAACAAAGCTTTAAGTGTGGGGTGGTGATTTTGAGCGTATTTATACGTCTAAGCACCATAACTTACCCATGTTTTAGCTAAGTTTTGAGGATAACATACATAATTCTTGCACTTTTAGTCTATTTTTAGTTAAGTGAGCTGACCTATGTGATTAGCATGCTTTTCAGGTACTAATGAGGAAGATTACAACACTTTGGGGACCTGTGGACAGCAAAGAAAACTTCACATAAAAAGGAAAGCAGCTTTTGGACTGAATGTGATGTATGGGAACTTTTTCCCGGGCAAACACAATATTTTTAAATAGTTAAGGATGCAGTAGCAATTTATTAGAGAAGGATGTTATTAAAAGCCTTATTGCTGAATTTTTAGGGATAATTCACATTCTGTATTATTTTGAAAACAAGAGAAAACGGCTTATCTTGAGGACGGAGAGAGAGAAATGCTTTTCTCTCTTATTTTCGCTATTCATCTTTATCACCAAGATCGTTCTAAGTTTTGGTATGATGAATATTTCTATTTTGATTTCCGTTTTATTCATGAGTAGCTAAGTTTATTTGTTAGGGTTATGGAAACCTTGTAGTATACTCTTTATTGCTATGGGTTTTTGAATTTATGATGTGTTAATCCACTTATATCATTACTCTTTTCATTTTGATTGAATTCTCATGGTTGCAAACATAGGGAATGCGCCATTATAGCAATAACTTGTTCGATAGAAAAGTTACTGTTTGGAAAAGAGAGTGTGACAAGAAAATAGGGTTTCCAACCTCTATTTTACACGTTAATGCCTTAGCAGGATTAACTTCTTAGAGAGTTCGTACAATTGGTTGTACACTTTGGATTTGAGAGAACTAAGGTGAATAAATCCTTGATGGTTGAGAAACACTTGGATTTAGAATTAGAATACGTCTATCTATAAGTGCATGCATGTATAAAATCCGTTTTACTCATAGTTAATAGAGAAGTAGAAGCTACAAGGTGGACATAACCCTAATTTGTCATTCTCTGTGATCAAATATTATTACACATATCATCTCATTGTTACACTGATAATATTACTGTGCACTTAAACCAACCCCCCCTTATCTTGGAACCTTCGACCAACAGTCTAATAATAATCGCAATACTTAGTGATCATAGTATTCCCTGTGGGATTCGACACCCACTCCAGTTGGGTTCTATATTTAACAGCGACCGCTTATACTTTCTAACGAGAGTTGTAATTTGGGCGTATCACGGTGCGTCGGTCTGCGCGTTGCTAAATTAGTTTTTAGTCATTAAAAAGTTGTGTCCTCAGGGGTAATTGGGTCTTTTCCCACCTCATGACAGCCCTTAAAACACGAAATTCATCCCCCACAAAGCAAGTTACACTCTTTTCTCTAAAATTTCTCTCATGAACAAAACCCTAGAACATCAATTTCAAGATCAATTCTCAAGAACACTCTCTCAATCTTCAAGAATTTAATTGCTAAGGTATGTCAAGTGTTCATCCAAGGTCCCTTCCACCCTTGGAGTCCAAGAAACTCTTTTAAACTTTATGTAAATTGATTTCATGACTTCCATGATTTAGATTCAAGTGTATTCATGATTATAATGTTAATTTGGTTTCTATACCATGATTAAGTGCAAGATTTATGTAAAAATAATTATTATGTAGGTAGTATCATACGAATTTATGATAAAGCCTTGAAATTGTGATGCTCATGTGTTGATTAGTACTATGTGCATATACAATGCTTTCCAAGTGTTTGATGAGTTGTTCATGTGAATTATATTGTGGGATTATATCATGTTAGCATGTATATTAGTTCATGTCATTCAAGTTTTTGATAAAATGCCTCTATAGATGCATTATGAACAAGTGTACATTTCTATGCTATGCAAGGTCATATGATGCTTTACTTTTATGCTATATAGTCCTGGGGTATTTAATACCCGACAATTTAGCTGATTACCTAGAGCCAGCGTCAGTTACAGAATAATCTCAGTCAGTTACAGAACTGAGGAAAAATTCAGTAGACTGAGTATCAGTCCAGTCTAGCTCAATATTCAGTTTAGACCTTAGTAAATTCAGTCAGTTAATAGAATTTAGTAGTATTCCTCCAGTCAATGGAACTCAGTGAACTCAGTTTAGTTCAGTTAGACAGTTTAATCAACAACAATTCAGTCAAGCCTACTATGAACTAGGAATCAGTTCAGTGTCTATTCAGTTGGGAGTAGGATTCAGCACCGAGTGAACCCAAGGATGGGGACTCACCTGCTAGTAGAGGTATTGTGACTCAGAAACACACGTAAGTGCACGTGATCTTTTAAGTAATATAGTGATTTAGATAATCAAATATTATTTCCACAAGGACTAGACAACAAGAAATTTAACCAATTTTTAGTTTCAGACAATGTGTATTAGGTGTTGTATAGTATAAAGATGATTTTGAATTTGAGAATAAAAACATAAATTAATAAACAAGAAATAATTTTTTATGACTAGAGCAAAGCAAGAAACGGTTGTAAACAGTTATGATAAGAATTCTTGGGTTGACGCTTCTCGAACAATTATACAAATCTCTACTCCTATAGTAGTCTAATTGGTTATCGGGTTATTGGTTCACAAGGTTTAGGACACGATCTGGATCTCCTGACCTAAAATCTTTTATCTATTGAATATTGTAGCTGCAACTCCCGCAGAGATACAAAAATTCTTCTAGATTCATTAAGTAATCTTCTTGAAATTGAACCAAACAAGGCTTCTAGGTATATCCCTATCCTAGATGCTTATCCAAATCCCTTATTTTTATAAAAGGATAATAACCTTGCTCCTTAATTTCCTCGTTCTAATCTATGATTCTTGTCCCGAATTCACATAGAAATATAAATTTATTCTAATGGCGGCCAGGCATTAAAATAGTAAGCTCAATAAATTAAGAACAACCCCAGGTGATAATCCAAAAAGAAACTACTATAAATATTATCAAAGAGTAATCATGTTCTTGACCTCAACCCCAGAACAAAGGTATTTAGACACTCATATTTGAATTAAACATAAAAAATAAGTAATTAATCATACCCAAAATTAGTCTTGAAGTAAATAAGTTCAAAAGAAATAATAATGAACCCTAAAAGAAGAATTCTATGCTTTTCCGCCTCTGCTATGCTAGCCAAAAAGTGTTTGGAATTATTCTCACATGTTTCTTTTATACTTGGAAAAATTTCACCAGATCTGAAGCCATGACGCGACGCGTCACTAATCGCGTTGATCCAGCCAATGCGTCGCGTCAATATTGCGTTGTCCTACTGGAAGTCATCTTTGAAACTCAAACTAATTCAAAATCTTTTCCACACGACACGACGTATTGACATCACACCGTGTCACTGGAATTTTCTTCTCAAAATTTTGCTAAGTGTCAAAGTTTTAAGCATTGATACGTTACGTTAACATCGCGTCGATGCACTAGAAGTTGCACTCATAGAATTATCTAAGGCACAAAGCTTATGCATCGACGCGATGCGTTGACATCGCGTCGATGCACTGGAACTTGTTCTTTAAATTTTTTCTAAGGCGCATATCTTTTCAGTCGACGTGACTCGTTGAGATCATGTTAGGTCACTGGAATTTTTTTCCAATTCCTTTCTTTCATCTAGTCAATCCTCAGATCCTTTTTTTTCTCTTTACTCTTGTGCATCTCCATATGTTTTTGACTTTGGTCCATATGATCTTCCGTCTCTTTATTATGTGCATCAAATTTTCTTCCAAATCCATGGGAAATTAATCTTGTGTTTCTAATCATATCGGTTAGCCACTAAACACAATTTAACTCACACTTCAATTTAATTAGGACACTTTTTATTCTCAAAACAAGTCTAAATATTGGTAAATAGCGGTGTTTGGGCATATAAATACGCCCAAGATCACCACCCCACACTTAAAACCTTGTTCGTCCTCTAATAACTTCAAGCATCGCAATCATCAAACCTTTTAATCACCACCTAATAATAATGCTAGCATTGGGCATAGGAACCTTTATTTCACACTTCATTGTCCCAAAAGTGACATTCAATTTGTTGGCAAACTTAAAACTAGCACGTAATTAGGCAACTCAATAAGTAATCCGGACTTTCATCCACATACACCCTCACAACAAGAAAGTTTTCCCTATATCACTCACAACTTAACAATCTTAATCAAGAGGGGAATATTAAAATTCAATCACTTGCTCTCACAAAGAATTCATACATAATAGGAGATGGACCATAGGCTTGCCCTTAGTGTATTACTCCACTAATAGTCGGATGTTGAAATGCAGGATCAAATAGATCTTTATATGGTTGTAATGCAGGCTAAGGGGTGGGTAGGAACTATTTTGGAAAAACTGACTAATCTCCCTAAGAACTTTAATACATAACTACCTTCAATCACAATCACATTTTGTCAACCAATCTTTTCTTTTCATTATCTTTACACTATCCATTGTTTCACCCAGATCTTTCTAAGCACATTAACAACAATACGATAGGAGTAATTTCTTTTTACATCATCATTCACATTTCATCTTTTCTTTTTATCCCAATCCTTGTTACGCACCCCTATAGTAGCTACCCTCAACCTAAGAAATTTGCCTTAGTTGAGGTGCACATTGTACTTAAAGGACCAGGGCCAAAACAGGTTCATTTAACACAATAACCGGGTAACAATACTAACATTTTCATCACAAATTATTTTCTACTCCTAACCGTAACAATTAAACGCACAAATTACTTCTCTAGAGCTTCACTTTCACCTTTTTCTTTCTTTATACTTCACATTCCCTTTCATTCCATTATTCATATTAAAGTTCTTAGGAAATATGGATCAAATTAATGTCTATCAAAGAAAGAATTTGGCTACGTATGAGGCAACCAAAGAAGTCAAGCTATAGGCTCAATGGGGTTTAACTAAGGTCACGCATAAAGGTAGGTAAATAAACTCTTTACAATTTGGTTCACAAAGAAATGCCTAAATCACTTCCTACACCTAACACACTTTATTTTTTTTGTAAACACACCGGGAAAGTTCTAGTCATTTCTATACATGCATAATATAAACAAAGACTCACTCACACTGTGCATGCTAAGAATCAAGTCAGATCCTAGCGGGTTTCTGATATTGTACTTTATTAAATTCAACATTAAGCCAATCAACCCAAACTAAACTTGTTGAGACTTACATTTAAAAATATCTCATTTTGTTTCAACACAATCAAATTAAAACATTGCACCCAACACACCACATTTTTCACAGGTAGCAATCAGGGTCCTATTATGTTCTTAGCTTCTAAAAATGTACTCCCCTTAAGACGGTCGTCATCCATATATCATAGGGGAAGGAAACTAACTATGCCGTTGCATAATGAAAATTGACAAAAAGGGAACACATAATACTCATAATCTGAAAATTTTACCACAAAGGGTGAAAATAAAATACTATAAATAAAGCAAATATTTTAAAACTAAATTTCCAAAAAGGGCAATATTGTCAACTTACAACCTATAAAACATAAAAACAGAAATAAAAATTGTTCATTCACACAACCAACATTGTTCAGATATAAAATAAAAGAAATGAAGATGAAGATGATTAACGACCAACCACCTCACACTTAAATATAACACTATCCCAGTGCTAGCAATTAAGCATAGGTAGGGGGATAGTACTCCCTGCTCAGTCGAATGTCACCCTGGCCATCACGTCATCAATATCAGCATCATCATCATGAAAATCATCACCTGAGTCACCATCATCAGACTGCTCCTCCTCATTAGACTCATCATCGGAATAGTCTATACATCTCTCCTCATTTATAGGGACATCATCATCCACGAGCTCATCAAAATCTGGGCCAATATGCAGCAAAGTCCAAGCATGAGGTCCTAGTGGGTAGTCAAGCTCCACAACACAAATTTTTTGTTGGGTGGCCGCACGCCCCCCAATCCTCAACTGCAACATCGTCAACCCATACATACGGGTTGTGATCTCATCAGCACAAGCATTACACTTGGGCGTAGTCAAATTCACACCATGAGGAGTTGGTCCTTTGGTGCGAGAAATATCGAGTGGCCTATCACCCACAGGCGGTAAATAGTCTGCATCCTTCTCAGGCACCATGTTACCTCAAAAATCTTGATAGTAATCCACCAAGATTATCATGCATCAAAGCATAAATAAGACATACCCTATCACGGTTCACCTCCGTCATATGTTTCCCATGAACCAGGCAGGCATAGATAATTCTAGCCCATAAATATGCCTCCCTATCCAGGTGAGCAAAAGGAAGTGAAACATGTGTACCTCCCTCTTTGTGGCGAATCCACCTCACCATAAATTGAGTGCCGCACAGGAGATGATGGATATGTTGATAGGGGGCTCAATGATTACTGTCTTTAATGGATCTGGATCCACATAGGGTGCACCAACAACTTATTAACAGTATTTGCAGTAAAAGTTATCACATGACCACATACCTCAACCTCAGAATCTTTTGGGTTCCAATTTGTATAGAATTCCCGAACTAAGCTTAAGTTGCATGGACCCGGTTTCTCAAAGAGAAAATTCATGTGGTGTGCCTCTATCTTTCACACCATCGAAGGATATTCCTTTATCAAACTTGCCCTATTGATAAATTGATCAGCTGAATATTTTGACTCTTTATGTTGTGAGTACCACTTTCATCCTGCCGCAACTATAACCTTGCTTCCAAACCTCTTTTTCCCCATAGGAACATGTAGGGATGCAGGTACCCTGCCAATGTCATGACTCCTCTTGTGCCTAGGCTTGGATGGTCCAGCTGTATTTTTACGTTTGCTTCTTTGTTTGTGGTTGCTCGACATTGTACCTATTAAAAATAACAGCCCACGAACATATAAAACAAGCACCTTCAAATCTAATCACCATCAAATGTGAAATTTACCCCACACTTAATTTCTAGCTCAGCTTTATATATGAATGCACTAGGGTACTCAGACTTCCCCTTTCTAATTCACATTTCTCATAATCAGTCATCCAATTGTAAGCATAAAAATACATTTTGGAGTTGTTACAGTGCACACTCTAATCATCAATCACTAATGACTTCTCACTTTGCACCTAAATATCTTCAACCGTGAACACCTCCCTTTTTTTCCTAATACTCACTTCAGTCATGCATAGCTACCACTAAGGTGTTATGACATGGTTATTCACCCCACACTTAGTTTCTATCACGTAGTGAATCAAACACATCCTAATTCATTGATTTTTTTCCAAATGATTCCGCAAAACAACTCATTTATTTAGAAACTAAGTCAATTAAAGAGTTCACTTCATCAATTTAGCAATCACATAAACACTCTAATCCCTACATAGATTATAATCATTCATGCAAGTGTTCCAAAAGAATTAAGAGTAGTCAACCATGTTTCAATAGTCTACCATACAGATCTAGAAGTTTTAGTCCATGTAAAACTCCCCTCCTACACAGTTAGTGTCACTATTTCACCTCAACATTTAATTTATCATCTCAAGTACTCAAAACAAAACCAAGTCATGCTCTTTATTACTAACTATTTAGTATTTTAAGCATTATTTACCATATAAATCAATTTTGAGTAGAGAATAAAAATAAAACATGACTTACCATGTTGACTTGATGAAGAAGAATGGGGGAATTTCTTTTTTTACTTAAGAGAAAAAAAGGGCGGCAGCGGCGCTTGGGTTAGGTTAGTTGTGGAATAGGTTAAGGTTATATTCATATAGGTGACCCAAAAATGAAGGGTTGACGCGATTCATCAGGTCTCGCGATGGGAATTTAACGCGACGCGTTGAGTTCGTATCGTGTTATTGGATTTTTTGCCAAGAAATTTTTCTAAGTGTAACCTCATGAGCAATGATGCGACGCGTCATGTAACACATTGAAGGTTGATGCGATGCGTCAGAATCGCATCGATACACTGGAAATAGCATTAGAAAATTTTTCTAAGTGTGAAATTGGTGCACCTCTACGTGACGCACCAAGATAGCGTCGAGCCATTGGAAATTGCATCCTAAAATTTTTCTAAGGAGAAATTTCCCATACCTTATTGTATCTTTACTTACCCTTTACCTTTTTATCACCATGTATCACCTATATACTTACTCAAAAGCCCATATTCATCATCTTCTCTTTCTCCAACAAGTTCCTCATTTCTGCACATTAATCAAAAACAACAAAATTATGTAAGTAAAAATGGGTTGCCTCCCACCAAGCGCCTTATTTTTTGTCATGGAACGACTCATCTTTTTGTATTTTTCTTTTTGTTCTTCAACTACTTAAAATTAAACTTCCTATTACACTACATTCGTGGGTTGCCTCCCACACAGTGCCTTATTTTATGCCATGGCACGACTCAGCTCAGTTCTACCCCTCAGCAAATGTGATGGAAATAAAAAAAGAAAAAACTGTGTGAAAAATGATAAAAGGATAATCAGTTAATTGAAAAGACCGCATCCAGCTTGAGTATGCGTGACTGATAAAAGAGGAAGGAAAAAAGGTTAAAAGTTGAAACCCCGAGAGTTAATGTAGTGCCAAGGAGGTGTAGTCACTATGAAACACCTTTGGATATCATAGCAGCCCCTAGCCTACGTTACAAGCTTGAGAAAAGCCCTATACTGATTCTAATTGACCTGTCTAAAGATTTAGGTACTGACTATAAGGGCAAGCCTATGGAATTTGATGCGTAATGTTGGAACTTCATTCTGAGAGTGAGTCTTATGTTTATCCCTATTCTTACACATGTAAATCTGAGTGAAAAAGGGTTTTCTTTGTTGTGAGGGCACACCAGGTATGTTGCTAATAACTGCTTTGTTCGGATAATGTGATTTGGGTATGTGTTGGGTTGTTATTGCTGAGATTTTTGCCATATCTAGATACTTGTGAGTTGCATGGTTGTTTTCAAATAATAGACACAGCTAATCTTACTTTGACTGATCATGGAGATGGTGCATATATTCTGAACTAATGGGAGTAGTCAACTGCCGAATTATACTTTGTATACTCTTAGTTATGTTATGGTTGCTTGAGGACAAGCAATTGTTTAAGTTGAGGGTGTTGATGTGTGAGCCCATGATAACACATTGGAAGCTTTTAACACTAAATAATTGTGAATTCTTGAGCAAATTTAGTCGTTTTTATTATTTTACTTTAATTTTGCAGCAAAAGTAGAGAAGAGAGAGAACCATCAATAAAGGAAGAAAAAAGACTGAAATTGGAAGAAAATAAGGAATTGTGAGTGGTTGATGACATCCATGACACACCCTCATCCTCGTGATAGGCTTTCATGGGTGCCGTCAACCTTAACAGAAGATGTAAAGCTACAAGAAGTTTTGTGATGGCAATCACGACACGCCGTCAAGATCCTGATAGGACGTCAAAATCGCCGTCTACTGTAGGCAGTAGGAGTTATAATTGCAGATAAGTTGACGACGTCCGTGACAGGCCATCAAGATCATGATAAGGCATCACGGGTGCCGTCACCTAATCTGAAGAAAGTCAGAAATTTTAATATTATTTCCTTATTTAGGATTGACTATTTAAAGAATTGTTTTAGGGTTTTTATAATATATTCATTGAGTAATCTATCTTACAACATACGAATTTTCTCTCTGTCTATCTCAAGAATAATATTTTAGAGTATTGCCTTGTGATTCAAATACAAGTTCACTTTTGATTTTATTCAACGTTGTAAGTTAATCCTTTAAATTATGAATTCAACTTGTGTACTTATCTATTGCATCGTGAGTGGCTAAACATCTTTAACCTGGATTGTGGGATCTAGGGTAAGGTCATGATAAGGTGTTAATTAATTACTCAAGGTTTAATAGGTACTAGGATTTCTTGGTAATTCTGATATTATAACATATGCCTATTGGTTGCAAACAATAGGCGTACCTACTTTGGTTTGCTTGAGAAAGAAATCATAAACAGTAGGAAGTGAATTATCGATAGGGACTTGGAAATGCTTCGTTTAATAATTAACACTGTAACAAGGTTGATTAACCTGAGGTAAAATCTGGACAGTGAGTTACGATTCCCTAAGTCCGAGAGGATTAGGAAATTAGACGCTTGAATAGGTCGAGAGACATTTGAGCATACCATCGATAAAGATAGCTTGTCATCCTAACCACTGTGAGATTCTTGAGTTATTTGTAGCATCTGTCATGTACCCTAAACCCTAGTGAACATAATCTCGGTTATTTCATAAAAATATTAGTTATAAACTTTAGTTTCAAAGTGACTACCAATTGTCTGAGCAATTTAAACCCCTATTTCAGGAAACAGTAAACTACCAGTGAATTATTTAGTAAACAACTTGAGTTCACACCCTATTTCCTGTGGGATTCGCCTCAACCTAGTTGGATTTTATATCGACAACGATTGCTTACACCGATTCCAGAGTGTTATTTAATCGTTATCAGGTATCTCAAGTCCCATGCGGATTGGAGATCACCCCCTTCACCTAACATAACTAGTACAACAACCACAAGTGTCAAATGAATTTCGACATATAACAAGATAATGACGAATAAGACTGATAATAATTCATGATAAGTCTATACAAAACACTGGCAGTTTGGACAACCGTCATTCGCCAAACATCAAATCCAACCAACACACCAGATTCCACAGTAATCCAACAAAGACTCTATAAAATTGAAGTCAACAAAAGGTCGGGAAATTCCCCCGACAATAGACAAAACCAAAGTCTAAACAAGTCTAAGACATATAATATAAAGACTATGAAATCAATCCTTCCAAAGTATGGAAGATTACCACTTCAATGTTAAGTCATGAACCACTCGAACACCTGATCAATGCTCATGCAAAGTAGAAGAAGTTTTAGGACCTTTATCGCAGGGCGATACAATGTTCAAAGACGGTTAGCGGTTGGAGAGATAGAATGTACCTCAGGTATAAAGGAATAAAGTAATGTCATAATTCAAAACCAAGTAAAATTACCATATGAAATCACATACATATATATACATATCATGTTGGGATATTCATTACATACATATCGTTGAACTCCACTTTCACAGCTCGACTACATATCCCGCTTTAAAGCCCAATATAAAATATTCATTACATACATATACAACTATTAATCCATTTACTTACCAAAGGAATCTCGTTGGCATTGTCATACTAACTCCACTTGCAAGCGTTCAACATGTCATAACCATTATCAATCAACTTTGGGACTCAAACCTATTGTCTAAATCAAGACATCAATTCAATTCAACATTTAAGGACGCGAACCTATTTAGCCAAATAAACCACCAAGGTTATAATTCAAATCAATTTATGACCAATAAGGACTTCGTAAAACCTTTTACCCATCATTCACATTCATAGGCCAATGCCTTATTTCAAAATACAATTCATATTTGACAAGATTCTTCTCATTGATATTTTCACAAACAGGCCGAGGGCATACCATTATCAAACTATTATTTCAAGCCAAAAGCCATCAAGTGAGGGTTAACCATGAACCCTTAGTGTAAATCACAATTTCCAAGCACCCACATATGCAAAACCATTATCAAAGCATGTATAATTATAATTTAAGACATGAGAAAATAATACTCAATACTATGCATTCAAACCCTCAACCATGGTTTTCAAAAGTGCTATTAATGATTCATGAACAATGTTTAAAACACATGATTTAAGTTAACTAACAATGAGAGAAGAGTCACATGCCATAGTTACGAAGATTCACGAAGAGATTCTTTACCCTTATACCTCTAAATGACCACCTTGAAGAAACCCTGACCTAATCCCCTTGAGAGGTTTTTTAGAGAGTTTTAAGAGTGTTTTTTCTTCTAAACTAATGAATGAAAGTACAAAAAGTGTTATAAGACGTCGAGTTTTAAGGGTTTGGGGTGGGAATTATCCAAAATACCCTCAGCTTAAAAGCTATAAAAAGAACACAGAGGGTACGGTTTGACCCCTTAACTCATATCCATATAATACGAGTGGTGCCCTTAACTTGTAACTTGATTAGAAAGTTGGACACCAAATTTTGTACAACATACGACTCCTTAGACTAACTCGTGTCATCACCATATGACTAGTACCCTTTAAGTTGTACCCTAAGTAGAACATTAAAGGCTAGACACTAGACAATATACGGTTAGGAACTATACCTTTTGTATCATAAAAATACGACTCAAATGGAGTCTTCTATTTCCTTGAACAGAACTTGGCCAATTTCATATTGCCAACATACAATTAGGGTCCTAAAATCATAAACACATTATACGAGTGGTATGGTGTGAGTCCTATGATGATAATAAGGTTCAACACTCAAGAAATTTTCAAGGGACAAAGTTTAGGGTGTTTCAATGGAAAATACATATGATAGAATTTCATGAAAATTCCTTATCAATGTGTTTAGGAGTTTTAGTTTCTCTAAAAGGATAACTGATCTGAGTATGAGGTTGATTAGTAGCAACTGGTATTCTATTCTCATAAATGGAATATCCTTTGGTTTTTTTCAATCCTCAAGAGGATTGAAATAGGGTGATCCAATCTCTCCTACTTTGTTTATTATTACTGCACAGTTGATAGTAAGAAGATTAAATAATCTCATTGATGATCCTTAGTTCATAGAATATGGGATGCTAAGTGGTGTCCAACAATAAATCATCTGTGATATGCAGAGAATGCTATTCTATATTGTTTAGTACAAGCTGAATCTATGAGAAATATGATAAGAGACTTGAGAGAATGTGAAAATACTTCAGATCAGATGATTAATTTGAACAAGAGTTTGTTCTACTTGCATAAGAGGAGTCCAATCAGGGTAGCGAATCTCATTAAATGAATCACAAGCATAAACCAAGGTAGATTTCCTTTTACTTCTCTGGGTTATCTAGTTTTCTATGGAAGGAATAAGGAGTCATATTTTGAGGATTTAATTAATAAAGTAATGAAGAAGTTAAGTCTTTGGCAACACAAATTTCTATCTCTTGGAGGAAGATATGTTCTTATTGCTCATGTATTTCATTCTATGCATATTTATCTATTAGCTGCTATGATTCCTCCAAAGGGTGTCATTAATCAACTTCATAGGATTTTTTGCACAATTTTTTTGGGCAAACACCACTGGAACAAAAAACAAACACTAGATTTCTTTGGAAAACATGAGCTATCCTAGAGAAGAGAGAGTATTGGTTTTATATCAATGCATATAGTAGCCAAAGCCCTGAGTGCAAAGTTATGGTGGAGATTTAGGACCTCAACATCTTTATTATGGAGTGAATTTATGTGGAATAAGTACTATAAGAAATTTGTCTCTATTATTGCAAAAGATATAGTGTATCCCATCTATGGTAGAGTCTAGTAGCAGTAAGGGATGAGGTGGAACATAATAATTAATGGCAGTAGAAGACTATCAATTCAACTTTCTAGTTTGACAGCTGGATGAGACAAGGTGCATTGTATTATGTTGAGGTTGAGAATGCTAAGAATGAAGAATTAAAGGTGAAGGACGTTGTTGAAAATAGAGGCTGGAATATGCATAAATTTAGGACTAAATTGTAAAAAAAAAGGTAGAATTCATTATGGAGAATATAAAGGTTCCTGATCTAGATCAGATCAATGACATGTCTTGGTAGACTGGGAATACTGAAGAAAATTTTATAGTCAAATCATCTTGGGGGATTATGAGGAACAAAAGGGAGATAAACGAGGAATATAACAATATTTGGGGCAAAGGATACCATTCAAAGTTACTTTCTTTATGTGGAGAGCATTAAGGAGAAAATTTCTACAGATGATAATTTGAAGAGGATAAGAATCAATGTTGTTTCTAGGTGCTAGTGCTGTTACACAAAAAAGTAGGAAACCATAGAACAACTTTTTCTAACATCCCCCATAGCTGAAAGTCTATGAAGGCAGTTTGTTATATTTTTAGGTATTGACATTGAGAAGATGGAACTATGATAGATTATCCAAATATGGTGGACTATGAGAGTGTCTCTCAAAATGGATTTGGTATGTAGAGTTGTACCAAAAATAATCATATGGTACTTATGTAAAATAATAAATAAAATCAAACATTGGAAGATGATAAGTTTCACGGGGCTTATATGGCAGGTACAATACTTGATAAGGAAGCTGATCAAGTTTTTGTATCCTTGGATGAAATTTGGAAGAAATTTGGCGCAACATGGTAAATATCTTAAGGCTTTACAAACCAAGGTTACATTATCTTAGTGTTACTTGGAGTTTTTTGGGAAGAAATAAAATAAAATGTAACACTGATGGAGCATGTAGAGGTAATCATAGTTTAGAAGCTTTGGCCTTCTGTATCAGAGATAAAAATGGAAAGATGGTCTATTTTAAGGCCAAAGTAGTGGTAGAAACAACCAACATTGAAGTTGAGGCAATATCAATCAGAGAGGCCACTACTTTTTCTCACATACATAACTACATGGGAATTACCATAGAGACAGATTCTCTAACCATGGTAAAGATTATTAATAGACAACAGAAGGTACCATGGGGGATTCTTGAGGTGATAGAAGATATATGGTGTAAATTGCATGATGTTTAAGGGGAGGTCATACGTATATTCAGGGAAGGCAATGTTGTGGAAGATTCTTTAGCTAATGATCTGGTAGAAATATAGCTAACTAAAGACTTCAATCATTTTATAGAGCTACCAGTTACCATTAGAAGCATATAAACATGGAAAAAGCACAGATTCCAAATCTCAGAATAAGGGCATGTAAAATAAACAAGCAATAATGAATAACAACAATAGGCTATAAATAAGAGAAGAGCATATTCATATTATAAACGAAAGCGCAGAGGGTCCCAATAAATATATTCTCGGGGGATGCATCATAGTACCAAGCTTATTAATAAAGTGTATTGTCATTACAGAGACAAAGAAAATGTGGTAAACCTAGATAGATGCCCTAGCTATAAAAAAACTTTTCACTGCAAAAAAGGGTAGTTGGAGACTTCCGCTGCATGACACCGGATTTGCCTTGGTCTTTAAGCTATATGTCGATTCATAATTGGAACCTATAAAGAAATACAGAGGTCATTGATAGGGGAGATGATTTCTTGATGAGTACAATGGCAAGAAAGAAGAATAACTTATTTTTTTGTACAAATCAGTCGGTCTACACATTGAAACTTTTGTCCTATGGGGTGAAACCTCAACCACCTGGAAAGTACTTGAGGTTAGATAAAGGTAAAGGGATATAAATAATAAGAAGGAGAAGGAACTTGAGAACTTGGAACCTGTATCATCCTCTCCATCTTGAAAGGAATTTGACCTCAAATTCATGGCTTCTTCACCTTCAATTGTGTCAATGGGTGAGAGGTCACACACATTGAAGGTGTTGTGTACTTGATATTCTTATGGCAGGTCAATCTTGTATGTATTGTAATTGATTTTTTCAAGCACTTGTAAAGGACCATCACCCCTCGACATTAGCTTTCCTTTCCTTTGTGATGGAAAATGCTCCTTTCTTAGGTGCACCCACACCCAATCACCTGATTCAAGCACAAGTCTCCTTCTCCCCTTGTTGGCTCTCTTGGAAACTTCTTGATTCTTCTTTTCAAGTAGGATTCTCACCTTCTCATGAAACCTTTTCATAGCTTTATCCCTTTTGCTTCCATCTAGGCTCAACACAAAATCACTAGACATAGGGGAAAGGGTCTTCATAACGTATACACACTCAAAGAGAGTCATACCCGTAGTCGAATGAATAACACGGTTATAAGAAAAATCGACTAGGGGTAGGTGATACTCAAAATAATTCATATTAATTTTTACCATGGAGCATAGAATAGAACCCAAGGTCCTACTTACTACTTGATTTGGCCATCAGTTTGTGGGTGGTAAGAGGGTTAGAATAGCAACTTTGTACTAAGACTACCCCACATCGACTTCCAAAAGTGACTAAAGAACTTGGAGTCACTATCACTAATAATGGTCCGAGGAATACCATGTATTTTCAAAACATACTCAACAAATAAAGAGGCTACACTATATGTATCCTCACTCTTGGAACATGGGATGAAATGGGTCATTTTAAAGAAATGGTCAACCACTACAAGAATGTTATCCCTAACTTTCCTTTTCCTTGGCAGCCCCAAAACAAAGTACATATATATTTCAAGACAAGGACGAAGGGAAGTGGGAAGCAGGGTATACAACCCTTGAGGGAGGAGGCGGAATTTGGCACTCCTATAATCCATACATTGGCCACAAATATTAGCAATATCTTTGAACATTTAAGGCCAATAGAATTGTTCCTCCAAGATTTCGAGGGTCTTCTTAACTCTAAAGTGTCCCATTAGGCCACCATTATGTCTCTCTCAAGAAAAACTCTCTCCAAGAACTATAGGGCACACACAACTTTCTTCTTTTAAACAAATAACAATCAAACTTGGAGTCGGAAGTGGAACCCCCTTCCTTGAGCCATTTTTCCCTTCCCCACTCTTCACATTCCCTACAGATAGGAGCAAAGATAGGGTCCTCGGATTATAACAATCTTAGGCTCTCAAATCCAATTAACTTGGAAGATAAGGTAGCAATAAGCATATGTTTCCTATATAATGGGTCGGCAACCATATTTTCCATTCCCTTTTTGTATTGAATTACATAAGGGAAGGTTTCAAGGAATTCAATCCACTTAGAATTCCTCTTGTTCAACTTGTCTTGGGTCCTATGATGTTTCAAGGATTTATAGTTTGTTCGCATCACAAACTCTTTAGGCCACAAGTAGTGTTTCAAATTACCCAAAACTCAAATCAAGGCGTATAACTCTAGATCATAAGTGGAATAATTTAGAGTTTAACCCTTAATATCATCACTAAAATAGGAAATAGGTTTAATATCTTGCATTAAGATGACACATATTCCTACTTTACATGCATCATATTAAACTTCAAACATCTTATCAAAGTTGGATAATTCCAACAAAGAGGTGGAAATGAGCATAGCTTTCAAGGTTTCAAAGGCCTTAGCTAGCTCATCACCCCACTTGAAAGGTTGGTCCTTTTGAATGATCTTGGTTAAGTTGAAGCAATTGTACTAAACCCTTGGATAAACCTTTGATAAAATCTTGCCAACCCATCGAAGCTTCGAATTTCTCCAACAGACCTTGGGGTCGGCCAACTTTTAAATAGCATCTATCTTGGATTCATCCACCTCAACTCCCCTTAAACTTACAACAAATCCCAAGAACACAAGTTTATAAACACCAAAAGAACATTTCTTAAGATTAGCATATAACTTTTTCTTTCTAAGGATATCAAATAGACTTTGCAAATGCAACATATGTTCTTCATGGGATTTTCTATAAACCAAGACATCATGAAAGTACACAACAATAAACTTTCCAATGAACTATTTCATCTTATGATTCATTTATTGCATAAAAGTACTAGGAACATTAGTGGGGCTGAATGGCATAACATCTATTCATAGAGACCAAATTTGGTCTTAAAGGCGGTTTCCATTTATCACACGGTTGCATTCTTATTTGGTGATAGGCACTCCTAAGATAAATTTTTAAGAATACACTAGAACTATTCAAATCATCAATCATATCATCCAATTGGGGAATAGGGTGGTGATACTTTACCATTATTTTATTGATGGCTCGGCAATCCACACACATTCTCCATATTCCATTTTTCTTTGGCACCAACAAGACCAGAACCGCACATGGACTCATGTTTTTCCTGATGTATCCTTTGTTTAGAAGTTCCTTAACTTGTCTTTAAAGTTATTTGGTGTCAGTAGGGTTACTTCTATATGCCGGTTTGTTGGGAAATTGAGAGCCCGACACGAAATCTATTTTATGTTCAATTCCCCAAAGTGGGGGTAAACCTTGTGGAAGTTCCTTTGGAAAAATATCTTCAAATTCTTTCAAATCAAAGGAAATAGAAAGGGCAATAGAAGAAGAAAAAAAAAAGAGTTAGTAGTTAAAGCATGGTCTAGGAGAAGCATGGGTGTTTGGTTATTATGCTCCTTAAAGAGATCTTTCTTCTTAGAAAACATAACCATAGGATCTTTCCCCTTAGGACTTGGAAACCCCTTGGCTTCAACAACCTTCCTACTCTTGGGTTCACTCTTTTTTTCCCTTTTTATTTAATTCCATTAATTATTGATGTATCCCACTCACTTGAGATGGTGAAAGAGGATGAAGTGTAAATTTTTGGCCATTGACTTCAAGTGAATACCTATTGGTTCTTACATCATGATTAGTACACCTATCAAATTGACATGGTCTACCCAACAACCAATGACACACTTGCATAGGAATTACATCATATAACACCTCGTCTTGGTAGTTTCCCACTTGGAACTGAATCAAGCATTGCCATGTTACCTTTAATTCTCCACATTTATTCAACCATTGTAACTTGTAGGGATTTTAATGTGAAGTAGTGGGGAGTTTTAAGAAGTCAACCATAGTAGCACTATCAACATTAGTGCAACTCCTACTATCAATAACTACCATACATACACCTCTCTTTATAAGACACTTAGTATGGAATAGATTCCCCCTTTGGCTTGGATCATATAAAACCTTACTAACCATGATTCGTATCACCACAAAGTTTTAAACTTGACACTCACCCTATTGCAGCCAAGTGTCCTCTTCATCACCTTCGTCTTGTACCTCAACATCTAGTTGTTCTCTATATTAAGGCTCAGTCTCATTCTCCTCAATTTCAAACTCTACCTCCTCTCCAAGATAGTACAACTTCTCTTCTCTAAGGATTATATTTCTTTAGTTTAGACACTCATTTACCTTATGTCCCCAACCTTGACATGTCAAGAATTGGAACCCTGAGAATTAAGAGTAGGATACTTGTTACCTTTGTTTCTTATAGGATACTTTTTAATGGACTTAGTATCGGGTTGTTTGGCATAAGATGGTTGTTCCTTATTTTTGTTCCAACCCGAGGAGGATTGAACCACCTCCTTATTTTTAGTCTAACCTAAGGCTAGTTTTTTACTCTTAGACTTGTAGGTCAACTTCTATTTGTTCTCCTTTTCAATCTCCATAGTTGCTTAGAAGATACCATCAATGGTTTCAAATTTGTGGAGAGTCAAATGTGAAGTTATGTCCTTGTTCAACCCGACCTTGAAATAAATGATGTCATGAATTAATTATTCCTCTCGATGATTAAGCTTCAATATCAATTGTTGAAACTCATCATAGTATTCCATGAAACTTTTGTTCCCTTGCCTCAAATTATATAACTTTTTAAAGAACTCTTGCTCATAGTTCTCAGATAAGTACCTTTCTCTTAAAAGGTTCCTCAATCTAAACCATGGAGGGGGTTGTCCCTCATTCACCTCATTCTCAAACCTCTTGCTATACTCCCACCAAGTGTTATCACACCCCTCAAAGTGAGGTATAGCATAACAACTTTTCTGCTCCTCGGTTAGGTCATTCACTTGGAATATCTTGTCACAAGAGGACTCCGAAGCAAGATAATCTTCGGGATCACTCTCCCCCTTGAATATAGAAAGGCTAACTTTGATTGAGTTGATGCACACATCTCAGTTTTGGAGCCTATGTTGGTTCCATTAACCAACTCTTTCTCCTCGGCCTTGAAGTTCCCTTTGATCAACATATCCACCCCTAATCTCTTCTTCCCTGAAGTCTGCATCACTATATTCTCCATAGCCCTCTTTTTTATTCTCTCTACCATAGTCTTCTACATGAATGGATTGGTTTTGATCAAGTGAAGCGTGAAAGGTATGCATTATATTTGGTGGATGGTAAGGTCTTTGGTGAAGTTGAGATTGGATTTGAGGCATTGGATTTTGTGGAGGGTATGGCCTTTGGTCAAGTGGAGTTGGGATTGGGTAGTTCAAATTTTTTGGTTGAATTTAGTTTCCAATTCCTTCTTATTGTACTTGGTTTAGTTGATGATGTAATGGTCTATTGAGGTCTCGAGAATGTGGAGTTTGGATTGGGTTTTGTGGAGGTCTTGGTGGATAGAGCATTAGATGGAAGGTCTCGGTTGAAATGGTAGTAGAGGTGTTTTGGGATTGTCCACACGAAGACACATGGTAGTGTTGAGGAGTAGAGGGTCGGGAGTTCCTTTGACTCTCTAGTTGATCCATCCTACTACTCAATGTTGACACATCACCTTTGATTGTCCCAATATCCTCTTTCATTGATCCAATATCCGACCCCAGCCTTTCAAGATTTTGGTTGATAGCTTCAAGAGAAGCCTTGAAAGTATCAAGAGTATTGTTGTCTACGGTTTGAGAAGTGGTTCCTTCCATTGCCAAGGTACCTAAGAAAAAACCTAATGAACAACAAACAATGTTAGTTCAAAATATCCTCACCACACTCTCACTCTTTTGTTTATCTCATACTTGGCTTCACAAGTGTTAAAAGTTGGCTTGTAATCAGTGAGCAATTGAGAGATAAGTATGCTCTTGTACGGAATAGATTTTTGTTTGAAATGACTCAAATAAACCTGGTTCGGACTTGAACCAATAAACTACAACGAATCACAAAAAGAGAAAAGCACACAAAGAACGTAAACACGAAAGAAAAGGACTCAAAACTAACTCACAACCTAGTAGGCAATTACTAGTTTGTCAATTAGCACTAGAATCAACAAAATGCAACTAAAAAACATGGATTAGAAACTAAGAAATCAAAATTTGAACTAAAAAATTGGTTGTACAAGAGTAAAGATGTGGAAGCTTGTGGTTGGTCAAGAATTTTGAAAATTTTTTGTTCTTCAACCTTGAATTTTGGTCAATCTTCACTCAAAAGAGGTAGAAAATCGGTTTTGTGGAAGAAAATACAAGGTTTGGAGCCTTTTTCAAGCTCAAATGAGTTTGAATTTGAGATGGCCCCCTCTTGTACTTTCAATCGTACTTGAATATTCCTTTTGTTCCCTTCTTCTTTTGGATGACTTAGAATATGCTTAGAATATTTTTTGTACAAGCACTCATAAACTCTCTTTCTTCCTTTTTCAAGATCAAACAACCACATTGGAATATATTTCTCAACAAGATATGAAGATCTTGAAGAACACAAAGGATATTGAAGGTTTGACCAAAGTTGACCTTCAAGCAAACGAACTCGGAATTTGATTTTTCTTAAAGATCTAATGTCACTTTGACAAACCAAACACAAATATCGCACTTTCAAACCCAAAACGTCACAAACACCTTTACCAAAAACGAGATCCACCCTCAAGTTTCTACAAACACAAGTTCAACAATGGTGGATGGTCCAAAACAACCTGGATTTAGCTCAAATCTTAGATCTAGACTCTATTTTTTCTAGGGAACAAGGATCTAGCACTAGAAACTAACAAAACACACAAAAAGTAAGTAGATCTAAGATCTAAATTTCATCCTAAGAGACAAAACGTGACGCAATATTTTTTTGTGATTTTTGAACTTTTGGTTCTTTTTTGTGATGATTTTCTTAAAGGTAATAATAATCCAAGACTTAGAATTATAGGAGAAACTCTAAATCAAGGCTCTTGATACCGAATGATATAGATCTAATCTATGAAGATGAAAATAACCCCAAAAAGGAGATGAAATCCGAGAATACTAACACAAAAAGCAAAACACAATCCTATTTAAGAAGCCACAACCCAAACTAATGCATAAAATGTAAAGATAGATATCTTGACATAAAAACATACAAATCAAAAGAACCAAAGAATGTATCAAATCCTAAGACCCTTATGCCCTATATGAGTAACACCAAGATCTTTCGCTGACATAAAAGGAACTCAATCTTGCCCAAGCACCAACGTTTTTAAGTCAAATGCCAACCCTAGTGAAATCCAACACTAGATGCTAGGCCTAGTTACAATCTCACAAAAGAGAGAAGACAAAGGTGTTTCAATTTTGTCTTTCAATATCATTCAATAACTAATGAGAAAATAATCCTAAAAGCCTATTTATAACTATTACATACAAAGACCAAAATGCCCTTAATGAGCCTTGAAGGAGAGGCTCCTTTGGAGTGTGAGTAATAGGCGGCCTTGGAGTGTTTTCAAGGTCCCTCTTCACACTTTAGCATATGCACTCCTTTGGGTGAATTCATGACACATTCATAAGCATCCATATTCATGAACATGGCATGTAGACTTTGTAATTTTTGAGCTTAACTCCTTGTGAATGGCCTTGAGCTTTTGGCACTCGTTTCAGGATCTAACTAGGGAAAATACGAAAAATAGAGATGAAATAAAAATCAAAGTCGACGGATGGAGCGTTTGAATAACCTAGAGAAAAAAGATGATAAAGCGGTGGTACCAGATAGAGGGAAATATATCTCAGGTGCAGTGGATAGAAATGAAGAAAAGTACAATTAACTCGTCTCTTAAAGAGAGAGGTGTTATACATCAAAAGTGTAAACTTTTTATCTTCTTAGATATGGACCGGATCCTGATGTGGTTCTTGGGTCAACAATGTAAATTTTGGGCCTTTTTTGAGCTTTGATAATAAATTAAAGGGAAAAGGACATTGTATTGCCCATCTCAAAACAAATGGCCCAAATTTGGGCTATTGGTCATTGAATAACCTGTCGGCCAAAACAATATCCATAAATAGCCTTTTTAGTTTTGGGCTACTTTGATCTCTTTTAAATTATTAGTATTACTGTTTTCCTTCTTTTTTTTAGCTCCAATTTTTCTTCTTCTGTTTTTGGCTAAAAGAAGAGTTGCTTGTCTTTTAATTTTATAAAAAAAAACTAAAATTGTATAGAAAATATATAATTGTTTTATAGAATTCGTATCTATATAAGAAATATATGAAAACTATATAGAATGTGTATAGATATGGTATAGTTATTGTATAATTTTTGTATAGGACGCGTATTTGGATCGTATAATTTTTGTATAGAACATGTAGCTAAATAATTATTGTAGATAATATAGGATGTGTATAGATATTGTATAGAATATGTATATGTATATGATGTGTATACAAAATATGTCATTATTGTATAAAAAATGTATATGTATATAATGTACATACAAATCGAATTATTATTGTATGAAATATGTGTGTGTGTGTGTGTGTGTATATATACAATATGTGTATAGAATTTGTTTACGTCTAGAATGTGTATAGAAATTGTATAAGTGTTGTATAAAATATGTACATAAATAGAGAGAAACAATTTCAATGTTATAAAATTGTATCTGATTGTTAAAAAACAACATTTAAAAATAGTCTTTTATTAGTAATAAAAGCTAAAAAAGGAAAAGTGAAAAAAGCAAAAGAGTGGCTAAATTTTGAAAAGAGAAAAAAAACAGCGGGAGAAGTGATCTAGAAAATTGTCTAAAAAGTGGAAATTCAATTCGTCAACTATTTTCATGGAATTTGTTTAGGATATAGTGCCTTTTATTCTTTTTCCCTAAATAAAATGGTCTAAGCGAGGACCAAAAATTTTAATCAAATAAAAAGGTCTTTAGATTCCATAAAACTAAAACAAGAACTGACATTCACATTTTCAAACTTTTTCGAAACATAAACATAAAGAACAAGTGTAGAACATGAACCTATTTGATAAAATAGCTAAAATTAAAGGAAGAATGCCTTCATCGAAAACTCAAAATAGGGACAAAAATCCAAACTCTAACCCATGAACCTTTAAAGTACATTCTCTTCTTTCTTTCTTTCTCACTGTGTTCTTGTTCTTGTCATCTATATTTTTGTGTTTTCTCTATATCTCTTCTCTTTTGTTTTCTACAAGTGTTCTTGTTTTTCTATGTCTTTCTCCTCTCCTTTTTTTCCATGTGTTCTCGTGTATTATCTTTTCTTAAAATGTTGTTGTCTCTTTATAGAAGTACTTAGTATATATGTGTGAATGGGATGTTGAGTTGTGGTGAATGTGTGTTGACAGTAGGTTGTATGTGTGTTCTAATAGTGAAGGGATGTGAGGGTGTTATGGGTGGAAAGTTCAGGGAATAGGGGAGATTAGTGGGGTAGTTTTAGGAATTTACTTTTATTTTTAAAAATAAATAAATAAATTAGGGTATAAATAAAATGGTAACATATTATTTAGAACTAATAAAATATAGATAAGTTAAATAAATAGTCCTAAAATTGTAGCTAAGAAAATATTAAAATTACTAGCTTATTTATTAAAATGTTAATTAAATAAATATGTCTTTTTGTTTCGCAATTTTCCTTTCCTTAAGAACAATAATCCTAAAATGAGACTTTATTTTGAAAAAATTTATTGCAAGTTGTCAAATAGAACCTACTAAAAATAAAATAGAAGCATAAAATAAAGATTAGACAAAAATAAATATTTAAAGCTAAAACGAGTTAAAACTCTGGAAGAATCAAAAATTAAGTGTCAATATTTTGCACCGTTTTGTTTGATCACATGAAGAGTTTTCAGACAAAGAAGTAGACAACAAAATAATCTTTTGATGCGAATGTTATTTGAAATGGAAAAGAAAATAAGGAGACCGATTGAGCCATTTCTTTGGACTAGCTATATATTTTGAGTTGTAAGGAAATCAGGTCGCATATAGTTCAATGAGGTGAAATAGTGAGAAGATGAGTTGGAGGTCGAGTGAGTTACCATTGAGCCTCTGATTTGCAATTCCAATTTTTACATCAAAAATGTGATACAAAAATAAAAAATAAATATATAAGTAAAAAATCCTATTGACAGCGCCTAAGCGCACATGAAAGTGTACGCGGTCTTATCAAGTAGTAAAGTGGCCTTCAAGAAGCAAAGTATCGATCCCACGGGGACTTGCTTCAAAAACGATTCAATTTTAGTTCACAATTTAAATTCAATTGATGCAAAGGTAACCAAAAAGAGTTTCGAATTTATAAATTGTAGATAAGTAAAAAATGCGGAAAGTAAAGATCTGGAAACAATCAATAGGATAAAACCCAGGGTTGAAGCACTTTCGAACAACCATACTATGTTGTTGAACTTCATTCGTTAATTTGGTTATCTTGGTTGTAGATTCGTAGGGTTAATTGCATGATCATGGTCTCCCGATCTTTAATCTTTTGCCTAAGTTGTACCTTACAACCACATCGTTGAACGGGGATGTAATAGTCCACTTAAGTTCTTTAAGCTATCATCCTACATGTGGATCAAGTAAGGTATCTAAGAACATCCCTGTCCTAGACACTTATTCGAATTCTTTATTTCATAAAGTAATACAAACCATACTTTGTTCATCTCCATGTTCTATCCCCTAATCCCTCTCCCGGGATCAAAAGGTAGACCATTGATGTATTCTTAGGGTCGCGAATCCTTAAAATAGTTAAATAAAAGATGAAAACACAACCAATAATGATAAACAAAGTTAAACAAATTCAATTCAAAACAATAGTACTCATGTTCTTGGCTTTTTCCCCAAAAAAGGGCGTTTACCCATGCATTGTCATAATCGTAATCACAAATTGGTAATTAACGACTAAAAATATGAATGAACTAAATTAAAATGATAACAACTAAAGAAAAAGTTATAGTAGCCCCTTGATCTCCAAAATATGTCAAAAGATAGTAAAAACATGCACAAAGACCTATATATAGCAATAGGGTAAGCCTAAGCCGTGTTGGACAAGGAATCAGCGTGAAAGCCTAGGGGTGGAGTGAGAATATGAATAACATTTTATGCCATATAAATGGAGAATTATACGCACGCATATCGCACGGTGCTACTGGAATTTGCGTCCTAAATTTTGGTTAAGTGTTGGTCGTTCCTCCTTTCATCCCTTATCTTGTGGTGTATTTCTAATAATTTTCCAGCCTCTAAATCATCCATATATAATTATAAATAGAACACAAAAGAACCTACATCATCAAACCACACAAATTAGAGATAAACACAACACAATACTCATATCGATGAATGAAAACAAGAGCTAAGCGAGGCTAGTTCATTGTAATCTTCCACTTATTGTTCCACTTATACACTTAATAAAATTGAAATTTACACATCACCAAAAAGTTATTACACTCATAATCACACATTAAAACCATTTGGAACACATTAAACACTCTAGAATCCAACAAGATAGACTAGACAAGCAACTAGCTCAAACTAGAAAAACTAGTTTTCTCTATTGAACTCTAATTGACTCAATTAAGTACAAACTTATTGGGAAACACTTTGAACTATTTAAAACATGTCCTTGAACACTTATATGCACATTTATCTCATTATCAACCTATATATCATACGAATCATCCTCAAAAAAAGGCTAAAAATACTAGAATAGTGACACTAGAATGCATAAATACACCCAACATCACCTATCTACACAAATTTTCTTGAATCTTGAATCTTTACAACTTCTCAAATGGTGATATAGTCATTATTAGAGTTGATCTTGGAAAATTAAAGGTCCCTCTATGTCGACTCTTTGTATTGGAGGGAAACTTGATGATCGACCCTATTCTTTAGGAATGCACTTCTGACTTTGAATATAAAAATCGCCTTATTCTCCAAGTGAACTCCTGATCTTGAAATGAAAGTTAACCATATTCTCCAGAAGGACTTCTTAACTTGAAATAAAAATTGACTCTATTCTCTAGGCGGGCTTTCTGAGCTTCAAAACGGAAAGTAATCACTATTCTCCAACATGTTGATGAACTCCAAATAAATATTGAATTAAAAAGTAAAATCTTATTTTTCAGGATGGTCCTATGTAGAAAATTAAAGTCTTATTTTCCAGGAGAATCCTTCTAATCTAATTTTCCAGGAGGGTCCTGAACAAAAAATATAGTCTCATTTTCTAGAAGAGACCTGCTAATATAATTCCATTTTGCAGAAGGGCCCTGAATAAAAACTTAAAGTCCAATAATCCGGAGGGTCCTGATTTGAAAATTAATGTCCCATTTATTAGGAGGGTCCTGAGTTGAAAGTAAAGTCCCATTTTTTAAGAAGGTCCTGAATTGAAAAGTAAAGTTCCATTTTTCAGGAGGATCCTGAGTTGAAAAGTAAAGTCTAATTTTTTAGAAAGGTCCTAAGTTGAAAAGTAATGCTCAATTTTTCAGGAGGATCTAGAATTGAAAAGTAAAGTCCTATTTCCAGGAGTGTCCTGAATTAAAAATTAAGGTCCCATTGTTCTAGAGGGTCCCGAGCTTAAAGAAAAAGTCTAATTATCCAAAGTCTCATTTTGTAGGAGGGTCTTGAGTTAAAAAGTAAAGTCTCATTTTCTAGGAGGGTCCTGAATTAAAAATTAAAGTCCCAATTTTTTTGAAAGTCCTGAGTTGAAAATTAAAGTCTCATTTTCCAAGAAGATCATGAGTTGAAAATTAAAGTCTTATTTTTCAGATGGTTCTAAAGTTAAAATGTAAAGTCTTATTTTTCAGAAGGATCCTGAGTTGAAAGGTAAAATCCTATTTTTCAGGAGGGTCTTGAGCAGAATAGTAAAATCTATATAACACGAACAACACTTTTTCCCTAGTTTGTATCAGATAAATTTTGTAAGTGTTAATTAAATCATAACTATTTAAAAATGTACAAAGAAAAGGCTAACTCAGTGCCCTAGCTAGCTCCAGAAAATGCATCTCTCAAGGGTAAAGTCTAATAAATTTTTACTATGACTATGATCTTGAAAACCTATGTCATAACATTGATTCTTTCATTTGTAAAAGTAAGGAATCTTACTTATCTGATATCCAGTCTTTAAAGCCTTTGATTTGAAGGAAACATTCTATCTCTGTTTCAAACACAGAAAAATTATGAGTTTAATAACATGGTGGTTGGTTTGTGGCTTTTGACTTTTGAGTAAATTGCTCATGCGCTTCTTATGTTCAGTTCTGTTTTGAACCATTGATACATATTATTGACTTGTTTGTACTATTGAACCATACAATAATCCTTTGGCTCAACTGTATTTCCATTTCATGGTGCCTATGTATTTAACTTCTAATGTACCTTTTATTTATCAATGAGTCAAGAAATGTAAGATGACAATAATTCTTGGGTACTTTATTTTATTTTGAGTCATTTTCCTTTGTGTGGTATCCCTTTGCTTTTCTTTGTGCAATTGAAGGAGAGCGTAGCGAGTTTTAAGTCTTTTCTCACTTTCCTTGACATGAATTTGATGCAAAATATGAGAAAACTGATGATGATGATTTTCCATTTTGACAAGAAAGACTTGAAACCAAATCAAAAATAGAAATATAGGAAGAAAAGAAAAGACAATAACCATTCCCTTTACCAAAAATGATAGAAAGAAAACTTATCTGAGTGTGATAGTTGTCTCTGGTGATTATGACATGCATTTTGGATTAAGCAAACTGATCTTTCCATACCAACTATTTATCAACTTTTCCAACTTATTGACATTGAAACGAATCTTAAACTTCTTGTCTCTATATTACCGACCTCATTTGGCTGGTGAATCTTCAAAGGATTTTCACCATCAAGCCTCTCTCATTTTTATTTTCTCTCAACTCATAATTGCCTTACAGTTCCCATAAGGATTTTAACCAATAAGACTCTTATTTCTTACTTTTCTCAGCCAACTATCACTTTACGACATCCATAAGGATTTTCACTAATAAAGCTCTCTTATTTTTAATTCTCTTATATTTTCCTTTATGTTGATGAACACAAGTAGGGCCCAAAATATGGAATATCATATATCCATAACATGCATAGCCTCAAAATTCTCAACTATTTATCTAAAGATCTTTCTTTGGTTGTAACGTTGCTTTTTTATTGGGTTAGAAAGAAAGGGAGACATGAGTCTCGAAACACACTTAAAATTAGGTGACACTCACAACTTTTGAAATAAACTCACAAAGAATACAACTTCAGCCCTAGTTTATTTAAATAGGGTAGTTTGGATATTTTCTACTTGGTTGGACCGAACTCCAGAATAGGGATGCCTACGTATCATGTTATGGAAATAATCAAGTCAAACATAGCTCAGGCAAGTCATTCTTTTTCTTTGTTTTTCTTTGTTTTTTAAAAGTTCTTCCTATTTTTCCTTTTTTTGAAATTTTTATTTTATTTTGATTCCAAAAGAGGGGTACAAAAGAAAACTAAAACTAAAGGTCAAAAGGGATAAGCAAAGCATGACACAATGTTTAGATAATAGAATAAAATGTCATAATCATATAAATATTTTAATAATACAAGAAAAAAACATGCAAATAGCACTAATGGTACATAAAGATCATACATATATCTCTTAACTGAATTGACATTAATAGCCATTTCTTCCATTTTTTCCCTTTTACATTAGTCAAATATAATGCGCCATTGGGGTAACACTTTTCACATTGAATGTTCCTTCCCAATTAGGGGAAAAGTTGCCTTTAGATTCAACCTAATGGGGGAGGATGTGCCTAAAAACTAACTGATTGACTTCAAAATGCTTGGGATGCACCTTTCTATTATATGTTTGTTCAATTATCTGCTTGTATAGTTGGCTATGACATACTTATGTCAATCATTTTTTATCAATCAAGCTCAATTTCTCCATTCGGGTCCTAACTTACTGATCATCGCCAATCTCAGATTCCACAATGACCCAGAGAGATAGAATCTCAGTTTTTGTAGGTATAACTACTTTATTTCCATATACCAAAGAGTAGGGAGTTGCACCATCTTACGAAGTATCTTTTTTAGGTTTTAATTGGCAGATTTTATGGACGTATTCATCTTTGTGTGGAATAGAGTTGAATTCTAATGAGTAATTTTAAATTGTTGTCATACTTCTTACATCAGACGATTATTAAGATTTTTAACATTGTTTGTAATAATTACCTTTGCGATACAAAATCAAAAAATAATATTGAAGTGAACAAAATTCACCATAGCTTATTTGGTCACCAACTTGAAAGTCGGTGCTTTCACTCACTTTTTGAAATAATCAATGGCAACCAAGATGAACCTATTCCCATTTGATGCTTTCGATTCAATTGGTCCAATCACATCCATTACCCAGGCTATGAAAGGCTAAGGAACGAACAATGTATGTAACTCAAAAGGAAGGGAATGTATAAAGTCGCTATGTACTTGGCATTTATGAAATTACGCACAAAACAGATGGAATATCACTGCATGGTAAGCCAATAGTAGCCTGCCCAAAGTATTTTCTTTGTCAAAACATACCCATTATATGTGGTCTACAACCTTCAGAATGTGTTTCGGTCATGATATTTAAAGCTTTTTTGTCATCTATATACCTTAAAGGTCCTAATTCTGGATTCCTCTTGTAGAAGATTCCCCACTTAAGAAAAATCCACTAGCTAGTTGCCCAATAGTTTAATTTTGGTTACCATCAACATGTATTAGATATTATTTAGATTAAATAATTTTTTGATATCATGGAACCAAGGTTCACCATCAAGTTCTTAATCAACCATATTGCAATAGGCGTGTTGATCATAAATTTATATATGTAAGGGGTCAATATGAGTCTTGTAAGAATGTTTAAGCATCAAAGATAAGGTCACCAAGGCATCTGCAATCTCATTATGAACTTTGGGAATATGTCTAAACTTTATTAATATAAATCTCTGACAAAGATCTTGCAAACAATGTTTATATAGTATGAGCTTTAAATCATGAGTTTCTCAGTCTTATTGGATTTGGTGGACTCGCAAGTCTGAGTCTCCTAACACCGAAATTCTTGAATTCCTATCAATATCCAATTTCAAACCTAAGATGCAAGCTTTGTACTCTGCCATATTATTGGTATAGTAGAATCAAAGTTAGATTGTTATGAGATAATATTATTCTGACTTAGAAACAAGAACTGGTCCTATTCTAAATCCTTTCATACTATCAGCCCCATCAAAGAACAACTTCCAACATAGGTAGCTGTTATCAAAAATAATATCATCAACACATGATACCTCATCATTAGTAAAATAGGTCTTCAATGGCATAAATCCTCTCATCAATGGGGTGTTCATCCAAATGATCCACCTAAGCCTGGGCTTTCATTGCATTTAGTGTCTTATAGATACTATCAAATTTTATGAGCAATATATGTCATTTTCTGACTCTACCTATCGGCATAAACTTCTAAAAAATATACTTTAAGGGATCCATGTGGTAATTGAAGTAAGTAGTATAGGATGAAAGATAATACTTTAAATTTTTTGCTTAGCAAGTCAGGGCACATCATATCCTCTTGATAAGAGTGTACTGAGCCTCATAAGTGGTAAACTTCTTGTTGAGGTAGTAGATGGCTTGCTCTTTTTTGATTGTGACATCATGTTGACATAATACACAACTAAAAGAGTTGTCAAAAATATACATATACAATATCAAGGGTCTGCCCGGCTCAGGTGGAACTAACACTAGTGGATCCAATAAGTAACTTTTGATTTTATCAAATGCCTCTTAAAATTCTTCAGTCTTTTCAACTATAGCATTTTTCTTCAACAACTTAAAAATTGGATCGAAGATTATTGTGAGTTGGGAATTAATCTACTGATATAATTCATCCTTCCAAGTAATCACCTCTATTTTATTCTTTGGTAGAGGTAATTCCTGATAGCTTTTAGCTTTGAAGGATATATATTAATATCACACTGACTGACTATAAACCCTAAGAGCTTTCCAGATAGGACTCCAAATACAAATTTTGTTGAGTTAAGGTTGATATTATTCCCTTGAAGTCTTTCAAAGAATTTCCTCATATCTTTGACATGGCCAGACAGTTTTCTTGTCTTAATGATCATATCATCCATATAAACTTCAATCTCTTTATGCATTATGTCATGAAACATAGTGTTTGTTTCCCTTATGTAAGTTGCTCCAGTATTCATTCGCCCAAATGGCATGACTCAATAACAATATGTCCCTCATGATATGATAATTGATGTCTTTTTTGTATCTTCTTGGTCCATAATGATCATGTGGTATCATGCATAAAAATCCACAAAAGATGCAATCTCATATTTGACAAAATTGTCTAACAAAATATACTGTTGGGAATGTAAAGTAATTTTTTGAAGATGATTTATGTAGATCATGATAATGGATAAAAATTCAAACTTTGATATTTTTCTTTAGGACAGGGACAATATTAGCTTACCAAGTAGGATATTAAGAGACTCTAATGACTTTAGCCTCAACTTACTTTTTTATTTCCTCTTCAATTTTTACACTCATATAAGTTTTAAACTTCTTCAACTTTTATTTGACATGGGGGAATGTAGGATTGGTTGGAAACTTATGAACTACCAAATCGTTGCTCAAACCAAGAATATTAGTGTAAGACCACGTAAAGACATCCTTGTAATCAAGAAAGGCATCGATTATTTCTTTATTTTATTGTCATTAAGTATGTATATTTATCACAGTATCTTTAATATTTTCATAATCTCCTAGATTAATTGCCTCAGTTACAATAATATTAGGGTTTAACTTATCTTAAACTGTTTGAAATCTTTACTTATTTCCTGAAATACTTCATTTTCATCATGTTTGACCTTTTCGATCATTATTTTATGAATATATTAAGTTTTTAGATCTAGTTGAAAATTCCACATGAATGTCATATCACTAGAATCAGCATAAAAAGAACTATACAGTAGAAAATAAATATGTAAATGTTAGACTCAAAATAAAACAAAAGGAAACTATAATTCATTGAAAGTAAGGATATGATCATTTGAACATAAACAAGTAAGATAAAGATCTAAATTAAAATCCTAGAATAATTTAAATTACAGAAAAAAAACAAAATAGACTACCAAAACTCCTTCTTACTGGAGAGAGGAGTGGCCTCCCAATTTCTAAGCTAGACATCAGGGCCAATAAATTGCACATCCGTGTTACTGGTACTTTTTCCAATTTTAAACATATCAACATTGATAAATAAGTTCTAGAAATGTCTAATCAACTCTGTATCAACATCAAACACTGGCCCCAGGACTGGTAAAATGGAGGACTTAATAGCACTGGTTTTGATGAAAGACTCATTGAGTGGCGGTATTGTCCTGGTAAGCGACCATGATTCTTTATTCTACTTGTTTCCCATAATTTTAGCTTTAAAGTGTGTTCATAACCCAAACCAAAGGTACCAAGTTTCTCACTATAAGATCCCGCCAAATTCTAAGCTTAATTCAAAACTTTAGGCTTGTCAAGGGGTCCCAGACTTACAATATTTTATCTAGGTACTTAGACTTAGTATCATTTTAGAATACAAAGATTGGCAATCTTATTTTGTGAACTTTACGTCCATTAAATGTTGATGTTTAGGTTGATTCATGATCAGGAATATCCATAGGCGTTTTCAGACAAGTTTTGGATTTTTCAGACTTCATTTGAAGCTCCGTTGGAATCCCAAAATAGTGGATCAACGCGATCTTGGCACGCCGCATCAACTATCACATTGATTACTATTTTCCCCATCCACCAGCGTCTAAGTCTAGTGAATCAATATGAACATGGCGCGATGTGTTGGCTATCGACCTACGCATCGATAACCTAGTCTTCAGTCATTAAAAAACTGCATTCTTGAGGGTATTTAGGTATTTTTCCCTCAGCCCCCAAAACACAAAATTAAACTCCCTATAGAGCAAATATAGTCATTCTTTCTCAAATTTTATCAAGAAAAAAACCCTAGAAGATTAAATTTCAAATCAAGAACTCAAGATTCAATCATAAAATTTCAGAAATTCTTCAACATAGGTAAGTGAAGTGTTCATCCAAGTGTTCCTTCCACCTTTGGAGCCTAAGAATCTCTTTGAACTTCAAGTAATTGATTTTATGATTTCCATGGTTGGAATTAAGTGTATCCATGATTGCTATTTGGATGAAGTTCCTAATTCATGATTATATATTTATATATATATATATATATATATCATGTGAAATTAATCATTGTGTGTGTAGATTTATCTAAATCCATGATAAACCCTTGAATTTTGAAATTAGATGTGAATTATGATGCTCACTTATCATTCAATACTATATGCATATTCTATGTTCACCAAGTGCTTGATAAAGTGTCCATGTGAACTATTAAGAGAATGAAATCATGTCAAGTTAGCTTAAGTGCAAGTTATATCATGAAAGTGTTTGTCAAAATTCCCCGATGCATGAATGATGATCAAGATCATAGTTTATATGTTTCATGTTATGGCATGTCTCTTAATTTATGCTATCGAGTCTTGGGGTACTTGTACTCGATAATTTAGTTGATTACCTAGATCCATGGTTAGTCATAGAATAGTACCAGTCATGTCACGATCAGTAGAACTCTCAGTCAGTTAGAGAACTCAAGAAAACTCAATAGATTCAGTAGTAGTTCAGTCTAACTCAGTATTCAGTTCAGACCTCAGTAAACTCTATTAGTTAACAGAATCCAGTAGTATTATGTCACTTAATGAAACTCAGTGAACTCAGTTTTGTTCAGCTAAATAGTAATCTCAGTAACCGCTTAGTCTAGCCTAGTACAGATTAGAAATCAGTTCAGTGTCTATTCAGTTTGGATTAGGATTCAACACCGAATTAACCAAGGGATGGGGGAATTCTTGTCAGTAGAGGTTTTGACCCTTAGAAGCAATCCCTGCATTATAGAACTATGTATCCAGCGTAGGTTGAGGTATCTTCCTGTCAGATATTATGAGGGTTGATACTTCTCATCTGAGTTATCCTGCCAGTAAAGATTGACGAACGAGCTTCCTGTCAGAGATTGTTAACTCACCGCTTGTCCTTACTCGTGGTACGGTATTGACACCCTTCCAATTAGGGTTACAGGTTGGACCCCAAAGTAACTAGAGAAGAGTCATGTCGGTTAGATGATTACCTTCCACAGTCTCAGAATAGAACTCAGTTTAGTTCTACAGATTTAGGACTATCAAACATGGTCACTCAGCTCAGTACGGAACTCAGTATGGTTCCACAGTACGCAGAATTGTTAGATACAATCATTCAGCTAATCTGTAATATAGTATTCATAAACCCAGATATCGGTTATTAGTATTCTTATTCAGTACTCAGTATTTGCACGATCTCAGTTACAGTTTATATATTCATGCATGTACTCTTACTTAGTCATACTCATGTTATTCAGTTATTATTGTGCATGCATATAAACCCATGTATATCATCCTACCTCACTGAGCATACCAGTACATTCAAAGTATTGATGCATGCTTTTATTTATGCTATGATATCTTATATCAAAGATTCAGATGCACGAGATCCAGAGCACCCTTAGCAGTTCAGATTCTCAGCTTTTAGAGTAGTGGTGAGTCCTCATAGTTTGAGGACATGCTTATTATTTACAGTACTTCAGTTTTATTCCAGTAGATAGAGTTATTTGGGGGCTTATCCCATCAAATCCATAGTTCAGACAGTTAGAGGTTTTTTCAGACTAGAGTACACTCAGAAATTCGTTCAGTTTTTTAGTACTTATATTCAATTTTGGTATTTTGATATTCCATTCAGATTTATTTACAGATTTGAACCTTGACTTGTGAAATTAGAGATGAATTATGATGCTCACTTGTTGTTCAATACTATGTGCACATTCTATGCTCACCAAGTTCTTGATAAAGTATCCATGTGAACTATTAAGAGAATGAAATCATGTCAAGTTAGCTTAAGTGCAAGTTATATCATGGAAGTGTTTGTCAAAATGCCCCAAAGTATGAATGATGATCAAGCTCATAGTTTACATGTTTCATGTTATGACATGTCTCTTAATTTATGCTATTGAGTCCTGGGGTTACTTGTACCCGATAATTTAGCTGATTACTTAGAGCTATGGTTAGTCATACAATAGTACCAGTCATGTCACGATCAGTATTACTCTCAGTCAATTACAGAACTCAAGAAAACTCAGTAGATTCAGTAGTAGTTCAATGTAACTCAGTATTTAGTTTAGACCTCAGTAAACTCTATCAGTTAATAGAATACAGTAGTATTTTATCAGTCAATGGAACTCAGTGAACTCAGTTCAGTTCAGCTAAATAGTAATCTCAGTAACCGTTCAGTCCATCCTAGTACAGATTAGAAATCATTTCAGTGTCTAATAAGTTGGGAGTAGGATTCAGCATCGAGTTAACCCAGGGATGGGGGCATTCCTGTCAGTAGAGGGTTTGACCCTTAGTAGCAATCCCTGCATTATAGAACTATGTAGCCATCATAGGTTGAGGTATGCCAGACATTATGAAGGTTGATACTTCTCATCCGAGTTATCCTGCCAGCGAGGGTTGACGAATGAGCTTCCTGTTAGAGAGGGTTAACTCATAGCTTGTCTTTACCCTTGGTATAGTATTGACACCCTTCCAACTAGGGTTACAGGTATGACCCCAAAACAACTAGAGAAGGGGTATGTCGGTTAAATAATTACCTCCCATAGTCTCAGTTGTAGTCTCAGTCTCAGAATAGAACTCAGTTCAGTTCTACTGATTCAGGACTATCATACATGGTCACTCAGCTCAGTACGAAACTCAGTATGGTTCCACAGTACTCAGAACTATCAGATATAGTAATTTAGATAATCTGTAATACAGTATTCATAAACCTTGATATCGATTATCAGTATTCTGATGTAGTACTCAGTATTAGCACGATCTCAACTATAGTTTATGTATTCATGCATGTACTCTTACTCAGTCATACTCATGTTATTCAGTTATTATTGTGCATGCGTATAAACCTATGCATATCAGCCTACCTAACTGAGCATACCAGTATATTCAAAGTACTAACGTATGGTTTTCTTTGCGCTATGATGTCTTATATCATAGGTTCACTGTACAGGTCCCAGAGCACCCTTAGTAGTTCATATTCTCATTTTTTAGAGTAATGGTGAGTCCTCATAGTTTGAGGACATGCTTATTATTTATAGTACATTAATTTTATTTCAGTAGATGGAGTTATTTGGGGGCTTGTCCCATCAACTCCATAGTTCAGATAGTTAGAGGCTTTTTCTGACTAAAGAACACTCAGGCAGTTGTTCCATTTTTCAGTACTTATATTTAGTTTTGGTATTTTGATACCGCATTTAAATTTATTTGTAGATTTGAACCTTATAGAATATGTTTCCGCCTGATTCTGCATATTTTTTAGTATTATTGTTCAGTTATTGCAGCAGGTACGAGTCATGGGTTATCTTATGTTCCTTCGATATTATGAGCACCGTGTAGAATCTAGGGCCGTTACCCTCACATAGGCATATTAGATGATATCTACCTTGAAAACACATCCCTAAACCTTTTCCTAGTTCAAAAAAATGCCTTAACATTTCATTCACCACCATGAAAGATGTAGAGGGAAATTGTGGTTTTGGAATGAGATTCTCTTCAAGGATATGCTCAACAACCTCTATATTAAAAGCTTGATATATTGGTACTCCAACTGTATTTCCCACCTTAATGAAGAAAATGGAAGAGTCCTTGTACGTAAACAAGTCCCCTTCACTATGAACAATTACTTCATGTCTGTCATGTTCAAACTTGGTCATTTGATGCAACACAAATGGTACTTCCTCTGCCCTATAAACCAATGGACTCTAAATAAAATATTATAGAAAGCGTCAATGTTCAACACTTGAAAGTCTATAATCAATAGGCTCTATTTTCAGTACAATCTCTATCTCACAAATGGCATTAGTTTTTGCTCCAGCAAAAGCTCTGACACATATTATTAGGTCGGATCCATTCCATACAAATATTTAATTTTTCAAAGTTGACAGAGGACAAAATATTAACATTATAACCTTCATCAATAAAGATATGGGTGACATAAGAATGCTTATATTTATAATAATGAAGAGGTCGCGATATTTTCTAGTACCTTCCATGGGCAATTTGTCATCTAAGAAGGTTACCCTCTTTACCTTAGAGATTCTTCCAACAATTTTAACTAATTTCTTCACCGTAATCTAACTAGGCACATGTGATTCATTCAAAACCATTATTATAGATCTACGATGCTCATCTAAGTGTGTCTTCAAAGATAATAAAGATATTTAGGCTAGTATTTTCCTTAATTATTCTATAATAGAATATTCTAGCAATTTCATCTTTTATAAGAATTCTTTATCCTCCCCCTCAGTAACTGACTTCTTGACTTGAATTTGGTCATCCTAACCTTGTTTATCTTTTTTTAAATCTTTTGGGGGAAAATATCTCTAAAAATTAGTCAACCCCCCCTACTCCAGCCACTACTCCAATGCCATTCTTCTCCTTGTATGTCACCACAATGCGATTATAATTTTAAAGGATTGTCTTGATGTTGACCATAGGAAGTTATAACATTGATTAAAATAATAGGTGTGCTAGGAGCTCTATTAATAGGTAAAAAGGTCTTGGTGGGCATTCCTGGATGATTGATTTTTGTTTTATCTCACTTTCCCCAATAATTTCTAAAGCTCCTTTAATAATTATCATGAGAGTATTCAATGTCTTAGGCTTTACTAGCATCTCATTTACACTTGAAGATTTTTCTTTTGTCAAATCCACATCATTTTTTCACTTTTCCACATTAATTTTTATCTTAATGATAGGCTTGTAGGAAACTGTATACACTTCATCGCCAGGTACCAACTCAAGAATGTTTGTTTTAGCATGAATTGGCAATAAATTTTTATTAATATTCAGAGAATCCAAATTTAGCACCATCAGATCTTAGATTTCTTTCTTCAACTACCAATATTTCTCTGAGTTATGTACTTGAGCATTAAAAAGATATGCACATCTTTGAGAATAATCAAATAATTTAAGAAAGGGTTAGAAATCCTTCTCTCAATTAAGCACAGAATATTTAAGTCCCTCGGCTTCCAATATAGGCTAGCATGTGATTATTCGATAGAAGTGATACTACCTTTGGTTACATTACCCTTTTAGTATTCTACTCTAGGACATAAATTAGATTTAAATGTCCCTAATAAGTTAGTGAGGGCAGTGGATGATTTTGAGGGGCTGGTACATGCCATTATGGGTAAGAAGGAACTCAGGCATATGATTGTGCATTATAAATAGAATACTAAGGGGATAGGATGAAATATAGTGGACGTCTTGGAGAAACATAGTATCTTGAGAAGTTATATAGGCCTTGGATATATTTTTTGATTGATATTGTGTGTATGGGTGATGCGGACCTCTCGAACTTTGTCACAATCCTGACACAACAATAGCCACAGCCTCCTTTCTTTTCTTCTCTATGAGACTTCCCAAACCATTTTGAATTACCTACATCATATCTTTCAAAGCATCTTGGCTTATTATTTTTTTGGACCTTAATTTCACTTTCTACAATTTTGCGAACCTTAATGACTTCGGGAAATATTTTTCCAACAACAAAAATCAAATGATAGAAGTAGTTAGGTTCATATGACTGGAGAAAAATATCAATCATCTCAGACTCCTTTATTGATGGCTTAACTCTAGTAGTTTGTTCCCTCCACCTAATAGCATGTTCTTATAAACTTTTGGTGGTCTTTTTTCTCATGTTAGAAAGTGTGGTACGATCACGCTATGTCAATCTTTTATTGAAATTGTTGGAAAAAATCATGAGCCATCTCATCCCAAATATGCCAGCAAGTGATATCTTTATCAATAAACTATTATGAAGCTATCCCTACTACTCTCTCTAAAGTGATCCATCAATAGTTTCTCTTTTACTCCTACTTCTCTTAGTTGATCACAAAACCTTTTCAAATGAGCCAAAGGATTGTTGTGGCCCTTGCACTTATCAAACATGGGAGTTTTGAACCCTACAGACAAATGTAAATTTGGGAACATACATAAAACCTTGTATGAAACACTCTTTTACCCTCCCAATCTTTGTATGTTTCTAATATTTTTCTCTAAACTTTTCATCTTCCTGGCCATCTCGTTTGTTCCTCATTCCCAACAATCTTCTCAATCATGATAGAGAACTCTGTTGATAACAGAGATAGAAGGAGTCTAGGGTTTAAAAGTTAAATAAGGGGAATTAAATTGATCATAATGTGGCTCATTGATAGACTTCTGTATCATTGGTTAAGGTCCTGTGGTAGTTGGTAGTAAAGAAATAAAAAGTGGGTTACTTGTAAGAGACGTATTTGGGGGGGAGGGGCGCATAGTGGAGGTTCCAGCTATCCTAGACAAATTATTATATGTCCTGAATCCAGTTGGGTAAAGTAGATCACCAATTCGGGCTTGAGTTGAACTTAGATCAATCATGTCTAAAAGTCCAGGGATTGAGGAAGGTTATGCTTTCCCATTCATCCAATCTTGATACATTTCTTCTATTTGTTATTTTAATAACCTATCCTCCCCTATTTATGCAAATTCTTGTTGAATCGACTAATTTTGGGTTTCTTCATTGTCAGACTTTGTACCTTTTTGTGGGTCATCATGCTTTTTTTTTACCTGGCGTTGTATTTATGAGATGTCATCTTAACCACAAACCAACCATATTACTACTTTATCTTTTTTGAGACAAGTTGTAAATGGGTGAGTGTTACACATTTAGGGGTCGGTTGGTATAAAGAGGAGCTATCCATGGATTAACAATGCTAGGATCAGCAATGAAGGGATTAGTAATGCAGGGATTATAGTGCTAGGATTATTTTTTATCAAGTATTTGGTTCATTTTATTAAAATTTGAATATATCATGTATTGTGTTTAGGTTTAAAACTCTACAAAATCTTCTTTACAATTATATCCTAATTTTTTTATCAGATTTTTTACTTCATTTAACTAGTTAAACTGCTCAATGCAAATTGGTCATCCTTTGCGCGATCTTATATAAAGGCTAAAATATGAATAATGATTCTCACTTTGCTTAGTTGATCATTTATTTATTTTTTTTAAAAATTTAGTCTATTTGATCAAGAAAAATTTAAAACGGCAAATAATAGCCATATTATACGTAAATAATTTTTATGATAGTGTAAAGTACACTATATAAGAACAACATAGACTATTGATAATATATTTTTAGATTTTCAAATTATATATTTATTTGACAATAATCTTTTTTATTTAAATTGATCCATCTATGAATTGAACAATTACAGAGTTACATAAATGTAGTTCACATTCACAGCTATCAACTAACATAATGGAGAAAATAGTATTTAAGCACTTGATCCGCATGCACAAAGTAAAAATACGTTGGCAAATTAAATGTAACAAAACAATCTAATTTATAGTGATTAGACTAAAAATTAAACTAAAAGGGAAATTTAATAAATGAATTGAGGGGTAGTTAAGTCATTTAATTCTCCTATCCATGTATTATCAAATCATGGATAAGTAATCCCATGGTTTATTAGGTATAAGATAATAAACTCTATGATGTATTAGTTATCCATGTATTAGTTAGGATAAAATTTAAATTGGGGCAACCAAACATTGTATTAGCTGGACTAAATTTAATCCATTGACTTTTATTTAATGCAACCTACCAAACAAGTCCTTAATCTATTATAATTACACATTGTATGTTATGCCCTTATATGAATTTCCCATCCTATCCTAGAAGGCCTTATGTTCCATCGCTACATTTCTAGGCACATTCTCCATTTTTGCCCATTTTGATTTCTGAAAATGTTTTGATTGAACCCATTAGAGGTTATCTACATATCATGTTGGGACATGAATCAAATATTTGTGTAGTTCAAACGAAATTAAAAACACATGATAAATATATAAAAATAGGGCATATATATATATATATATATAGACTCTAAATGAATTTAATTTTGCACAGAGTCGCCACCTAATTTTTAAGAAAAATAAGAAAACCTATTTAATTATCAACATATATGATTTATGTTTCAGCCTGTGAAAATTTTCTTAGATTCTAGGTAAGGGTTCAAATTATTCCAAAGGAAAGGGGTTAGGCACTCTTCAGAATTCACAAAATATGGTATCCGACTAGACTAATTTATCAAAGAAGGAGGAGGTAAAAAAATATTCTTAAAAATTTTAATAATATAAAAGATGTCCGTATATTAAGTATATAAATAAAACCTATTGTTAAAAGATATGCATATAAAAATATGCAAAGATATGTAAAAAAAACGGCAGAATATTTTTGAAAAATGAAAAATACTTTGTAAAGTATGAAGAAAAATATCCTTTATGTACTATAAAAAGGAAAATTAATTTCAAATAATATTTTTTAGTTGACCAAAATCAAGGGGATAAAAATAAAGATTCATTTGGTAAGAAAAGACTACATAATATTTATAATGCAAATGTACAAATTAATTGATCAAATATCTAAATCAATTTAATTTCTTTATGTAAATATTCACTGCCTAAATATTGCCTAAATGTGTATTAATAAAAATGTAAGTAAAGGATGTTTTCACCCAACACCCCAAAAAGCAAATTCTTCACTATACTTTTATCTTTATGCATAATTAGACGAAGGAGAAATAAAAATGCAAACGTAGAGCTCGAAATTCCCTTTTAAATACAACTTTGGAGTGTGTTACCGAACATGTATAAACACTCGATAGAAAATATTAAGAATGAATAAATTAGTATTGAAATAAATGAAAATTATTTGTATACATACATATATGTAGATGTATATAAAATATAGAATTTTTTTGCAAAGCGCACTCAGATTTAGTTTTAGATGCGTAATGGCCACAAAATGGTTGCTCGATTTATCAGTCATCTAAATCACCTTGCTATGACATGAATCATAAAAATTTTGTGTTGTCATGATATTATTAAGATTTCATCATCGCACAAATTTATTTATTTTTATTATATATTTGTATATGTAATGTTTGTCTTTTATTTGGAGAGGCCTTGAAAATCGATGAAAGTTTTTTCATTGGCCATTGGTATTTATCAATGTAATATTTAAAGGGGGGAAATATTCCAAATTTATAAAAGTAGCATCAAAGAGAATGAATGATGAGCAAAGTGGAAAGTCCACAATAGCGACAAAATAGTTGAAGAAATAACATTCGTGAAAAAAACATTTCAACCAACTCTCAGCCAAACATCACGAAGCAATATCCATAAACAATAATAATTCAGATACAAACATAAAACAAACAGTAGCATCTCCCAAAAAATACTATTCTGGCCAACAACAAAACAACATTCAGAGAAACAATATGACGAACAAAGAGAAAAAGAGTATCATTTTCTTGTAGATCCGATGTTTTCATGGGAGTACCGCTTGTAAAAATCCAGGGTTTTTAGCATTGTAATAAATGAGAATAAGATGAACCAATTGTGTTGCCTCAATGGCGAGATGCTGGAGCAACATAGGACAAGTAAAAAATTGGCCAGATATAGCCATTAATAGTGTAGGCCATAATTTTCAATTTATAATAGCAAACCAAAGGAAGAGGGAAAGAGTAATAATGCGGTAATAGAGCTCTGCCATCACTCATCGATCATCCGGTGGTCAAACTTGGCAGTTATAATAAGATGAAAGAGAGAGGTATCACAAGAAAAGAGAGAAGTATTAGTGGTGTTTGGCTGGAGCTCGTTGTTCATTACCTTTGGCAAGGAAGTCTAAAAAGGTTTAATTGGGCTTAAAGGCGGTTAAGTAGCAAGGGCATAGAAGGTGGGGGTCCCGATGGAATCACCACTGGAAACTCACGTTTGTCAAAGTGAAGGTGGTCTTGGTAATCGTCTACATTATGTCACACTTTATATTTTGGGGGATGTACTAATAATCCCAGGTTTCTATTCTCTGGTCGTGCAGATAACATACACTGAGGCCCTTTTAGCAGGGGGAGATAAACCCATTTAGATCATGGGTGGTTTAAGTACGGCCAAGCTACATAATCCACGTTAAGTATTTAAATGCAAACTAAAACCTGGTCCCCTTTCTCGGCACGATATATATATTTTTCCATGTGATTGCATTTTGTTATTTACTTTGGTTTTGAATTACTAGCATTATTTTATATTATCCCCGAGTATATGCTAGGGTTCACTCTACTACCCTATATGGGCATTTTGAGTTTCTGGTTATGTATTTTAGGTTGACTAACACCCTGGCAACATTTATGGATTTGAAGAATAGGGTTTTTTGTCAGTTTCTAGATTTGTTCATTATTCTATTCATAGATGATATTTTGGTATACTTAAAGAATGAGGTGGATCATGCTAACCACCTCCGTGTAGTGTTGTAGACCCTAATAGAGCAACAGTTGTATGCAAAATGTTTGAAATTTGAGTTCTGGTTGAATGTTATCACTTTTCTTGGTCATGTCATTTCTAATGAAGGAATCATGGTGGATCTGCAGAAAGTTACAGTGGTTAAGAGGTGTCCTAGACCCACAACTCCAATTGATATTTAGAGTTTCTTGGGTTTAGCTGGTTACTATAGGAGATTTGTGGAGAGTTTTTCTTCTATAGCTGCCCTATTGACTAAGTTGACTCAGAAAAAGGTATAGTTCTTATGTTCTGATGCTTGTGAGGGTAGTTTCGAAAAGCTATAGGATAAGTTAACTTTGGCTTTGATCTTAACCTTGCTCAAAGGCACGGATGGATTTGTGGTATATTATGATGTGTCCCGTGTGGGCCATTTTTTCTTCTTGATCCATCTTGTCTAGGTAATAGCTTATGCCTCTAGATAGTTGAAGGTGCATGAGATGAACTATACGACCCATGACATAGAATTGTTGGCTATGATATTCGCATTGAAAATTTGGCGTCACTATCTTTATGGCGTGCATGTGGACATCTTTTATGATCATAAGAGCCTACAATATATGTTTACTCAGAAATAGCTTAACCTCAAGAAAAGGATATGGCATTATCTTCTTAAAGATTATGACATGAGTCTTCACTACCATCTAAGTAAAGCTAATGTGGTTGTTGATGCTCTTAGTAAGTTATCCATGAGGAGTATGGCTAATGTAAATTAAGGGAAGCGGGAGTTGGTGAATGATATTCACTGTTTGGATAACCTTCTTGGACTCTAAGAATAATGGTATGGTTGTACAAGAGGTAGAGCATTCGTGTTTTGGTGTTGAAGTAAAGGAGAAACAAGTGTTGGATCTTATCTTATAAGGATCAAGCATGATGTAGATGGCAGAAGGTGATGGCCTTTGAGATTAGTGGTGATGGTACCTTGCAGTTGGATGGACAAAAAGAAAGGACTATTTAGATGTTGGAGAATATTCTTTGTGCTTGTGTGATTGACTATAGTGGTAGTTGGGTTGAGTACTTACCTCTTGTAGAGTTGGCTTACAACAATAGCTACCACTCTAGCATTGGAATAACTCTGTTCGAGTCCTTGTATGGTAGGAGGTGTAGGTGATAACATTCAACTTACACATCCAATTTAGTGCAAAGTTGTCGTTGTTAATATATTTACCCAACAAAGAGTCAGGGTCGAATCCAGGAGGAACAATGTGAGTGGTGATTGGGTAAGTTTGAAATGATAGTTGCTCGCTAAGTTCAAACCTATGATTCAAGATGGTTTGGGGGTTATCAATCATGTTGAATATGAATACAACTCTTAGGCTTCTAGGGGGGAAATGTTAGACAAAGAACAATTAGAGTGTAATCAATTAAAATGGATCTTGGAACTATGCCTTCCTAGGGACAAGATGTGCATGGGAACTTGATGATTCAATGCAAATTCTAATCATTGAAGATGTGGTAGGCTAGGTTTTAAGTCCTTAAAGCTAGTTTTTCAACAAAACCACCAAGATTTTACCCATTGGCTCTTTCGAGCACCTAACAAGTGTGTCAATCAAAACCACCTACTGCCTCAATTAGGCACCCTTATTTCTAGGATAGTACCCAAGGGATAGTCAACCTCATATTCACCCTTATTTCTAAGATAGTGAAAATTAGTAAATTATGCCCATAAATTGTCTACTATTTCCTTGGTTCCCACATCCTTCTTTCAAGGATGATGTGGATTTCTAAAATTCACCCAAAATCCTTCTTTTGAAGCTGGCTTAGAGCTTTCTAGAGTTTGGAGTTTTCACCCATCAAACTCAAGTGGGTAATTGGGGCTTTCAGCTAAAAATCCCAACCAATCTAATCAAGCAATTGAAGAACCAACCATTCACAAACTAGAATCTACACAAATATATCACAACCCATAATATTTGCATTTAATGAAGCATAACCCCAAGTAGTAGAACTAGCAAATCATAATGATAATAAAGACAAATAAACCAATATTTCCATCAAAATTATCCATAAGAAAATAAAGAGATGGAAAACCACACATTAGAATCCAATGAATCTTCAATGGGTGATGCCAAATCTACACTTAAAAATCACTCTAATGTATTCTAAGCTCAAGATTAGTACAAGTTTATCTCCAAGCTCCAAGAAATTGCAAATATATCTCCAAACTAAGAATGGGAAGTAGGGTTGTGGATTGATGCCTAGATTAGGGTTTGAGTCTTCTTTTGTTGGGGAAATTTGGGACAACTTCTTACATTTATAGTTTTTCCCTAGGGCTGAAATCCCATAAAGCCGTGATCGCGGTGTCTATAATGCGACCGCGGTACAGCGACCGCAGGAAATACCACATGATCGTAGAACTTTGACCTGCTTGAAAAGGTATGATCGTGGGCTAACTCCCACGATCGCTATAACTGTGGCCATGTTCTACTCCAGGTCTTCAACTGTACTTCTTTCCTTTCTTTTGTTCCTTTTTGTGCCTCCAGTCCACATCTTTTCATCTCATCACCTTTGTACCTGTAAAATATGGATATTAGTGCATTCAATCACACTTATGTCTCACTTATTCATTCAAAACAAGGTAAGGTGCACAAATAATTAGTATGAATGAGTTGTAAAATCACCACTCATCAACACCCCCAACTTAAAGCTTTTGCTTGTCCTCAAGCAATACTACCTCTTACCATGAGACACAATCATCTATACCCCAACTTCATTCCTTAAAGATTACAATGATTTAAACCTTAGTCGCTACCTCAAGTAGCTCATTGCACATGGTCAAATCTATTTTATACTACACCCCTCATCATATGATGCAATATCCAAGGATTTACAAGACTTTAAAAAGCAACCAAGCAACAAAACTTAACACTCTAAAAGTGACTCCCTTTTAACCACAACTAAGCTATACTCTACTTGCCTCATTGCTCGGGAGGTGACAAAATTTCCCACCTCAACTTGTTCACATGCCAACCTCATAAGAAAGAGAATTTCACACACTAACCTACCAAATATGCAACAAGGAATTTTAAGTGCAAAAACTATCTTTCTCTAAAAAGAAGTCTCTAAGCAACAAGTGTCATACCATAGGCTTGCCCCTATTTTCAATTGCCACTATGAATAAAGTAAATGGTTGGACATCTCAAAGGAATTTATAAGCTTGAAACGTAGGCTCGGTTTAGGGTAGGATATCATTTGGGACAGCACGGCTACGCCCTCCCTTGAACGTCTACATCACACAATTTACTCCATCTTTTTTATTATGGGCCACTCCTCTTTGTTTTCTCTCTTTTTATATATGTCTACTTTTTTCTTCCATTGTTCACCCATTTTCTTCTATTTCTATATCTTGCGATTTTCATGCAATTCTTGCCTTTATTGGATCCTTTCTTTGTATATTCCTTTATTTTCAACACTTAGGCACATTCAACATTTTACTAACACTTCGTCGCCCCAAACTTCATCTCATTAACTTCCACCACCCTAACTTAGGCTTTTTACCCTCAACTTGTATTTCAAGTTCAAGGAGGGTGTGGTCCAAAAGAGGGATAGAAAGAATGGGTCACGACTTGTAAAGTGTTTGCCAAAGAAAGGTCCAAAGGCTCAAAGTGGGTAAATAGAGATTACAATCATGAACGAGTAGGCTTTAGGCTAGAGTGGGTTCCAAATCCACAAATATAGCCTAAGATCATTTCTCCAACCACGTATAATCAAAATTAGCTTTGAAAGACTAATGGGGCAAGTTAGAGATAATACAAGTATACAATAGATGAATGCAAATAGCTCACCACACATGGCATGCAAAATTCGTGAAGGGAGCTCAAATACCCCTCCCGCTACAAAAATGGTATTTCTATCAATATTAACAAGTAAAAATTTATGGAATCGCAAAAAGAGAAAAAAATTTTACAAGGTTGATCACGTGCATGCACTTAATTTTTTTTTGAAAAGTTTTGAACGAAGGGGGTTATTTGTTGTGCATTTGCACCACGCTCAATTTGCTAACTCGCGGCTACAACCAAAGCCTTAGCCTCACATTTTGGATTAATATGGGCAAACAAACTATATGGTTACTCAGACTTCGTCAATGGTTTGAGTGCAATCCTAAATTTTCAATTCTACAGGTCAGACTTCCCTTGAATCCATGGCTCAAAACCCAAGCATAATGTTTTCCCTTAAGAATGATGCCACTCAAACTATCATAGGGAAAGGCTCGCCCAACATTATAATTAAAAGAAATAGACAATACAAATGAAAACAATCAATTCACAAAATTTTCATGCTTTGAGTGAACTAAGTTCGAGTATTGCAAACCAATGAATACATATAAGGGTAGGGATGCACCCCAACTATCAGGCTTGTAGTGACCGCACTATATAACACAAAAGCATAAGAAAGTTAAATGGCTCCCTGAAACTATAGTGATAACCAAGGTGAAGGTTGGAGTGAATGTCATAATCGCAGAATATATGTTGCAATCGCGGTATTACAATTGAGATCCTCAGGTCGCGATTGCGGTACCTGAGGCATTTTGCTCCCATGTTTTGCCTTATTTTCTGCAGGACTGCCACACTTCTCAAACTTGGTTTTCCCCTATTTTTGGTTTCCTATCCAGTCCAAAGTACCTATAAAACATCAAAATTAGGTGACTTATTCAAAAAAAATGCGAACATGAAAATGATGGGTTGCCTTTCATCAAGCACTTGGTTTAACGTCGTGGCATAATGCCTCTTTGATCCTCATATATGTCTCTTCTTAGAGAATTTTAAATTTATACCCCTCTTTTTTTCAATCAATCTATGAGTCTCTTAGGGAAAAAGTAATGGCACAGTGATGCATACTCGATCACGCCACTTTGAAAACTTGAACTGTTTGCCCAATTTTGCATCAAACTTCTGTGTGGGTTCATTGGTCAAAGGAGAGAGCATTGGAAGGCCGCTACTTATGCATCAGTCTTTAATCTTATTAGCCTTCAACATTGGGGATTTAGCATGCCCATTTGGAAGGTCAAACTCCAAAATATAAGGAAATTGCTCCTTCTCTCCAATATTCATCACGTGCTTGGGTGGATTGACTTGTATCGAATCCACCAAACATAATGTTGAAATGTGGATAGAATGGGGATTTTCCTTTAATTTTGGAGTTTTATTCTATTGGTTATTTTCACACTGAAATGGGCTAGAGTTTTCATAAGGAATTTGCTTGATTTCTTCTATAGACTCTAGCACTATTTCCTTTATTCTAGCATCTTCAACCATATTGAGCTTGGTTGGTTGGAAAATCACCGAGTATAATTCAATGTGAAGCTTTTTGGAAGCATGGACATGATCGTAGTATTAGAATGATTGACATACATGCCCATGTATTCTATCTTCTTGTTTTCCTCATTACAAGCCCCCATGGATTGGAGAATAAGAGTTGATTCCTCCTCTACTGTTGTTGTCAAATCCAAGATACGTTGAAACATTACTTCAATGCCGTTATTTTCCATGCTTTATTCTTCTCTTTCTTCATCATAAGACCTATCTAATCCACAAAAATAGCTAGCATTTGGGTTAGCATAACAAGGGGAGGGGTATTTGGATAATCACTCCAATATCATAAGTCATCCTCCGTTGATGTCACCCATTCTAAGATACATTGAAGCATTACTTCAATGCTAATATTTTTTGTGCTTTGTTCTTCCTTTTCTTTCTTTAAGACATATCAGAATCATAAGAAGAACTAGAAACTGGGTAAGCATAACGGGGCAGGGGATGTTTGAGCAATTGCTCCAATGTCTATTTCGACCACCACGTAGAGAACAACTATACACCCCATAGGATGTATATAGTGCACACATCTCTCTCCTGGGAGCATATCTACAATCTTGACAAAGGTGGGGCCCATTACAATATGGACATGGATTGTCACAATAGGATTTCCAACAACCGATCTCACATTCATTCCAAGATTCCATAGTGACAAGTAAGCAAAAATAAAAATCTATTTAAGACAAGAAATAAAAGAAAATAACAAACAAATATTTACAAGTTTGAACCAAAGAAAGTAAGCTAAAATTCCAAACTAACTCAATACGCCAAATTATTCCCTGGTAATGGCACTATTTTGATAACGCTCAACCTACACGTCCAATTTAGTGAAAGTCGGTCATTGTCAATATATTTACCCAACTAAGAGTCAAGGTCAAATACACAAGGAATAATGTGAATAGTGATTGGGTAAGTTCGAAATGATAGTTGCTCGTTAAGTTCAAACTTATGAAGAAAAATAGTTTGAGGGTTTTCAATTGTGTTGAATATGAATGCAACTCTTGGGATTATGAGGGAATAATTTGAGACAAAGAACAATAAGAGTGTAATCGATTAAAATGGATCTTGGAACTATGACTTCCTAGGGATAAGATGTGCATGGGAACTTGATGATTCGATGCAAATTCTAATCATTGATGATGTGGTAGGCTAGGTTTCAAGTCCTTAAAGCTAGTTTTTCAACAAAACCACAAAGATTTTACCCATTGGCTCTTTCAAGAACCTAACAAGTGTGTCAATCAAAACCACTCACTGCCTCAATTAGGCACCCCTATTTCGAGGATAGTGCCCAAGGGATAGTCAACCTCATATTCACCCTTATTTTTAAGATAGTGAAAATTAGTAAATTATTCCCATAAATTGTCTACTATTTCCTTGGTTCCCACATACCTCTTTCAAGGATGATGTGGATCCCAAAAGTTCACCCAAAATCCTTCTTTCGAAGCTAGCTTAGAGCTTTCTAGAGTTTGGAGTTTTCACCCATCAAACCCATATGGATATTTGGGGATTTAACCCACAAATCCCAACCAATATAATCAAGAAATAGAAGAACCAATCATCAACAAATTAGAATCTACATAAATACATTACAACCCATATATATTTGCACCCAAATAAAGCATAACCCCATGACATAAATCTAGCAAATCGTAATGATAATAAAGACAAATAAACCAATATTTCCATCAAAATTATCCATAAGAAAATAAATATATGGAAAACCACACTTTAGAATCCAATGAATCTTCAATGGGTGATGCCAAATCTACACTTAAAAATCACTCTAATGTCTTCTTAGATCAAGATTTGTACAAGTTTAGCTCCAACATCCAAGAAATTAAAAACACCCTAAACTAAGGATGGGAAGTAGGTTTGTAGATTGATGTTTGTATTAGGGTTTGAATCTTCTTTTTTTGGACAAATTTGGGACAGGTTCATGCATTTACAGTTTTGCCCTTGGGCTAAAATCCTGCAAGGCTGCGATCATGGTTTCTTTAACGCGACCGTGGTCTAGTGACCGCAGAAAATACCATGCGATTGTAGCACGTTGATCTTCTTGACTCGGTGTGATCATGGGCTGACGCCCGTAATCGCGATAACTGAGGCCATGTTCTGCTCTAGGTTTTCAACTACACTTGTTTGTTTTTTTTGTTCCTTTTTTGTAGCTTCAATCCACATCTTTTAATCTTATCACCTTTGTGCCTTCAAAATATGGATATTATTGTATTCAATCACACTTATGTCTCACTTATTCATTTTAAATAAGGTAAGGTGCATAAATGATGAGTGCAAATAAGTGGTAAAATCACCACTCATCAGTAGGTCTACAATTGGGTGGTTTGAGATTGGTGAGGCAGAGATGTTTGGCCCATATTTGGCTCACCAAGATGTGGATAAAGCTAAGGTGATTCGAGATAGGCTTAAAATTTCCCAAATCTGCCAAAATTCCTATATGGATATAAGGGATAGAAAGTTAGAGTTAAGGTATTCTTGAAGGTATCTCCCATAAAGGGAGTGATGCATTTTGGGAAGAAGATAAGATTAGTCCCTAGTATGTTGGTTTATACTTGATTTTTAGGAGAATTAGCAATATTGCATATGATTTGGATTTGCCTTCTAGTTTGAGCTTCCTTCACCCTATATTTCAAATTTCTACTTTGAGGAATTGTGTGGATGATTCATCGCAAATTATTCCAATCAAGTATATTGGTATTTCACATTCTCTGTCTTATGAGAAGGTCCCAATTGAGATATTGGATTGGCAGGTTTTTTGGTTGTGGACCAAGGACGTGGCTTCGGTAAAGGTTCTATGGAGGTGTACTAAAAGGTTGAAGAGGCTACTTGGGAAGTGAAAGAGGACATGAAGTCTTAGTATCCATTCCTATTTTTTTCTCTACAACTTCATGCATAAGGTTTATGTTGATCTTATCGTCTTTGTTTTCAAACTTTGTTAAAGAAAATATTATCTTTCTTTGTATCTTTGATTCCTAGCTTGGTAAAAGGTAAGGGTAGAGGTATTTGGGGGTATAATCGTACTATTTATTGCCTTGTCCTATCATTCAAGGATGAATGATCCAAGTGGGGGAGAATTGAAACACACTAGGATTTGGCCCTTGGAAAATTCCTAAGCTTTGAGATCACTGTCCTAGAAATGACTCACCATACGAGTCGTATGGTGTGGTACGGTCAAAAGATCCTAGTCATTAGGAGTCTATATAAGGGTAATTGGGTTTCTATTTTGGTTATGGTTTGGTGGGTACGGGTCGTTAGGGGTGGTGATGATACATTTGGGTCTGTCCCTTAATCAAATTAGTAACTTAGTAACTTGACTTGGCTCTAAGTATGAGTGGCTCACTAAGATTCATGAGGATAGGGTACAAGTGATAAGGTGTAGTCATATGTTTCCCAGTGTCAATCTCTTTGGATTCTGTCTTGGTTACAACTGGACCATACTAGTCGTATGGTCTGGCCACGAGGTGGGGAATGAAGTCATATGGTGGACTGTGTGTGGATTTTCAACTTTCTATTTTGGGTATGACTAGATAATACCAGTAGTATGATGTGGTGATGAGTTGGAGGGTCAACTCATACCCACCTGCGGGATTTTTATAGGTTTAAGTTGGGGGCATTCGGGACATTTTCCCTCTTAACTCTATTTGATCCCATGACATAAAATACCTTTAGGGGATACATTAACCTATTATTCTCATTCAAACACTCTTAAAATCTCTCTCAATATTTTGGTTCAAGAAAAATCTAGGGTTTCTATAAGGTAATCAATTAGGGGCTTTCAAGGGTGAATCTCTCCGTCTTCGTTGGTGTCTAAGGCATGTTAATCCTCCCTCATTATTAGTTCAACTAAAAGAATATTTTAGTGAATGCTTTTTATGTTATTATTATGGTATTGTTTTGGTTTTGAAATAGATATTGGAGGGGGGGGTTGGTTATTTATGGTTGGATAATGGTTTCCAATGTTTTATTTATAGTTTTCATGTTATAATTATGGTTTGTGCATGTGGTTACATGGGAATGGTAAATTGATACTTGATTTTGGTTTAGGAATCATATACCCTCAACATATTTGTTAAAATGCCAAAGAGAATTATGTTGCCACTTAGTTTGACTATTCTTGACGTCTTTGCATTGCATAATATGGTAACGGAACTTAAATTAGTTTGGTTGGTTTTAAATGTTATGGAAAGGCCTTGATGGCCATGGTTTTGGTTTAATTGGAAACTTGGGAGTCGACTTGGTTTAATTTTTTTGGTATGGCGTAAAAGGATAGACTTGGAAACTCTAATTTTGGTATGACGATACCAATGGCTAATGCATAATGAAAATACTCTTTGGTAAATAGTTTAGTTATGTGAAAAATATTTTAGTGGGCTTAAAGGGGGTTGAGTAGCAAAGTCGTGGAAGGTGGAGGTCCCGAGGGGATTGCCATTGGAAACTCATGTTTTTCGACGTGAGGGTGGTGTTGGTGACTATGTACATTATGTCAAACTTTATATTTTAGGGGATGTACTAGTCATCCTAGGTTTCTTTTCTCTGATCGAGCGGTTACCACGCACTGGGGCCCTTTCAATAGGGGGAGCTGAACCCATATAGCCCGTGGGCTATTTTAGGATGGCCAAATTGCACAACCCAGATTATGGTTTTAAATTCATACTAAACCTTGTCCCCTTTCTCGGCACGATATATATATGTATCTATGTGATTGTATTTGGTTATTTACTTTGGTTTTGAATTACTGGCATTATTTTATCTTATCCCTGAGTACATGCTAGCATTCACTTTGCTAACCGTCTTCGGGCACTGCATCCCCATACGATGCAGGAACCGGCCATACTACTATTTTCCTACTCAATGACTTGAATTCGGGGATAACTTTGAGTTAGACCAAAGTGGTGAGCTTCTATACTCTGGAACGCTCTATTTCATACTATGGACTTTTTTTGTTTTTGTTATTTCTTTGCTTTGGTTTTGGCTATGTTCGGGGGCATGTCCCGACTGGATGTTATTGATTCTAGATATAGGCTTTATTAGACTACTATGGTCATAGGCGGTGTCGGTATAGATGTCAGCCTTGGAATTTGTATTGGCATTGGGGATGACACTGATTGAATATTTGATTGAGGTTGTTGGGTTATGATTATAGGCTTTATCAAATGTCTTTAAATTATTATTGTTTTATCTTGTTATATGTTTGGAATTTATCCAACATAGGGTGATGGGGCAGCTATGATTGGGTATTGGGGGTGGTCTCTAATTCGGGTTGGACTTGAGATACCCGGCACGACTAGGCCCTAGTTAGGGTCGTATTATGTTGTCTTACTTGTCAAGGCTTATTGCGACAACTGCTATCATGACCCTTGGTTTTTGGGTCCTGACAAGTAGAATCTTGCAGAGACGTCCATAGCCTATCTTCGGGAAGCTACAGGGCATTCTTAGCAAATTCCATTCTGGACTACTTGTCGAGTGTTCATATTTCTATAAGCCTCAAGCATGTTCTTTGACTCTATTCTATCCCAGATGGATAATGTAAGGATGTCTATAGATATGGATAATCTCATATGGACAATGTAAGGTTGTCTATAGATAATGTAAGCCTCAAGCACGTTCTTTGACGCAATTCTAGAGCTTTACTGTAGAATCAGACTTGGGAGTCAAGGATGGGTGTCAAAGATCTTCAGCATCAGCCAAAGGAGTCAAGGATGGGTGTCCGGTAGAGTTTGTGACTGCTTCAGCATTTCAACGTTCAACATTGGGGATCCCAAGTATTTTTGTGAATACCTTACATCTAGGGATGACATTCGATTCTCTCAGTAGTTCTCAGGCTAGTGTTAGGTTTGTTAACATTCAGTAGGGTTCCTTATCGGTTTCAGAGTTTGAGACTGGGTTTCTAGAGTGGGCCAAACATATTCCTATGTTATATCTATTAGAGAATGAGATGGTGCATGGATTTATCAGAGGGTTATCTATGCCACTCTATTTGGCATCGGAGCATTTGATAGCAACTGGATTTTCACTCTCTCAAGTTATTGATCACGTGAATGACATAGTGAGATCGTGTATTGAGACTTATGGAGATAGCGGTAAGAGGCCATGTCATTAGTAAAATGCTTTTGGTATTTCATTTGGCTATGAGGTTCCTTTCTTTGGAGGTCAGCTTAACTTATAGCCCATCAATTTTATGCAAATAGTGTTTTAGACAATGGGTGGCTCTCTGATTTGTCATGGTGATCACAACAGGCATATTTCTCATCAAACTTTTTAGAGTATTTAGTATGGGTCTTTAAGTCGTGATGGCTATTCTGGATTAGGAGGGGAAGCATCACAGAGTATTTCGGGAGCTTGTTGTGGTTATGGTGAGATTTTTCATTGGTCGAGAGAGTGGACCATATGTGAGTTGATTGTTCAGACTAGATTTATGTATATTATTTGCCCGCCTAGAGTTCCTAAAGTATGTCATGGTATTAGGGAGGATGCTTAGTTCAAGAAGGAGTGCCATCGGCATCAGTTGGTTAGCCAGTTGGGGTCATCTTATGTTTCTCATCAGGTTAGGGCTTCAGTTTTTTTCTAAGATTAAAGAGTGATTAACCACTATTCTTGAGAGTTTCCATGGCATGGGATTTTTAGTCATTCAGCTCATCCAAACTAGATTCATAATGTTGTCACACCTTCAGTTAGAGGTAGAGCACTTGATACCTTGATTGGTGATTTAGTCGCTCAGTCCAAGTTTTAACTCACTCAGATTCATATTTCTTCAGGCACATCAGGCACGTGACTTTGGATTTCATCATGATAGATGTGTTTGTATGTTCTTCATTTACCTTTTCATTTGATTATTTTGTAGTTCTTGTACCCATCGATGATTTTATGCCTTGGTAGGCTCATATCAATTATTGTGTACCATTATATAGAGTTCATGATTACATTACTACCTCCAGTGATGATTTCTTTTCATAGTGGATAGAGTACATCTGCATTGGTATTTTTCTGGACGTGTAGCATTTAGGTTTGAGACCTAATTAGCCTTGCATATTGGCCTTCTTATGGCCCAATAGTGGTACTTGTTATCGATTTTTATTTATGGGTACCACCTACCTTTTATACCAATGTTTATATTGTTGTTGTTATTATTGTTATTTTTTTATGTTTATCTATCCTCGCTTGATAGATGACTAGACTAGCATTATCTAGTTAGAATTCCCTTCCCCATGGCTCTTATTCATAGGGTTAGGCAGCTATCTTGGTTGGATGATTTCTTTCTTGTAGCGAGGTGATATTAGTCAATTTTCTCTTTTATTAGTGACGTTGGGTTTGATGTTGAGTGGATTATGGAGATGAGTGTAAGTTGACCTTTTGTGGTTCAGTTATGGCTCAAGAGTTTGTGATTGGGTTGTGTAGCCAATTTCTGAGGTTGACCAATTTGGGGTTTATATTTATGATTTGAATAGTTCATTGCCTGGTAGTATTTTTTATGTTGATGTCGAGAGATATTGGTTTTGCCTTTCAGGTTTGTTGGGTTTTTTTCCTAGTGATACTTTGCTTTTAGTATCGTTGTAGAGTTTGGATACTCCATTCTTGCTGGGATGTGATTCTTGTTCTATTGGATTTAAGAGAGTTGGAGATAGGTGATATTTCCTGTAGTTTCTTCTTAAGTTGGTGATTTAGGTATTCATTCTATGATTTGGAGTATTAGATTGAACAGTTTCTAGATAAGGTTGTAATTCTTTAAGTTGATAGAGTTGGTAATCTCTAGTGTGGTTTGCATCCTTGGTGAGTCCTTGAGTATGTTTTGGGTGGTCGATGTCCTCCAACAAATATGGAGCTGATTGCCTTTGTTTCTAGCCAGTGATTTATCCTTGACTGTGATTTTGTTCATCAACTACGTTTTAGTTTCGATGGCAGTATGATCCAATCAGAATATGTCTAATTTGAGTACTAAGGTCGCTTGGGCATTTGGCCTTAGATCAGACTCGTTCGATCAGTTTTGGATTTCACACCTTGGAATGGCAATTCAGAGGTTAAGATAGATTTTGTGTGTATGTGTTACCCATCTGTAGGTTAGGTTTGTATGGTTGGGATCGAGTAGTTTAGCCTTATTGTTGAGATTTCAGCGAAAGTTAAGAGCTTGGGTGCAACCTTCATTTTCATATTTGTCTCAGTTGGGATTTTATCTACAGATTGGATAAGCCTGCTCCTTGAATAATAATGTCGCCTAAGTTATACCTCCAAACAAAGCACAATGCGTTCATTGTCAAATATAGTAACACAATAGAGGTTGGGGTCGAACCCACAGGATATAGGCCGAATATCTCTCACAAATTTGCTGAAGTAACTGAAATAATGCAGAAAACCAAATTGGGGGGATTTGGTGAGAACAACATCAAGAGTAACAAATCTTGGTCACTTTTGGGTTAAAATCAATCTAAGATGAATACTAGGACTGTGTTCCCCCTGGCTTCCTAACTCCATAGACTTATCATGCTCCATCAAGCTAACCTAAAGCCTTGCATGCAGAATCTGACAAGATATGTATCACCAACCATCTTGTGAACGCCTTTGGTAAATTTCACACTTCAGTTTGTGAGTCGCAGAGTGTTTCCATACTAACCCATATCTTATTTCTTAGTTTAACTATCTCCTTTTAGGTGTCAAGTCAATTAGACTAGGGCTGGTAGCCTCGAATTACTATTGATCTTCTTTTCGTAATCTCAACCTCTTTTGTTAAGATGATAGAGAATACAAGTAAGTTTTTAACTTTTGCAGTAGTTAAGAAAGCAATCATACCAAAGATGATCACGTACATGCATAAACATTGATTTAGAAGGAGATCGCACTTCCTCTACTTTGTTATCTGCCAGGGTTCCCACAACCCCAATTAGGTCATTTGACCACTCACATTTACAAGAACATCCATTGAATTCAAGAAGGAAATCATATATATAATCTTACAATAATTTAAGAACAAAACCCAGAATCTCAAATTAATAATCAACCTTACAAATTAAGAATAATGGATTACAAGATCGAAAGTCAAATCTTAGAATTAATATAATGTTGTGAATGTGAAGTGTGTAAACTAATACAAAAATACCAAATGAGTATTTATCGTTTCATAAAATAACCTAGAATACCTAACCAAAACAAACTAGGAAAATAAGGTTGGCAGTGGCTATGCCTCAGGCAATGAGTTGTCTGGATTGATGATGACTCATTGTCAGCTCTGTTTCCTGTCTTCTGTCTTCAATGGTGACGACCGTCATGTCTTCCTACGAGTCATTTTCTAGAGTCGTCGTCTCTCTAGTGAAATTCCTTCTTTTGGATCCTTTCTTATTATGCTTAAAAAGGTAAGCACTATGAGTCGTAGCTTGACACTAAAACTCATCATCAACCTCGTCTCCACTGGGCTTTAACTTGTAAACTTTTAGGACCTTTCACCATGTTTGCTCAAAATGATTCCTCCCTACAACTCGTAGTTAATCCCTACGAGATGTAGCCAGCTTTAACTTTATTCCTCTTCTCAGAATTTTACATTGTTCTCCTGATAACTTGGGCTACGATTCGTATATTCACCCAATGACTCATAGTCTAGGTTGTGACTACACTTTTTGGAGTTTTTTCTTCTAAGTTTGTTCTAATCATTTCCAACTCTATTTTCCTGCAACATAAACTTAAACACCCATGATATCTAACAATATGACTTAAGTTCTTGCATATTTTCGTAGTTTTAAGCATCGAAAGTTCTATGAAACCATGACACGTTAACACCCTTAACTAAGAACGTTTTCATGTTCTCCGGCAAAAAAACACATAAAAAAACAACACGATGCTTAACTTAGAGAAACCTAAAGTGCCTACGACAGTAAACTAAATTTCAGCTCAAGAACATTACCCCTCTATTTTTAACTTTTCAAAAACAACTATTTGGATCTATGTAGCTCACCAAGGTGACATAAAGGAATCAAGTTATGGAATTACATAAGTAACAAATAATCAAGCAAATATGTAGTATACATTACCCGAATAGATAAGAAGCAAGCAACACAACTCATGTACCCTTACAAAAAAAAGTCCCATCTCTCACAGTATAATCATGCATTACAATGCAGGGACAATATAAAGACACTCACACTCATAAAATAAGTTTCAATCATTGTTCATAGATTACTATAGGCTTTCCTTTATTTTCTTTACCTTAGTTTTTAAGAAAGTCGAACTTGGATCACTATAAGATTTTATTCAGCTTTTAATGTAGCCTTGGGTGCTTGTATGGTACATTCGGAAACTAGTGACTCGCCCTTCTTGACACTACAATTACATTTAGTGTCCACTTTTCTACCAACTTCCTTTTATCTCTCCCTTATTTCTCTTTAATTGCATATTCAACTTGGGTGTGGTTTCTTTATTTTTTTTCTTTTTCAATTTTCTTTCTTTTTGCTTCTCCCTTTTTTCTATTTTTTTCTTTTAGCTCACCAAACCCTACTTTATTTACTTTTATTCAAACCCTTCTTCATACCAAATTTATAACTACACACCCCTATAATAGAAACCCTACACTTAGGCTATTTGCCTGATTTGAGGTTCATAGTGTCCAAGTAAGAACCAAGGCCAAAAAAGGTTTATTGTAATTCAACTGGGAAAGTGAAAGGTGAAAACAAGAAAATAGGTCAATATAGGATCTAATTTGGGGATGAAGGGATACTTATTCACATTTGGATGGTCATTTAGGCTAAGAGATGACTAAATTCAAAAAATGACGTACGATCATGTCCTAACCAACTATCCTACCACCTAGGCAAGACTACCCGAGCAAGTTCTGGATAAAATACACAAAGGAAACTAAGTAAGTATCTCTCACACACACGGTACAGGGTTATATTACCAACTACTACCTATCCAATTCATGCAAATGCTAACCTATGATTATATTATCTCAAAACCTAATTCCATAACAAGATTCACAATGGTCACACATATATTCAAATCACACAATTCATAAAATCTTTTTGAAAGGGTATCAATTTAATAGAAACACTTAAAAATAAACAGAATATGTCAATTGCCCTTAGGTTCCTAATTTTTCTCCTAATTAAACACAAACAAAACATAACACATATACAAGAAAAAAAACAAAACAACCTAAATATGCTAGTTCTACTATGATAGAGTAGTCGATGTGAAAAGAAATATGTCAAGAAAAACCCTCAATTGTAGTACACCCCCACCCCTAACTAAAGACTATGAACTATCCCTAGTGCTTAACTACAATATAAAACAAGGGAATGATGACATACCTGGGTGCCTACAATGTTGTATCATGTTGCCTCAATAAGTAGGGCCCTAGAATGGACCCCACTCTAAACAATCATGGTCCCAGCGATAACTGAAACACTCATATCAGTAATGGCACCAACTGTGGCCGGTGTGCTCAAAGGGGTCTAGCTCTCGGGAGGCAAAAAAATTCCTCCACTCATATCTATTGCAGCTACAACTTTTGTCTCAACTAATCGGAAGCTACCAGTTCCCGCCCCCGTCTCATAGACCCTAGTCAGATAGTCCTATGGAGTCTGCAAGCTGACTACCTTTGCCACCTATAAATTATCCTTTTCTATTATCATCTTTCTTTTTTTTCTCTCTCTCTCTTCCTACCTTCTTCTTCATACTTTTTTCTTTTTCCTTTATGCCTCAAATATCTGGCACGTTTTCTACAAAATCTCCTTAATGATCAAGAATATAGGTAATGTCCTTGCATATATCTCCTCAACAATTGCCAAACTGCGGCCAACTTCTCATGCACGCCCATAAGATCTGGGGCCTGAACGCCCGCTAGCTTTAGGATAATTCACTACTTAAATTAATCAAACCGGGTATTCATACACCATATCTCACTCCTGATCTCATTATTCACCCAAGGCTGAACCCTTTATTCCATATTTGTCACTTATTGCTCAAGGGTGCCTAGTCTCTTCAGTACCATTATTAGGAACTCCTGTGAGACTAAAGCATAGCCATTAGAAAGTACCCAAGATATGGATGTTGTTATAGTCGGAGGGGGAGTCGAGGACTGTGAGGAACCTGAAACATTAGTGGAGGCTTAAGTCTAAGAACAAAAAGTCTATCTAGGGGAGTCACCACGATCGGTAAAATCCAAAGTGTCAACAACATCTACCCGTTTTCCTGGAAAGTTGCCTAAAGAAGTAAACACCCACCATGAACTATGAGATTGGGTTAGAAAAATCCCAAATCAAACCCAAATATATGGTCCTAAGGACAGTCATAAACTGATCAATACCCGCAATCTATAATACCCCTTCCTCGAAACATATCTATGTCAACAAGTATGGGAAAATTAAAGGTTTATCTATACTCACCGCCCGATCACTGACCTCTCTCTATGATCTTAGCTAAATCTTTATTTTAGCCCTTTGTAATGCTTGAAACCAATATATCTCTATCGGGACTCAATATATTATCCTTATTTATGGGACTCAGTCGATGGTGCATCAATGTCCATTGTGCTTAGCAACAAAGCTCAGAATTCCCTTCATAATTTATGTCAAAGGTCCCATAACCCAACGCTTCTCCTCATATGAAATATCTATGATCCCATAAATCCACCTAAAATGCATAAATTTGATATCTGACCGAATCTGCTTAGTTTTAACTTTTTGCATTTCCTCCATGCGGTGATCAATCTCTGAAGTATCTGTAGGGAGCTGGAAAATTGGTCAATGAAGAAATTAGGATATAGTCTATTTTAATATATTGACCTGATCACCATGGATCAGTACTACATACAGAGGGTCACTACCCTTCCATAACATCCCTTACGAACAAACTTTCTTCAGCTCTATATGATAAGTTGTATATAATTCCTAGACCAATATCAGGTTTTATCTACCTGGGTCCTTTGGCATCCACTCAAAATGATAATGCTTTAATCAAGCCTTGAACTCTGGCATCTCAGTCATGCCTATATTACTCACTTTATAATCAAATTAGAGCCCTTTCTTTGGTCTTAATTTTGAGAGATTCATATAGTGGAGAAGAAGGTATCTCTATCAATGTACACTCACTCAAATCTTCTTCATTATCCAAACCATTCTCATCATTATTATCTTCTTCATTGTCTGACTATCATGCTCAAACCCACTGCTTGATGCATCATCATCTTTTTTATTCTCACCCTTGGGGTCTGATTTAGACTTCTCTCCCTCTTTAGAATTAGGAGTTGAGTGTGGCAGTGACTGAATAGGGTTCTTCATTTAGGGGATATCCTTTGGTGGTGATTATCCTAAATGTGAACCCTTAGTACCTTGAGGTAATATAGCCCTTGTTTCCACCTCCTTCGATAGTAGATACTCTTTTATGGAGCCTCTTGACTCATCATCTGTGGCCTTGTTCCTTAGATTTTGAGTTGAGGGATGAGCCTTCTTATTAGATGTTTTCTTGTTGGATTCATTCTTCAGTGCCATTTTTACCTGATGAAAAACATATATAAGTTACTCCTAAGAAAAGGAAAGAAAAACAAGCAAAAATTAAAAGTATGAAAAGTGGTTGGGCACACTATGAGTCAGGATACGACTCTTTGCTAGAGGCTCTGAGTCATCCTAACACTTATAGTGTAAAAAGTAATTTGAAGGATCATCACTTTTTACCCTATGAGTCCACCCAATGAGTTTTTGGATTACCTGACGACTCATCTAATGACTCGTAGTCTTACCAAAATATAGTTCTTTAGTTGTCTTTCATGTCTAGTTACTACAAGTTCACACTACGAGTCAATGGGTTAGATAATGACTCATAGTATGAGCCATAATGTTAAAATATAACACTCAACCTTAGCCACCCGTGTTACCAGTGGGTACTAGTCACTTAACTACTCACTAGGTTACCTTATGAGTCGTTATGAGTCATATAGCAACTATAGTATGTATTGCTAAGGTTGTTTGTTTTAAATTCCCATTACCCAAGGTGTAATAAGGCTCCCCCCTTTTCAATTTCACCTATTTTTAATCCCAAACTCATCCCCTCACCCAATTTTCACTCCATTAATAATTTATTCAACATTCTCGAGAACCCTACATTAATTTATTCTCATTAGGCATGTTGCACACTTAAAACTCAAAGTATTCATCAATGATCAATAAAATCCAAATTTCAATTTTAATAACATGAGAATAAACCACTTACTTCGAAAGTAGAGATGGAATTGCTTTATTTCCTAAGAGTATTGTAGCCTTATTCTTGAGAATGGGAGTTTTGGTTTTGTAGGAGGGATTAATACTTGTTTTTGGGATGTTGGAAGATGATTAAGAGTGTACTTAGGGTATTTAGAGAAGATATGGGAATGGAGAGAGTCACAAACATTTAATATGGAAGGAGAATCAAAATTGGGGTTTAAATCCCTTTAACTACATGTGAATCGAGTTAGGTTAGCCCATTGGGTAAACGATGTTGGTCCTGACGATGACTTATGATGATGACTCATTTCCATGTAAACTTGCTCTTTCAAGAGTCAAAACCTTACCTTGTTTTCCAGTCATGATGACTCAAGATGATGAGTCATTGTCACTGACAATGACTCATTCTAAGAGTCATCATGACTCCTGAGATAACTTACCTGAGAGATGTCATATTTATGCTCCTAACGGCTATGATAACAAGTCATAGAGAGTCCCTACGACTCATAGGTACCTATCCACTAGAAAAATTTCTAGTCTTTTCCTTCAATTTCTATCCCTGCACATTGAACACCCAAGTTACCTTATAATGTAATTAGTACAAAACATGGGTTGCCTCTAATGCAATGCTTGATTTAACATTGCGCCACGGTGAGGATATGTTGGATACTCAAACTTCACCAACAAGCCTATGGGTTTTCTCCCATGCAGCTCCTAATTAAATATCACAACACAACTCAATTGCCTTGGCTACTAAAACTTCTCCAAGGCTTATATAATCGGATACTTTCACTTTCTCAATGTTTTCCAACTATTGCTTCCCATGCTACCTGTTCACCTTGAATGGGTATTCTCCATCTTTCTTCAACTCAATTGAACCATGCAGGAACACTCTAACAACAGTGAATGGTCCATACTACCTGGACTTCAACGTGCTAGGGATCCAGCAAAGTCTCAAATTATATAATATGACCATATCAGCGGGCTCAAACAACCTCTTCTTAATTTTCCTATCATGATACATCTTTATCTTCTCCTTGTACAAAGCTGAACTCTCATAATCTCGGAGCTAGAATTTATCCAACTTATTTACCTTGCTTACCCTCCAATTTATTGCATCACTCCACTGAAAGTTCAACTTTTTCAAACCCCATAGGGCCTTGTGCTTAAGTTCGACTAGCAAGTGGCATGCCTTTCCATACATAAATTGATATAGACAGGAACCTATGGGTGTCTTAAAAGTTGTTCGGTAGGCTTAAAGTGCACCGTCTAGCTTCCTTAACCAATAATTCATGTTGGCATTCATAGTCTTTATTAATATTGACTTGATCTCACAATTAGAGACCTCATCCTGCCCACTCATCTGAGGATGGTAAGGTGTTTCCACCTTATCCTTCACACTATATTGTTCCAATACAGCCTTAAACAGATGATTATAGAAGTGGGATCCACCATCACTAATAACAACACGTAGAGTGCTAAATAAAGAAAAGATAATCTTCTTTAAAAATATGGTGACACTTCTACCCTAATTATTGGGAAATGCACCGTCTTTACCTATTTAGAAACATAGTCTTCTGTAACCAGTATATAGTTCAATCCATAAAAACTCACAAATGAACCCATTAAATAAATTTCCCATACATCAAACAGCTCTAAATCCAAAATAGGTGTCATGGGGAGTTCGTGTTTTCTATAAAATATTACCTTGACGCTGACCCTAATCGTAAGAATCTTGGTCAATAGTTGGCTAATAGTACCCATACTACAAAATTTTGTGGTATGTGCGAGTACCACCATAATGACCCCTAACTTACGACGAATGACAAGCCTCGAGGATGCTCATCATCTCAACCTCAAGAATACACCTCCAAATAACCTAATGAGAGGTGATTTTACCACTCATTCGCACTCATTTTTCATGTACATTACATCTTTCTGAATGAATAAATGAGACATATTCGTGGTTAAATTCACTAATATCCACTCTTTGTAATCATTAATTTGAGGAGATCAAAAGATATGGATTAAAGTATAAAATAATCAAAAGGGAGCAAGAAGAGTACAGTTGAAGACTTAGAGCAGAAGAGCCTAAGGTACTGCGGTCGCAGTCTATCAACCGCAATCATGGAGGTCAAGCAAAAGTCTTCCAACCATGGTTATTTATGTTAACAGCGATCACGTATCCGCGATTGTATCCAAACATATGTGATCGTGGCCTAGCGGAGGAAAGCAGCCCAAGGGAAAATCTGTAATTACACGTGTTGATCCCAAATTGAAAAAAATGAACCAAACCCTTGATTGGAAAACATTCTATCTTTGCCAATTTTTTAGGTTTTAGCTCTAGACATCATAGCCTCCATTTTTGGAGAAGAAATATTGTATAAATTTTGGGTGAAGAATATATTGAAGACTTTCTAAGTGGAAGATTTTCTCCCTTACATTGTTGATATTGTGGGAGAGCCAATCTTGAAGTAACATTAACTTAGATCTTCAACAAGTTAATTCAATGGCGATTATGGGTATATCTATGCTTATTTATCTTATGTGTAGCTAAATCTCCCTCTTGGGGTTATGTGTGAATAAAGGTTTAAGTGTGTGGGTTGTTGTTGTTAGTATCTATTTGGTATTTCATATTTATGTGTTTTATCATTTCTATGCTATTTAGGGTTGGGGTTTGATGGGTGAAATCCCTAAATACCCACATGGGTTTGATGAGTGAAAGCTCCAAGCTCTAGAAAGTTCAAGGCCATCTTCCAAAGAAGGGTTTTGGGTGAACTTTTGGAATCCATATCATCCTCGCAAGAGGGATGTGGAGACCAAAGCAATGATAGACAATTATAAGTGTAGTTTAATAAATTTTCAATATCTTAGACATAAGGGTGAATGTGAGGTGTACTATACCATGGGTATCATCCTAGAAATAGGGATGCCTATATTGAGGTTGTGGTCACAAAATGTTTAACACACCTACTACATATTCGAAAGAATCAATGGGTGAAAGTTTGGTGTTTTGTCGAAAGACTAGTATCAAAATCTATAACCAAACCTACCCATATTTGACTTACTAAATTTATGTTGATGAGTAACACCCATATGTCACTCATTTAGTAGTGCATAATCCCAAGATTCGTGCCTAATTGTTAAAACTCCAATTATTAGTAGCCCCAAATTTATACTAGAAAAAAACTAAAAAAAAACATTAGTGTAGGAACCTATCTCCCCCATTTTATCTTTTTGTACCATTTGTTTGAATTTAACTTGTATCTATCATTTCAAATTAATTTGATCGCCACACACATTGTTCCTCGTGGATTCAACCCCGACTCCAAAGTTGGGTAAATATATTGACGACGACCGCCTTGCACTTAATTAGACATTTAAGTTCAGCATTATAATAACCCCATCCACACATGATACATGCTAAATTGGCTCCACTCTTTTGAGATCTATGCTAAAAGTTCTCGCATCTACGTGATTGGAGGATAACTTGGTATACGAAAGGAGTTCTATCTGTTGATGCAATCCAAGGGGACGTTGAGCAATATTGTGTTTAGTTGATATCTTGGAGAATAAAAAGTGACTTGCTAAAGGTGTTTGGGTTACTTCGGGCCTACACGTTTGAGATTTTGTCTTCTAGGTCACTTCTTGAGCCCAATTAACATTTAGGGTCACTTTTGGGCCAATATTTAATAAATGGCCTTGGCCTATAAACAGTTAGTTCTCTCTTTATTTTTAGGGAAGATGATTTTGGATATGTTTACACTTAAGAGTGTTTATTGAAGATTGTTGGGAGCTTTCTTGATTGTACGAAATATGGGTTGCTTGCAATTCCATTCCCATCAGGTTTACGTAAAAGGTTGGTGCTTGTGGTAATTGATAGAAGGGATCTAGGATTTAACATACCCTTTGGTTGTCTACTTTTTATCTCTTTGTGTCAATCTATTTATCTATCTCTTTATCTTTATCTTTTACTTTTCATTATTTTATTTTCATTGTTCCTTGCGTTTGTGTTTCCATATTTGTGTTGTTTTCGTCTTTGTAGTTTTCTTCTCATATAATTTGGTATCAGAGCCGAGCTTAATTTCATTCCCACGAAGTCAATCATGGGTCTATTTGTGTTGAAAAATTGAAAATCCTAAAATAAAAATCACCATTCACGTTTTTGGCTTTAGATCAAATTTTGAGTATTTGATTTTGTTATTTTCCTGTGTTTGTAGTGTTAGATTCTTGTTTTTTAACATTATTGTAGTAAATATCGAATTTGAGCTTCATTAGAGCTATATTGAAGATTCTACCATTATTGAAAGCTTGAATTTGAAGAAATTGGAAGTGGGTGTTGAAATTTAAAATGTTTGGTTGAAAATTTGAGTAAAATGATGCTTGGAATGTGATTAGAAGGTGTAAAAGAGCTTAGAATCAAAATTTCTTCCCATTCTGAGCAAGGGTTGAAGAGTTGGAGATTTTTTATTTCATGAAATTCTTGGGAAGATTCAAATCTTCATCTTGACTTTTCTTCAAATAGTTGGTGTTTGATCCTAAAAATAGAAATAAAAGGTGTACAAAAGTGTTATTGCAAAGAACCTTTTGAAGAACCAAAGAATATTCCAAAGAAAAGGCCAAATGGGAACCATTGAAAATACAAAATGGTATAATTTTGGCCACATGTGCAAGTTGTTTGGCCAATCTTCCTTTGAGATGCCTTGGAGAAGCACATGACCTGCTAAAGCAAGTCCAGGGTATACCAAAATAGTAGCTTATCCATTGGAGGTTCTCCCCAAGTGCTTCAGGTCTTCCCCACATCCAATTTAGCATGTTCCAATGCACCTTAAGTCCTTTTGGAACACATATCAACTCTCTTAACTTCATTTGCTTAGGTTTAATCCATTACATTCATTTTTTAATTCCTCCTTTCATTTCTTTTATTCTTGAAACTGATTAACAACTAAAACTTAATCTACTGAGTTGTTTAACTAGTTCTTGTTCGTTCTTCTTTCGTGTCATATTACTTTGTTTGTTTTTATTTGTTTTCTTAGTTTAACTCTTGAGTTCAAGTACTTACCTATTTATTGATCCATCCATTCTTCTCTTAACTATAATTCATTCTTCCCAAGGGTAATAATCAAGACCAACACAAGCAATTATGACCAGCAAGTGTGCTAATTATGAGCCATTCATAAACACTGGGACTGAGACAGTTGATTTCACTAACAGTAACCTTGTTTGATACTCGTGTTGAGTGTTTTGTTAATAGGTACCATGGAACCAGGAGATGAGATCCAACCTATCCAAAGAGGGGCAAATTTTGATACTCTCTAGGAAGCAATCATGGGGATGCAATGAAGTATGGATAAAATAAGCGGAACCTTGACACGTATTAAAGGTAAGTTGGCAAACATGATGAACAGATACCATAACCAAACAAATGTCACTATACTAGGGTTCATCCATCAAAATTGTTCCCCAGGATCTCAAGAACATATTCCCTCACCCTAATCCACTATATATCAAACTCCATAAAATGTCGTTCAACCAATCCAAATCCAATTATGTAATAATTATTCCCACATTAGGACCATTAACCATAATACTAGAATTTTACCTAGTATCACTCCTTTATTTATGTAGGTTCATGAACAAATAATATCATAGGAAGATGAAAGAAGAGTGCCTTATTAAAATGATCTTAAAGGCCTAACAGAGTTTTTACCAAAGAATTCCAAGCTTGGAAAGAATGACGACAAAAATAATTGGATTCAAGGATAAATCATTTTCAAGAAAGGGAGGATGATACAAGCCAAATTAGCTCCACTCTTTTGAGATCTATGCTACAAGGACCTCACGTAGGGACCCAAGACTTGGCCATTCTAGAGAAGTATATACATAATTAGAGGATAGCTTTTTGAATGAAAAGAGTTCTATCTATTGATGCAATCCAAGGGGCCATCGAGCAACATCATTTTTGGTTCATTGCTTGGAGCATAAAAGGTGCCTTGCTAAAGGTGATTGGGCCACTTTGGGACCATAGTTTGAGTATTTGGCTTTTGGGTCACTTTTTGGCCCAATTAACATTTAGGGTCACTTTTGGTCCCAATTAATAATAAATGGTCTTGGACTATAAATAGCTAGGACTCTCAAAAGTTAAAAACACTGCGAGTAACTCAAGCTAAGTAACTGTATAATTTTTCTACTCGGGCTTTAATGCTTTGTTGGCATAGTAGATAGGGTAGGATCTTCTCACGTTGTTGGCCTAGGACAGACCCTAAATCCATATCACTAGAATCATATATCACCTAAATAGGCATGGACCAATCTGGAATATGAGCTGAGATCAACCTCTCCTTAAGGTACTCAAAGGATATGAGACACGCATCATCAAACACAAATTTCACCTCCTTCTCTAAATGTTTGCATAATGGATGCAAAATCTTAGAGAAGTACTTGATGAATCTCCTATAGAACCCGACATGGATAAAGAAACTTCTAATACCTTTAACTGAAATCGGTGGAGGTAGTTTTTTAAGCACATCTATCTTTACCTTGTCTACCTCAATACCTTTCTTAAAAATCTTATGCCCAATAATAATCCCTTTTTTGCCATAAAGTGGCACTTTTCCCAATTCAAAACTAGGTTGTACTCCTCATATCTCTGAAGTTCATTATCCAAATGGGACAGATAGACATCAAAGAGTCCCCAACTACCAAAAGGTCATCCATGAATACCTCTATAGTGTCCTTCACCATATCAGAATATATCAATATAATACAATACTAAAAAGTGGTAGGAGCATTGCAAAGTCTGAATGACATCCTCTTGAATGCAAAGTACACTATGGGCATGTAAAATTAATCTTCTCTTGGTTTTAAGGGAAATATAAATATGATTGTACCCTGAATAAACATCAAGAAAATAGTACAAACCTCTACCTTCAAGTCTGTCTAGAATCTTATCTATAAACATCATAGGAAAATGGTCCTTCTATATCTAAGTGTTCAACTTTTGGTAATCCATCCACACTCTCCTTCCAGTAACTGGTCTTATGAGTACTAAATCATTCTTCTTATTTAGGACCATAGCGATCCCTCTCTTTTTAGGTGCACATTGAACCAAGAACACCTACTTACTGTCTGCAATGGGATAGACCACGCCCTCATCTAACTATTTTATGATCTCTTTATTCACCAACTCTTGCATTGGTGGATTCAAACGACATTGGTGCTCAATATTAGGCACATAATCCGATTCAAGATAAATTTTATGAGTACAAATCTCAGGTGAAATCTCCACAATATCTGCAATAGTCCATTTAATGGCCCTTTTAAATGTCTACAAACCTTAAATCAATATCTCAACCTTTGTATCCAACAAATTAGTAGTAATAATAATTGATAACGTGTTTTGTCCATCAAAAATGCATATTGCAAAAGAGAAGGGATGGCCTTCAATTCCATGACCCATGGCACCTCAATAAATGAGTGACTTGGCAGAGTCTCCCTATTCTTCAAGTCAAGATCTAGATTTTTTGGTGCATAAGAATAAGAATATATGTCATAGTGCGCACTCACCATCTTATTATATTCATTAATTTCATCACTATTAAAGTTCATAATCACTACCACAAGTGCCTCAACACCAAGTCTCTCCTCAATGGGCAAATTTTGAAATGCCTTAAACTTTGGCCCTTGCAAATTTCTTGAGTGTTGAACTTTCTGTTCATCATACAACACATACCACAAGTCGTATGGTATGGTGAAGGGTCTAAGGACCCTAGTATTATGTTGGTCAGTGTGTTGTTGGCCAAATCTTATCCTAGCTGTGAGAGAATCCATACAAGTCATACGGTAATATGACGAGAAGTTAGGTTCCAATTGTATATTGTCCAGTGTCTATCCCTTGATATTTTTCCTTGAAAATGACTTGATGGTACTAGTTGTATGGTATAGTGATGAGTTAGGCAAGGGAGTCGTATGTTTGACAGAATGTGGTATCCAACTTGTTGTTCTGGTGATGACTTAAATGTATCACCCATATGTTATGCTGATGAGTTGGACGGTCAACTCATAACCACCTATGAGTTTTCTATATTTTTAAGCTGAGAGTATTTTAGACATTTCCACCCTAATCCCTTAATAACCCACGTCTTATAACTCTTATTGGTCATTCATTCTACACTTTAGAATATCAAACACTCTCTAAACTCTCTCTAAAACTTCTCAAGAAAGATTGGGCTAGGGTTTCTTTAAGGTGGTCATCTAAAGGCTTAAAGATCAAAATCTCTCTATGAATCTTCATAACTCAGGCATATAAATTTTCCTTCATTGTTAGTACACAAAAATCATGTGTTTTAAACATTATTCATGAATTGTTAATGGTGGTTTTGAATGTCATGGTTGAGGGTTTGAATGCATAATGTTGTGTATTATTTTGTCATGGTTTAAATTGTAATTATCCATGCTTAGATAATGGTTTTGCACATATGGGTGCTTGGGAATTATGATTTAAACTAACGGATCATTGTTAACCCTAACTTGATAATTTTTGGATTGAATAATGGTTTGATAATGGTATGCCCTTCACCTATTTGTTAAATTGCCTATGAGAATGATCTTGTCACATGTTGAATTGTGTTTTCAATTAAAGCATTGTCCTAATAATATAAGGGGTTGGTAAATGGTTTTATAAAAGTCTTATTAGCCATAAATTGGTTTGGATTGCTTAATAGGTTTGAGTCCCTAAATGTTGAAATGAATTAAGGTCTTTTTTTAGACAATAGGTTTGATTCCCAAAAGTTATTTAATAATGGTTATGGGATATTGTACGCTTGTAAGTGGGGTTGGTATGATGATACTAATGGAATACCTTTGGTAAGTAATTGGACTAATGGTTGTGTATTTGAAATAAATGTTTTAATTGGGCTTTAAAGCAGGATATGTAGTCAGGTCGTGAAGTAGAGTCCAAAGGAGTAACACTATAAATCGTGCCAGTCGGTATGGGTGTCATATGATTGGGAGGTTTGAGTCCCCTGAATGAATATATAAATGGGAGTTTGAGTCCCTCATATCTTATACATTGGTTCTTAAGTTACTTTGATTTTGTTGGGAGGTTAGAGTCCCTCATAAAGGCATATACGAATATGGATATTCTATGATTCATGTAGCTACACACACTGGGGTCCTTCCAGCTAGGGGAGATCTGGCCTATATATCCCATGGGTGCCTTTTAATATGACAGTTATGCTACATAGCCCAGGTTAAGGTTTTTAAAATGCATGTTAAACCCAATTCCCTATCCCGATATGACATATATATATGTATGTATGTGATTGCATATGATGATTTGACTGGGTTTTGAATAATGGTATTATTTTTCTCCTCTATCCCTGAGTTACATATTAGCGCTCCAACTGCTAATCTTCTCCAAATGATGTATACTCATGCGATGCAGGTACCAGAACTTTTATTACTTTTCCTGTGCAGTGATCAGGTGCCCGAGTTAGTTCATGAGTTAAAATTGAAGTGGTAAGCTTTCATACTCCAAAAGGCTTAATTTCATGGTCTTTATATTATATGTCTCATACTTTGCTTTGGCTATTATCGGGGGCATGCCCTAATATTTTATTGACATCGGATTTATAGAGGCTTTGTTGGATTATGGTGGACTTAGGTAAGTTCGTTTGGTTAGATGTTTGGCGATGGGCAGTTGTTCGATTAACAGTGGTTGGTATAGACTTATCATAAATTATTATTAGTCTTATTCTTTGCTATCTTGTTATATATTTGGAATTCATTCGACATTTATGGTTGTTGTACTAGTTAGGATAGGTGAAGGGGGTGATCTCCGATCCATGTGGGACTTGGGATACCCATCACAGCCAGACCCTAGTTTGGGTCATGACAAAGTGTTATTTGAGCCCTAAGTTGATGATCAATTGGGTGTCTACAAAGTCATGTTAAGTAAAGTCTATTTTATGGGTGTGTAGTATGCCATACTTATAAGGGAGAGGCTATGAGATATTTAGGAATATTTCCCTTTCTTGTTGTCTTACTTCAAGGTATAAAGTCTAAGGTCTTAGATCCCTCTAATTTCTCATTTACTCGCTTTTTTAGATCATGTCTCCCAGATTATTTGAAGCTCATAGGAATCCTTTATTATACTTGGGGACACTGTTGATGGGACACGCCCTTCTTATGGGGTTCAGACCCAGTCTAGGGGTCTAGTTCTTGATTGCCCTCCTAGAGTTCCATCAGTTCCCTCTAGCCCTCCTCAGCTCCTCAGGCAGATGTGATGAATGCTGAGTTTGGTCAGTCTATTCATATATTGGCTCAGTTGGTAGCTTCTTAGTTTGAGCGAGGTTCTTTTGTTACTCCATCTTCTGAGGCCACAAGGGTTGTCCAATTCATGAGGTTGATTCCTCTGATTTTTACTAGTGTTAAGTTTGAGGAAGATCCTCAAGCTTTTATTTATGAGGTGGAGAAGATATTCTGGATTATGCATGCTTCAGATGTTGAAGGTGTGGAGTTATCTGCCTACCAATTCAAAGATGTGGTGTACCAGTGCTACGAAGAGCGGGAATAATCTAGGAGAGGTAATGATGACTCTGGATTGTTGGATGACTTTACTAGTGACTTTTTAGACCTCTTCTTTCCTCAGGAGTTGAGGGAGGCAAAAATGGGGGGATTTGTAAATTTGAGACAAGGTAGGATGTCGGTCAAGGAGTATACTTTCAAATTCCATCAGTTGTCCAGGTGATGTTAGGTGTATTTATGCACTATAGTGTTACTATTCTAGCTTTTTTAGTCTTGTTTCCAGGATAACGTGTATGCATAAAGTGTTAATTATGATATAAATAAGAATATAAGTGTTCAAGGACTTGATTACAATGGATAAAAGTGTTTTCCAATATGTTTGTACTTAATTGAGTCATTTATAGTTCAATCAAGATAACTAGTTTTACTAGCTTGAGCTATGTGTGTATCTAGTTGGTTTCATGGAATTCTAGTGAGTTTAATGACAAATGGTTTAAATGTGTGATTATATGCAGAACAACTTGTTGGTGATACGCAAAGTTCAATTTGATTGAGTGTAGAGGGGGAACAATAAGTTGAAGATCAACATGAAGTAGCCTAGTCTCAGCTTTTATTCTGATTCATCGTTATGGATATTATGTTGTTATGATCTCTAATCCATGGTGTGTGATTATGTAGGAATCATTATGAGATGAATATTGTGATATATTGATGATATAAAGTCTGAAAATCGATTGGAAATACACCACAAGACAAGGGATGAAATATTGGACGATAAAAAACTTAACCAAAATTTGGATGGCAGGTTCCAGTGGCTGCACGCAATAAACATGTGTCGCCCCAGCCATTGCGGTGATATATAGAAGGCGTAGCCATCTTTATTGTGGTTCTCTAAGGTAGGCTAATCCTTCTGTGGAGTGGTGCAATATACCAGGCGGCACCCCCTCTACTCCCATGCTCTAGAACGTGCGACGCCCCCTAATCCCACACAGCAATTGCCTTCTACTATGAATACATGACCTTAAACACTTTTGTTGGGTATCTTTTGATGTTTTGGACAATTGAGGGGATACTACAACTTTGTTTTTAGGTTTTAATTACTTTAATTTAGCTTCTTTATGTTTTTGATCATTCATACAATTATTTGGATAATGACTATGACTATGAGTGTCTAAGCACTCCCTTTCTAGGGTTAAGGACAAGAACATGAAGACTATTGTTTTGAATTGATTTCATTTGATTTGTGTATCATTATTGGTTGTTTGTTTATTCTTGACTTAACTATTTTGAGGATTGATCACCCTTAGAATACATCAATTGTCAACCTTGTGATCTCGGGAGATGGAATAGGGAGATAGAACATGGGGATAAACAAAGTAGGGTTCGTATTCTTTTATAAAATAAGGAATTTGAATTAGCATCTAGGACAGGGATGTACCTAGAAGCCTTACTTGATTCAAACATAGTATCATAGCTTAAAGAACTTAATTGCACTATTACATCCCCGCTCAATGATGTAGTTGTAATGTTCAAGTTAGGTAAACGATTAGAGGTCGGGAGACCATGATCATTCGATTAACCCTATGAATCAACAACCAAGATAAGAAAGTTAACGAATGAAGTTCAATAATGTAGTATGATTGTTCCAAGTGCTTTAACCCCAGGCTTTACTCTATTGATTGTCTTAAGTCTTTTGTTTTATGCATTGGTTACTTTACTTGCAATTTATAATAATCAAAACATCTCTTTTGGTCACTCTTGCATCAATTAAATATGAATTGTGAACTAAAGTCAAATAGTTGGTCGAAAAGTCCCTATGGGATCGATACTCGGCTTTCTTGAAGGCCAATATATTACTTGGTAGACCGCGTACACCTACGTCTGTGGTTGGACACTGTCAAGTTTTTGGCACCGTTATCGGGGGCTTGAAATTTGGCAACTATTTTATTTTTAGTTTTACTTTTAGATTTCTTTGGTGTTTTTACGCTTGGTCTTGTTTTTGTATTTGCAGGAAACAACTTTTCAAAGAAGTAAGCTGGCAAGGGATTATGACTTGGTTGAACCAAGACCTGAACCTGAGCAACTTTTCCATCAATGAAGGAGATAAGCAATCCTTCTCCCCCGTATTCATCAAATCAAAGAAGATCAAGATAATCCGGCTATCAAAGATGATGAACAAGCAACCCGCAGGATGGTTAGAGAAGTGGCAATCCCACTTCCGACAAATCTAACCTCTCCTTTTCACAAACCAGTTACTGGAGGGAGGCTCGAGCTAAAGAACAACATGGTGTAGCTGTTGATTAGCAGTTGATAGTTTACAGGGCTTGGACATAAAGATCCACAGGTCCACTTTCATAATTTCATTGAGCTCACTGGCATATTCATTTTGACAGATGTGAATGTTGTGTATGTAAGGCTGACACTCTTCCCCTAATCACTTATTGGGGAATCCAAAGTGGTTGAACTCTGAGCCATCAAATTCAATCACATCATAGGACGACTTATCCCGAAAGTAACTCATCAAATTCTTTCCATTTGGCAAGACTGCAAAACTTCGTAGTGAGATAGTGAACATCAAATACAGACCAAACGAGAACCTCTATCATGCTTGGAAGTGGTTCAAGGCACTTCTTCAAGACTTTTCACATCATTAATAATCCAATGAGATACTTTCCCATACTTTTGTAGAAAACCTTGATCACAATAGAAAAATTTTTCTAGATCCAGATGTAGGTGATCAAGCGTTGGAATTAACTTATGATCAGCTGTACACTTTATTGAACAGCATATCACAAGGAAATTCAGAGTGGTATGGTGATTCTAGGCGTGACACGAAGAAAGTCGCAGGTATGTTGAAGGTGGACCAATACACTACTTAATCAACTTAGATTTATGCCTTACAAAATTCGATAAACACTCAATTCAGTAGCCTGAAAGTGGGAGCTACACAACCTACAACAGTAGTTAATGCAGTTCAGCAGACCAGCGGTTAGTGTGAGGTTTGTGGAGACAGTGGCCATTTTGATACCATGTGTGCTGCAAATCTGGAGTCTGTAATGTATGTGGAAAATGCTCAGAGGACAAATTATGGTAATACCTACAACATGAAGTGGCAGACTGGTACGACCCAAGACTACCCCCTAGTCATCACACGGTGCTTGCGACCCCTAAGGACTACAAGCTAACCCATGAATGATATTTGTTGTGAGCATTAAGCAATAATACTTAAATAAATGAGGAATAACAGGCTGAAGTGCCATAAGGTTCAAAATATCTGAAATACTAATAAAATATAACATCTGTAAAACTGAATATTGTCTGAAAATCTAGTCCAAAAAGTCTCTAACTAAAACTGTCTGAAAGTGGGGTTGATAAGACATTCCCCCAACTAACTCCATCTACTAAAATACTGCTAAGCTAAAGTACTGAAATAAAAGCATATCCTCGATAGATGAGTACTCACTGCTAAATCTACTATTGCAGGCTGAATCTAGCTAAGCGCGGTCAAGGACCTGGCATCCGAACCTATGATATGAAACATCATAGCATAAGAAATGGGTATGCGATCAGTACGTGAGAATGTAATGGTATTCTAAATGAGCTAAGGCTGAATTCATGGGTTCATATGCATGAACAATAACTAACTGAATGATATGCAAGAGTTGTATAGCATACATGGAGGATCTGTAATAACTGAACATACTGTGCATACTGTAACTGAGTATACTGGAACTGAATTTGATAACTGATAACTGAATATACTGATAATTTGAGATCAGTGATAATCTAAATTGCTGATAACTGAGTAACTGTATCTGACAGTCCTGGTTTTGTAGAACTAAACTGAGTTCTATTCTGAAGACTGAGACTGAAACTGAAACTGTGGGAGGTAATTATCAAATCGACATGCCCCAAATAATATAAGATAACTAATCTAGGGTCCAATTTGTAACCTCAATTAGAAGGGTGTCAGTACTATGCCAAAGGTAAAGACAAGCTGATGAGTAAGCCTTTACTGGAAGGTTCCCTAAACGAGAACGGTGGTACTCTCTACTGGCAGGTAGAGCACTTCATTATCCCTAAACTGATACGTTTAATATCTCAACCTACACTGGCTACGTAGTTCTGGAATGCAAGAATTGCTTCTAAGGATCACACCCTTTGCTGGTAGGTGAGCCCCTATCCTTGGGTCCTCTCGATGCAGAATCCTACTTCTAACTAAAAGACACTAAACTGTTATACTAGACTGAACTACACTGAATTCAATGAGATTACTGAGTTTTCCTAAGTTCTGTAACTGACTAAATTCTATTAAGTTCTGTAATGGACTGAGAGTACTACTGATCGTGACATAATTGATACTATTCTGTAACTGACACGGGCTCTAAGTAATAGCTAAGTTGTCGGGTATTAAATACCCCCAGGACTCGATAACATGAAAAGTAACGAAAAGCATAATCTTGAATAACATAACAATGTTCACTTGGTCATAATTCGTTCATAGAGACATTCCATCAAACACTTGTAATGTATTAACTTATACATGAATGGGGAATACATGTTAGCATGCTATAATGGCATTATGTCATTCTCATAGATAACTTATCAAACACATAAAAAGCATACTTAGTTTATTAAATTATAAATACTTAGGGTTAACATGGTTACAACGATCAACTTGCAAATTGAAGGGTTTATCATGAATATCATGTAATTCAACACATACTAGAATCAATTTTGGGAACTTGTAATCTAAATCATGGATTAAAACTCAAACAACATCATGAACATGAATTCAATCTAATTCAAACATGAAAATCGTAAATCATAAATCTTGATTTTTGAAAAAAAGATTCTTGGGCTCCATGGAAGTTAAGGATCCATGATGAACATCTAACATACCTTAATTTGATTAGTTCTTGGAGAAATTCTTGGGATTGACCTTGATTCTTGAGAGCTAGGGTTTGCTTTCTTGAGAGAGAGTTATCTTTTGATTTTTGAGAAAAGTGAATAATGAAGGATTTTACAAATTTTTAGGGCTTAAATCCCACATCTGGGCGAAATAAAATCACGAAAAATACTGTTTTAATCCTGGGCGCAACTTTAATTTTTTTGTGAAATTTTCTAGATATGGACCCCTGGAATGATGCACCACTATCGCGCTAGGCCACTAGAAAATTATTACTGGGAAATTGCCTGATGGTGTGACACGGTACAATCGAATTGCCACTTTGTTTGTGAACTGGAAGTGCACCGCGATGCGGTGGAATCGCATTGGTACACTGTAAATTGACAATTCTGAACTGAGTCTATGGCGTGATCCGAAAATATCACAGAGCAACATTGAAAATTGACAATTTCTATTTTAACACTCTCCGTAACGCGTTTCTGGCCTGATGACGATGTTTAATGACTGAAACATAAAATCTCCATAACTTCTTACCCGACTGTCAGATTTAGGTGAATTTTATATCATTGGAAAGCTAATTGAATTTCCTACATAATGACAAGCTCAAATCTGAAAACTTCTGAGTATTTCAAAAAAATTATTTAGGATAACCGATTTACTGAGGGTTAATCTAGGATAGGTAAATACGGGGTATTACACAGACTCAGTCCTGGAATGCCTAATAGCAGCAAATTCAGAAACCATAGGCATAAAAAAATCAGTCAACTAGCAACTTGAAAGAGATGATGAAGCATATTCTAGCTAATGAAAATAGTTGGTTGCAGATGTAATGAACAAGCAAGCTGTGATAAGAAGCTTAGAGTTGCAGTTAGAGCGGATATCATAGACACTAAATTCTAAGCCTCAAGGTAGTTTGCCAGGAGATACAGAAAATACAAAACAAGTTATGGCAATCACATTGAGAAGTGGTAAACATCTTCATGGAGAACCTCTAAGGATAAATAAAGAGGTAGATGCATATTTAACTCCCCAATAGGTAAATGACAAAGTTGCTGAAAAGTCGAGGAAGTCTGAGTACTCAAAATAAAAAGCTACTGAAGAAGTAAAGATGATCCCACAAATACCTTCCCACAGAATCATATAGAGGTAAAGGAGGATGTGTGTTTTAAGAAGTTCTTTGATACGTTCAAAGAATTACTCATTAACTTACCTTTTTTATACATTTTGCATGGAATGACCAAGTATGCTAAGTACTTGAGGGACGTGGTTGCTAATAAAGTTGAGTTTCAAGTTATGGAGGAATTAGTACTCACTGAGGAGTGTAGTTTTGTGGTTACTCAAAAGATGCCAAAATATCTTAAGGACCCTGGGCAGTTCATTCTCCCCATTCAGATTGGAAACAGTGAAGTAGTTCAGGCACTTAGTGATTTAGAGGAAAGTATCAACTTGATGCCCCTATATTTGTTCAACACATTAGGCTTGGAAATGACTAGACTGAGTTTTGTGTTATTAATTGGCAAATGGGACCATAGCCCATCCTGAAGGAGTAATAGAGGATGCCCTCATAAAGGTTGATAAATTTATTATTCCTATTGACTTTATTATTCAAGATTTTTAGGCAGAAGAATAGGTACCAATCATCTTTGGGAGACCATTTTTAGCGACTGGTAGAGCTTTAATTAATGTGAGAGAGGGTAGGATAAGTGGTGATTTTACCACTCATTCGCACTCAGTTTTCATGCACATTACCGTGTCTCAAATGAGTTAATGAGTAATAATTGTGATTTAATGCACTAATATCCACTCATTGTAGGTATAGGAGTTAAAAAGACAAAGAGATATGGATTGGAATTTTAAATGATTAAAAAGGAGCAGAAAAAGTGCAGATGAAGACCTGCAGTGAACTAACCACAGTTACTGCGGTTGCGGTCCATGGGCCACGGTCGCGATCGGTCAAGATAGTCAATCAACCATGATCGCGAAAGTCAATCATGGTCGCATGGCTGCAGTTGTAGCCAGACTTGGATGATCGCAGCTTGAGGGAAATGTTCAGCCTAAGGGAAAAACTATAATTGCATATGCTAATCCCAGTTTGAACAAAAAGACTCAAACCCTAATTAGATGAATGATTCATTCCATCACATTGCTTCTTCCTCAATTTTTCTAGGTTTTAGCTAGAGACTTTGTGGCCTTTGTTTTTGGATAAGAAAATATTGTATAAAATTTGGGTGAAGAATTCATTGGAGACTTTCCACGTTAAAGATTTGCTCACTTCCATTGTTGATATTGTGGAGGAGCCAAGTTTGAAGTAACATTCTCTTAGATCTACCACAAATTAATTCAAGGATATATCTATGCTTATTTATTTTATGTGTAGCTAAATATCCCTCCTGGGGTTATATGTGAATAGGGATGAAAGTGTGTGTGGGTTGTGATTGTTAGCATCTATTTGGTAGTTCTTGTTTATGGGTTCTATTATTTCAATGCTATTTTTGTTGGGATTTGATGGATGAAAGCTCCAAATACCTACATGGGTTTGATGGGTGAAAGCCCCAAGATCTAAACAACCTAAGGCTATCTTCGAAAGAAGGGTTATGGGTGAAGTTTAGGAATCTATATCATCCTCAAAAGAGGGATGTAGAGACCAAAGTAATGATAAATAATTATGTGTGTAGTTTGCTAAATTCTCACTATCTTAGAACTAAGGGTGAAAGTGAAGTTGACTATGCCTTGGGTTTCATCCTAGAAATAGGGATTCCTTGATTTAGGTTGTGGTTGCTAATTGTTGAACACATTCACTAGGTATTTCAAAAGGATCAATGGGTAAAAGTTTGGAGATTTGTTGAAAGACTAGCATCAAAATCTATAACCAAACCTACCCATATTTGACTTACTAAATTGATGTTGATGACTCACTTCCACATATCACTCCCTTAGTAATTCATAATCCCAAGATCTGTGCATAATTGTTAAAATTCTAATTATTCGTAACTCCAAATTTATACAATAATATCCCAAAAAGAAACATTAGTGTAGGAACTCACCTCCCCCACTTTATCTTTTTGTACCATTTGTTTGAATTTAACTTGTAACTATCATTTCAAATTAATTTGATCGCCACTCACATTATTCCTTTCGGATTCGACCTCGACTCCAAAGTTGGGTAAATATATTGATGACGACTTCCTTGCCCCCAAATTGTCGTCTAAGTCGAGCGTTATCAAAAATAGCATCATAATCGGAGAATAATTTGGCGTATTATGTTAGTTTTCAATCTTAGTTACTTGCTTGAATTCAAGCTTGTAAATATTTGTTTGTGATTTTTCTTTGTAGGTAGATTTTATTTCACATTTACTTTTCTTGATGGCATCTTCTAACAAATATGAGTTTAATGATTGGAAGTCATATCATGACCCCTCATGTTTGTATTTTTATGGACCACACTTCAGGAGAGATTGTAAGTATGCTCCCCGGGGAGAGATTTTACCATCTCAATTCCATTGGAATTAGGGTTTCCCTATGTACAAATGTCTACAAGGACATTGGTAAGGGTGTACAAATACCCCTTCCCCCTATTATACTAATCGATTTGCTAGTTCCTCTTATGAGCTTGACAGGTTTTATAAAAATGAGAAGAAGGATCAACATACCGAGTCCAATAGATGTGACCCAAGGTTACTTGCTATTTTAGACCGGGTGGAAGCTACGGGGGAGAATCTTGAACACTTACATAAGTCCCAAGAGGTATTCCAATGGTCAACTATAAAGGAAAGGGAATCGAGCAAGGAAATAACTCTTGCAAACATCACAACATTGCCCACTCCCCAAGAGGAGGTTTATGAAGAAGAGAAACCAAGATATGATGAAGAGTTTGTTAGTGAAGATTTCTCAATGGCTTCCCAGCTATCCAACTCATATGAGGGAGAAGAAGTCCAAATAAAGGAAATGGTGCTAGAGACAAAAGAATAATCGTTGCTAAATCTCAATGTCGACTCTAGTGCATTTGAGGGCAAGTATGCTAAGTTGGGTGAAAGTCCCAAATTAAGAGAAGGTCCCCATTCTAACCACTTGTCAACATTATGCTTGTTGTACTAGATGAAATTCTATCTACCCGAGTTAATGATAATAATTGGAGAAAAGGAATTCCATTCTTATGTTCTGGAATTTGACATTCCAATGAAGCATATGGTGCCCCACCATCAATGGCCAAAGAACTCAACTCTCTAAGTTAAAGGAATAGCCTATTCATGCATACTCTTTTAACCAAGGCATAAAATCGCAAAATGGATGCAAAGTTGGGTAAAAGGTTCAAGTATTCGAAGTAGCGTGATAGAACATTCATCACGATGCCTTTACATTTGTCCAATTCACCTCAAAGACGTAATGATCAAAATTTGGGAAAGAAATTTAAATCCTCTAACTGGAGACACAAATGGGGACCAAAAAAGTATCGGGCTATGACGTTAAACTAAGTGCTCGATAGGATGCAACCCATCATTCCACAAAAACTGGTATGTATCCTTTCCATTCTAGGCATGGTAGAGTAGAATAAATTTTTGATGTTGTGTATGCCATAACCCATAGAATTTGGGTGTCGAGAAGAGTTTCTATTGGATTTGAAAAAGGGGACGTGTGGAACTGGAAAATTGAGCTGAGCAGGAAACCCATTTGTTTGGTCTCAGTTACAGTGACCGTAGCCTATGCCACCACGATCACAGAGGTCGTGTGATCACAATTGCAATGGAACGGACCGAGACCATGATCTAATCATATTAAAGTGAACACGTGACTCCCATTTCTTCATAATTCCTCTCTAAAATTCTCCTAACTTTACATTTTTTGTGGCATCTCCAATTATAATTTCAATCCACTTGCATCTCTATATGTGGTATGTAGTCCTTACATGCTTGTTATTAACTTAAATGCATACATAGAGCCTGTAGTGTAGAATACAGCCTACAATAGTGCTTTTAGTTACTAAATACATGTGTAGTTTGAAATTGTATTTTGGTTGGTTGTTGTCGTTGGTGTACACACGAATTGAGGAATTTTAAGTACCCAAAACTGTGGTTTACACCTTGTATTCAATTAAATGCCCCTACGAATTCCTTGATCATTTTCTTTGCATTTGGGGTTATGATCAGACATTCTAGGCTTAACTTCACTGTTTAAAATATTGCTCTGCCTAGTTAGAAAGATGGATTGGGATTAAATTAGAAATTCAAACAATGTGCAGAACCTATCAAATTTGGTCTCGAGTATCGTGAGCACGGTCCTGATAAGCATAATTGCATCATCATGATCATGATCAGCAGTTCGCAATTGCCATAATAGAGAGCATGCTTTGACAGGAAGTAAAAAAATTTCACAACCTTTCCTGACCCTAAACCCCTCTATAACACTACCACATGATCTTTTATGCTTGCTCTAGCATGTTTTCAATGTTTTTGCACTAATCTTGGCCTAAGTTGCACTGTTTAAAGATTCTAAGCTACTCAAAAATAGGAGATTTTGACGATACCCAATTCATGTTTGCAGAATGCCAAAACCAGTATCTTGCATACTTCCAGAGAACAAAGTTACTCCTTGAAATGGGTATCAGCTTAGAAAAGGTGGAAGAAAAGTTTCTAGAATTTCATGCCAGGCTCAGTGCAACCCGGTAGACATATTTTTCCCAGAACCCTAATTAGCAAATGAACAATGGGTGCATGAATTCTATACAAACCTCTGTGTAGTTTCACTCAAAGACACAATAATGAAAATTCGAGGTAAATAGGTCAAATTTAGAGCAGAGCAAATTAATGCACTATACGGTCTCCCAAATGGTGACATGGGGGAATTTAGTGCAAAGGGGTGCGAGCTAGGGACTTGGATGGCTAATTCTTATGACCTGGAAAATAAGTCCCATGGGCCACCACTAAGCGAGATATTTTAATGAAGGACTTTACGGCTGACGTCAGGCTATGGTTGAATATCATCTGTAGCAGAGTCTCACCAAGAACACACATGACTATTGTTATAGACATGAGATCTCAGATGGTCACTTGCATCTTATCTGGTATTGCTCTGAATGTAGGCGAGATTTCTCTCTTAAAGTGGTGGCATTTTAAGAACTAGGGAGGTACTTATCTTCTTCTTTCTTCCTTTATCACTGAGCTATGTTGGAGAGTAGGAGTGGAAACCTATGATACAAATACTTAGGTGTGCCCTAATTCCATCATCTGTCCACTCGAATTTAGAGGCTAAGGTACACCAGGTCAAAGTAAGAAGAGGAAGATAGACTCAGACAAATCATCCCATAAGGACACAGACTCTTACAAACCCCCATCATCCACTACCTTTAATGATATATCTGTTCAGATGTAGGGGATTAAGGAACTGTGGTCCAGACTGCCTCAGGGACTAGGAGAGTCCTCCACTGCTCATCATTCGTATGTGGCAAAATCAAATTATGATAAGTACATAGTGAAGCAGAAGAAGCAGGGTGCCACAGTGGCTAGCTTAGAGAGAGCTTATTTAGACCTAGCTGAATCTTATAGGGACCTCAAAGACTCACATGATAAAATGGTAAAAAAAGAGAAAAAGAGAGATAAATTTTTCAGAAAGCTATGGAAGGGGGTGAAAGGCATCTTCAAGAAGCTCAAACCCAACCAAACATTACATTCACTGAGATTGGATAGTGAGGATGAGGCACCTGTAGAGTGGTCAGCTGATGATGCCGAGTCAGCAGGAGGAGATAGCTAGAGATATGGATACAGGGAGTCCCCTTTACTCTATCCTTCTTACACATGCAGTGAGATCACTGTATTCATTTCAGTAGGGGTGGCCCCAAATTTATATTGTGCTTGGTTTTGGTACCAGATATTTCTATTTATTACTATTTTGGATGATATTATGGATATTGCTTCTTATTTTTTTTATACTACACTCTTAGGTAACTGGATGGTGCCCAAGTTTTATGGATTATCATGTTTTTCTTTTATTTCCAGTTTTCTGTATGTACTTTAAATTTTATTATGGATCGTAGTGATGTTAGTACAAGTATGCAGGGAATTCTAAGAACCCGTAGCACAACTGTCGAAGATGCAAGGGAAGTCTAAGTACTTGTGGCATTTTATTTTATTTTGTTTTATAAGGTTGGGATCACTTTGTACACCATTGGCGAAGTCTGAGTATCCATATGGTTAGTGTGCTCATCTTGAGCCAAGATGTGATACTAAGACTGTGGATGTAGCCGTCACCATATGTTAGCAATTTGAGCATGGTGCTATGGTAAATCAAGAAACCCCCTTCGTCAGAAATTGTTGAAAATCTCGGGCATTGACATGAGCAATGTTGTAATAAATCTTTTTCTATTTTTATGGTTACATAAATTTGACTTGTGAATAGTAATAAATACTCCATAATTGTTTCTATCGAGAGAGACATTTGAGCTCCCTTAACAAATTTTGTATGCCATGTGTGGTGATAATATTACAGTCATCTCTTGTATACTTGTGTTATCTAGAACTTGCCCCATTAGTCTTTCAAAACTAATTCTGATTTTATTTGGTTGGAGAAATAATCTTAGGCCCTCTTTGTGATTTTGGAACCCATTCTAGCCTAAAAAGCCTACCCATGTATAATTGTAATCCCTAGTACCCGTTTTGAGCCTGTAAATATTTCTTTGGCAAACTCATTACAAGCCTTGAACCTTTCTTTTTATCCCTCTTTGAACCATACCCTCCTTGAATTTGAAAATGCAATGTGAAGCTAAAAGCCTAAGTTGGGGGTGGTAAAATTCGATGGATGTAATTTTGGGACCATGAAGTATTAGTGAAAATTCCAAATATGCCTAGGTTTTGAAAACAAATATTTAGAAAAAGGAAAAGAATCAGCAAGAGGATGACTTTCACAAAAATGCAAGGAAATTAAAGTAAAAGAAAAATAGGGAACAAAGAAGGAGAAAAGTAGGCACAAGAAAAGAGAGAAACAAAGTAGAGTGGCCCTTAGTATAAAGGAGGATTGTTGTAATGTGTGATGTAGATGTTCAAGGTACGGTGTAACTAAGTTCCTTAAATGATATCCTACCCTAACCCTACCTACGTTACAAGCTTAGAAAGTCCTTTGAGATCTCGAACCATTTACTTTCTTTGTAGTGAAGATTAAATATAAGGGCAAACCTATGGCATGACACTTGTTGAATTTACATTTCTTTTGTGAGGGGAGAATTTTGCACTTAAAATTCCTTGTTACTTTTTTGGTAGTTTGGTGTGTGAAACTTTTCTTTCTAGTGAGATCGGCATGCAAATAAGTTGAGGTGAGTGATTTTTATCACCTCCCGGATAATGAGGCAAGTGGAGTATGGTTTAGTTTTAGTCAAAAGTTGAGCCATTTCTAGAGTATTGGTTTTTGTTGTTTGATTGTTCTTTAAAGTCTGATGCAGCCAAAATTATTACATTTTATAATGAGTGGTGTTAAAAAAATAGCTTAGCACGTGTGCGATGAGCTACTTGTGGTTGCGACTCAATTCAAGGTCGGTATGGCATTTAAGGCATAAAATATGGACATAAATGAGTGTAGCTCATGGTAAAGAGGTAATGTTGCTTGAGGACAAGAAAATACTTGAGTTAGGGGTGTTGATGAGTGGTAATTTTACCACTCAGTTTTCGTGCATATGACATTATCTCAAATGACTAAATGAGTTATAATTTTTATTTAATGCACTAATATCCACACGTTGCAGGTATAGGAGTTGAAAGGACAAAGAGATATCGATTGGATCTTGAAATAATCAAAACGGAGCAGCAAAAGTACAACTGAAGACCTGTAGTGAACTAGCCTCAGTTACCGCGATCGCGGTCCATGGATCTAGGTCCATAGGCCGCAGTCGCGGTCAGTCAAGATGGTCAATCAACCACGATCGTAGAATTCAATCGCGTTTGCATATCCGCGGTCACAACCAAACTTGCGCAATCGCAGTTTGGCGAAAATGTTCAGCCCAAGGGCAAAACTATAATTGCACGTACTGATCCCAATTTGAACAAAAAGACTCAAACCCTAATTTAATGAATGATTCATTCCATCACATTCCTTCTTCCTCAATTTTTCTAGGTTTTAGCTTGAGACTTTGTAGCCTCCATTTTGGGAGAAAAAAATATTATATAAAGTTTGGGTGAAGAATATATTGGAGACTTTCCAAGTGGAAGACTTGCTCACTTCCATTGTTGATATTGTGGAGGAGCCAAGTTTGAAGTAACATTCGCTTAGATATACCACAAATTTATTCAATGGAGATTATGGTTATATTTATACTTATTTATATTATATGTAGCTAAATCTCCCTCTTGGGGTTATGTGTGAATAGGGATTAAATTGTGTATGGGTTGTGATTGTTAGCATCTATTTGGTTGTTCTTACTTATGGGTTCTGTTATTGCTATGCTATTTTGGTTGGGATTTTATGGTTGAAAGCTCCAAATACCCATATGGTCTTGATGGGTAAAAGCTCTAAGCTCTAAAACACCTAAGGCTATCTTCAAAAGAAGGATTTTGGGTGAATTTTAAGAATCTATATCATCCTCGAAAGAGATATATGGAGACCAAAGCAATGATAGATAATTATATGTGTAGTTTGCTAAATTCTCACTATCTTAGAAATAAGGGTGAAAGTGAGGTTGACTATTCCTTGGGTGTCATCCTAGAAATATGGATGCCTTGATTGAGGTTGTTGTTTCTAATTATTGAACATATCCATTAGGTATTTGAAAGGATAAATGGGTGAAAGTTTGGTGTTTTGTTGAAAGACTAGCATCAAATTCTATAACCAAACCTACCCATATTTGACTTACTAAATCGATGTTGATGACTAACTCCCATATGTCACTCTCTTAGTAATGTATAATCCCAAGATCCGTGCATAATTGTTAAAACTCTAACTATTCGTAGCCCTGAATTTATACAAGAAAATCCCAAAAAGAAACATTAGTATAGGAACTCACCCCCCCCCCATTTTATCTTTTTGTACCATTTGTTTGAATTTAACTTGTAACTATCATTTCAAATTAGTTTGATCGCCACTTATATTTTTCCTCATGGATTTGACCTCGACTCTAAAGTTGGGTAAATATATCGATGATGACCACCTTGCACCCAAATTGACGTGTAAGTTGAGCGTTATCAGGGTAACCTCACAATGAGGTTGGAGGATGAAAAGCCAGTTTTCAAAGTTTACAAACCGCTTAACATACTATCCCACTATAAAGATGTTTTTATGATTACTGTGATTGAAGGGGATAAGTTTGGGGTGGTGGATCTTGTTCCACAAAAGACGTCTTCGTGCACCCTCATTGAGCACCCTAAGCCACGACCACCTAAACTAGACATATTGCAGATTGATGAGCCTGAAAATGCTAAAGTTAAAAAGCTATTGACCTTAAAAGGACACAATCATGAGGTCAGAAATGAACAAGAAAATGGCCACCAAGTGTGAGGAAAAGAGTGAAGGAACTTGGTTAAGTTGAGTTGGGTCGTGCCGCAATACTAAATTAGGCGCTGCTTGGGAGACAACCCAAGTTAAGTAGGTATGTTTTATTTTTAAAATTTTAGTTTTCTACTTCACATAGTTTTTGTTTTTGATTGAGCCATAGGTCAATGAGAAGTTTAAGTACCAGAAATTTGAGCTAAAAAGCATGGCAAAGACTGAGTGTGGGTCCCCAGACCCTTTTGATGTGTAAAAATGCTACTAGCTAGGCTTAATCCTCAAGGAGTATTTCTTTCTCTACTTTTAAAGTATACTTTGGGGACAAAGTAGAATTTTAAGTGTGGAGTAGGAGAAATTCCTAGTTTTTAGGGAAAATTTAATTTTTTTAAGGTTAGGAATAAATAGGATGTTCTTGTTGGTTCTATATGTGACTACATGATGCAAGTTTTTAAATTGAAAATAGCATGTTGATTGCATGAATTATTACTTTTGAGACTCCTAGGATCATGTTTATGACTTTTCTACTTGTGTCTTAAATTTTGAATTCATTCTATTGTTTGGTTGAGAGTCTATGATGACCTTACGTGAGTTGTGCATGTGCCACATGCGTGTAAGGTTATTGTATGTTCCTTGTTTCATATAATATCTAGAACTTGTATGGTGTATGTGCAAAGAAAATAAAGAGTGTGGGTTTAGGATATGATATAGGCATTTCTTTGATAGCCTTTTGCTATACCTTCTTTTTGACCTACCCTTGAGCAAAATCCTAGCAAGCCCCTTTGAGCCTTAGGTTTTTATTTGGAAGACTCATGTGTAGCTTAATCCCTTCTTTGATAGACCTTAATTTTATCCAAAGCTCCTAAGCACTTTAGTGTAAAATTAGTGAGTTAAGGAGTGTGTAATTGAAGAAGGAAAAGTTGAAAGTAAAGCCTTGAAATGATAGTTATTAGTATTCAAAAGAATTATTATGTATTGTAGTGGGGAGTTGAGTAATGAAAAGAATTAAAAAAAGATCAAATTGAATGAGTTGTGCATAGAGTCCTCCCACCACAGTGTATGTAAACGAGCTTATTTAGATTGGGTGAAAACAAAAGAATGGGGCAGACAAAAATGGTGTAATTTGGTTATTGGAGATTGGTTTTAACTGAATAAAGTGATGTATTAAAGTGCTTAGGTAATATAGTCACTATTCAGCCAAAATATTTCCTACCCATCCCTTAGCCTACATTACAACCCTTGAAGACGTATTTGATCCTAAGCTTAGCATTCTGATATTAGTGGAGAACTACACTAAAGGAAAGTCTATGATTCATTATTTATAACTTGTGAATTCCTTGTAAGAGTGAGCTTAACTTGATTTTTGTACCCATTGTGTTACAAATTGCATTTATATGAGTGATTATGGGTAATGCTCTTATTGTGAGAGACACATGTTTGATGAATGTGGGTGATTTGTATGATGTCATTGAGTAATGAATATGCATAATTTTGCCACTTGTTGAGTCAATTCTTGAGGCTAGGATGTTTTGGAGTAGTGTTCATGAGCTTTCAATTGTGTAAATAACATGCTTAGGGTAGAAACTTGCATTTTGTGTAATCATTATTGTACTAGCTAGAGTGTCTTGAATATAGTAGTAGTGTAGAGTCTCCTTACCATATGATTCTTAGAGTAAGGAGTTGCCCGAGGACGAATATGGCCTTAAGTGTGGGGTAGTGATGTTGGTGTATTTATGCACTCTTGTGTTACTATTCTAGCTTGTTTCATCTTGTTCTGAGGATAACTTGTGCGCTTAATGTGTTAATTTTGATAGAAGGAAGAATATAAGTGTTCAAGGATGTGATTACAATGGTTAAAGTATTTTCCAATGAGTTTGTACTTAATTGAGTCATTTAGAGCTCAATCGAGATAACTAGCTTTACTAGCTTGAGCTAGGTGTATGTCTAGTTGATTTCATGGAATTCTAGTCAGTTTAATGAGTTCCAAATGTTTTAAATGTGTGATTATATGTGGAAAAACTTATTGGTAATGTGCAAAGTTCAATTTTATTATGTGTATAGGTGGAACAATAAGTTGAAGATCAACATGAACTAGCCTAGTCATAGCTCTTGTTTTGATTTATTGTTATGGATATTGTGTTATTATGATCTCTAATCCATAGTGTGTGATTATGTAGGAATCTTTATGAGCTGAATATGGTGATATATTAATTATATAAAGGCTGTAAATCCATTAAAAATACACCATAAGACAAGGGATGAAAGATTGGATGATAAAGACTTAACAAAAATTTGGATTCCAAGTTCCAGTGACTGCCCGTGATAAGCATGTGTCGCCCCAGCCATTGCGGTGCAATATAGAAGCTGCAGCCCCCTCTATAGTTGTGCTCTAAGGTAGGCTAAGCCTTTTTTAGTGTGGTTCAATATACGAGGCAGCACCCCCTCTACTCCCATGCTCTAGAATAGGCGACGCCCCTTAAACCCACACATCAATTACGTTCTACTATAAATACATGACCTTAAACATGTTTATTTGATATCTTTTGATGTCTTGGACAATTGAGGGGATTCTGCGACTTCATTTTTAGGTTTTAATTACTTTAATTTAGTTTCTTTTTGTTTTTTATCATTCAAACAATTATTTGGATGAAGATTATGACTATGAGTGGCTAAGTACTCCCTTTCTGAGGTTAAGGACAAGAACATAAAGACAATTATTTTGAATAGATTTTGTTTGATTTGCGTATCATTATTAGTTGTTTGTTTATTCTTGACTTAACTATTTTAAGGATTGATCACCCTTAGAATACATCAATTGTCAACCTTGTGATCTTGAGAGAGAGAATAGGGAGATAGAACATGGGATAAACAAAGTAGGGTTCGTATTCTTTTATGAAATAAGGAATTTGAATTAGCATCTAGGAAGGGGATGTACCTAGAAGCCTTACTCGATTCAAATGTAGGATGATATCTTAAAGAACTTAATTGGACTATTACATCCCCGCTCAATGATGTAGTTGTAATATTCAAGTTAGGTAAATGATTAGAGGTTGGGAGACCATGATCATGCGATTAATCATACGAATCAACAACCAAGATAACCAAGTTAGTGAATGAAGTTAAATTTCGAAGTACTTTAACCCTTGTCTTTACTCCATTTATTGTCTCAAGTCTTTTATTTTATGCATTGTTTACTTTACTTGCAATTTACAATAATCAAAACATCTCTTTTGGTTCCTCTTGCATCAATTAAATATTAATTATGAACTGAATTCAAATAGTTGTTAGAACAAGTCCCTGTGGGATCGATACACAGCTTTCTTGAAGGCCTCTATATTACTTGGTAGACCACGTGCGTGTGCACTTGGGCGTTGGCACTGGGTATGCTCCTAAGTTGGTTTCTAGCATGACAGCTAGAAAGTGTAAGTTTTTTTTTGGGTTGTCTCGTGAGTTGATTTTGGAGATTAAGGTTGCCTTGTTGAAAAAGGATATGGATATTTCTCGACTTATGTTTTATATGCAGCAGGTTGAGAACGAAAAAAAGAATCATGTTGAGATAGGTGAGAGGTAGTGTAAGAATTTTATATTTTTTGATCAGGGAAGAGGCCAGCAGCAAAGTGGTAGAGATACAGCAAAGTCGTCTAAGAAGAAGTGGGGGAGTTTTGATTCTTTCTTTATGGATAGTACTCCTTACCTGAAGCTGTCAAGTGATTATTTCTCTCGGTATGGTAAAGGGTATAAGGTACAGGGTGCCCAATCTTAATCTTGTGGGGCTCAGTCCGCTCTATCATATCCTCTTTGTAAATTTTGTGCTCAGTCATGTTATGGCTAGTGTAAGAAGGGGAGAAACCGATGTTTTAGTTATGGTCAGATTGGCCAAATATAGTGTTATAGTCCTTCTCGAGTTGCTTCTCGATCCCATAAGGTGTATGTTTCCTCTTCATCATCTCTTGCACCAAAGGTGGCTGCTTCTGCTTCTAGTACCGACACTTTCCAAAATCACCTATATTCTTTTGCTTCTCGTCAGGACTCTAAGGCATCTCCTGATGTTGTTACTAGTATGTTGAAACTCTTTTCCCATGTTATGTACTATTTATTTTATCCGGGGTCTACTCTTTCTTATGTGACCCTATTTGTGGCTATGCATTTTAGTTTTGTTACTGAGTATATTTTTTCAGACCCTTTTTTTGTGTCCACCTTGGTGGGTGACTTTATGGTTGCTAGAAGAGTCTATAGAGGTTATGTGGTAGCTATTGGTGGTCGAGAAATATTGGTGGATCAATTTTAACTACACATTATTGATTTTGATGCTAATTTAGGGATAGATTCAATGTACTCATGTTATGCATCTTTTGACTATCAAACCCGTAAGGTCATGTTTAAATTCCCTAATGAGCCTATTATTGAGTGGAAGGTGGTTCCCTAACTCCTAAACAGAAGTTCATATCATATCTTAGAGATCGAAGATTGATCTCTAAGGGGTCTCTCTATCATCTGGCCTGGGTTAAAGATTCTAACTCAGAGGGTCCTTCTTTACATTTTGTCTCGATGGTGAATGAATTTCTCGAGGTCTTTTCTGACAACCTTCCTGTTATTTCTTCCAATAGGGAGAATGATTTTGGTATCGACCTTATTTCAGACACTCGTCCTGTCTTTATTCCCCCATATAGAATGGCTCCAGCTGAGTTAAAGAAATTCAAGGAGTAGCTCAAGGATCTTTTAGATAAGGGTTTCATCCATCCTAGTGTGTCCCCGTGGGTTGCACCTATCTTGTTCGTGCATAAGAAGAATGGTTGCCATCGATATTATCGTCAGTTGAATAAGGTGACAGTAAAGAATAAATACCCACTTTTGAGAATTGATGATCTCTTTGATTAGCTTCAAGGTGCCAAAGTCTTCTCTAAGATTATTCTTTGGTTTAGGTATCATCAGTGAAATATTAGGGAGGTAGATATCCCTAAGACATCTTTACATACTCGGTATCAGAATTTTCAGTTCTTGGTGATGTTGTTTGACTTAACTAATGCCCTTACGGTTTTTATTGACTTGATAAATAGGGTCTTTCATCAGTTTCTTGATCTTTTTATAATAGTCTTCATTTTTGATATTTTGGTATACTCTAAAAGTGAGAAGGATTATGTTGATCACCTCTGCATTGGGTAGCAGACCTTGAAAAATCAACAGTTGTATACTAAGTTTTCTAAATGTGAATTCTAGTTGAACGTTGTTACATTTCTAGGTCATGTTGTGTATAGTAAAGGGATCGTGATGGATCCTCAGAAAGTTGTTGTGGTTAATAAGTGGCTTAGACCCATGAGTCCAACCGATATTTGGAGTTTCTTAGGTTTATCCAGTTATTATAGGAGGTTTGTGGAAAGCTTTTCTTCTATTGTTACTCTATTGACCAAGTTGACTTAGAAAAAGGCAAAGTTCTTATGGTCAGATGCTTGTGAGGGTTGCTTTCAAAAGCTAAAAGATAAGTTGAATTTTGCTCCGATCTTGACTCTACATAAATGTATTGAGGGTTTCGTCGTCAATTGTGATGCGTCCCAGGTCGGTTTGGGTTATGTGTTGATGCAGCATGGCAAGGTGGTTGCTTATGCCTCTAAACAGCTGAAGGTTTATGAGAAGAATTATCCAACTCATGACTTGAAGCTATTGGTTGTGGTGTTCGCATTGAAAATTTGGTGTCATTATCTATATGGGGTCCATGTTGACATTTTTTCTGATCATAAGAGCCTGCGGTATGTGTTCATTTAGAAGGAGCTTAATCTTAGGTAAATGAAGTGGCTTGAGTTGCTGAAGGACTATGATATGAGTCTTCACTACCATCCAGGTAAAGGTCATGTAGTTTCTGATGTTCTTAGCAGGTTATCTATGGAGAGTCTAGATTATGTGGATGAGAATAAGTGGGAATTGGTGAAGGATATTCACTGTCTGCCTAACCTTGGAGTTCGTCTCTTGAACTCTGAGGATGGTGGTGTGTTTATGCATCAGGTGGGGCAATAATCTCTTGGTTCATAAATAAAGGAGAATTAGGTATTTGATCCTCTCTTGATGAAGATCAATGATGATGTGGGTAAGCAAAAGGTGATGGCTTTTGAGCTCGGCGGTGATGGTATTTTGAGATACCAAGGGAGGTTGTGTGTTCCCGACATGGATGGATTATAAGGTAGGATTTTGGCCTAGGCCCGTGAATAGCGGTATACAGTTTATCTTGGTTCAACAAAGATGTATCATGACCTTAAGGATATGTATTGGTGGAATAATATGAAATGGGATGTAGCCAACTTCGTGGCTAAGTGTATGGTATGTTAGCAAATGAAGGTGGACCACATAAGGCCCGGTGGGATACTTCAAGAGATTGAATTGTTGATATGGAAAGAGGAGGTAATTAATATGGATTTCATTATCGGCCTTACACAATCACAGAATCAGTGTGACTCTATTTAGGTTATCGTGGATAGAATGACTAAGTCTGCTCACTTTTTTCCTGTGAGGACTAATTATTCTATCGAAGACAATGCAAAGTTTCTCCTTTAGAAAGTGGTAAAGTTGCATGGTGCACCTGTCTCAATTATTTTGGTTCGTAGTACTCAGTTTTCATCGCATTTTGGGTGCTCGTTTCGGCGTAGTTTGGGGACAAAAATGAGTCTTACTACGACTTTTGACCCACTGTCTAATGGGAAAGATTAAAGGACTATTCAGACTTTGGAATATATATTTCAATCTTGTGTAATCAACTTTGGTGATAGTTGGTTCAACCATTTTCCTCTCATTAAATTTTCTTATAACAATAGTTACCATTCTAGCATTGGTATGGCCTCGTTTGAGACATTGTATGGAATGAGGTTTAGATCTCCTATTGGGTGGTTCGAGGTTGGTGAAGTGAAGATGTTTGTCCTGGATTGGGTTCACCAAGCTATGGAGAAGGTGAAGGTGATTTGGGATAGACATAAGACCATCCAAAGTCACCAAGAGTCCTATGTGGACATGAGATAAAAGGACTTGGAGTTTGAGGTTAGAGATTGGGTGTTTTTGAAGGTGTCTCCCATGAAGGGAGTGATGAGGTTTGGGAAGAAGAGGAAGCTCAGTACCCATTGTGTTGGACCGTACTTGGTTTTGAGAAAGGTTGGTAGTGCTACATATGAGTTGGATTTTCCCTCTAGAATGAGTTCCATTCATCAGGCATTCCATGTGTACATGTTACAGAAATATGTGGGTGATCCTTTGTTGGTTGTCCTCTTAGAGAACATAGGTATTTTGGATTCTTTGTCCAATGAGGAGGTCTCGATGAGGATCTTGAATCGGCAAGTTCAGCGATTATGAAAAAAAGATGTGTCTTCGTTAAGGTTCTATGGTGAAAGCAAAAGTCAGAGGAAGCTACTTGGGAAGCCGAGAAGGACATGAACTCCAATTATTTGTTCCTATTCCTGATTTCTCAAATTTGTGCTTGAGGTATGTGTGTATTCTAAACATCTTTATTTTATTTCTTTGTTAATGGTAGACGGTGAATTGTTGGCATCTTTATTTTATAACTTGGTTAATGGTGAGAGTGGAGGCATGTAGAGTCCAAATCATGCTTGTATTGACTTGTCCCATCATTCGAGGATGAATGATCATGAGTGGGGAAGAATGAAATGCCACGAACTATGGCACTTGCAAATTTCCTAGAGTGTTGAACTTTATATTCTTCATACGACTAACAACACATATGATGATGGGTCTAGGTACCCTAGTCGTATGTTGGTAAGTGTGTTGTTAGCCAAATTTCATCCTAGCTATGAGAGACTATATATGAGTCATATGATAAGGTGATGAGAAGGTAGGGTCCAATCGTATGTTGTCCAGTGTCTGCCCCTTGATGTTCTTCCTTGGATATGACTTGATGGTACTATTCATATGGTCTAGTGACGAATTGGCAAGGGAGTCGTATGTTGGACAGAATGTGGTGTCCAACTTTCTATTCTAGTGACAACTTGAAGGTACCACTCGTATGTTGCGGTGATGAGTTGGAGGGTCAACTCGTACCCACCTGCGAGTTTCTACATCTTTTAAGTTGAGGGTATTTTTGATATTTCACACCCCAATCCTTTGAGACCCCAAATCTTATAACACTTATTGGACATTTATTCTACATTTTAGAAGATGAAACACTCTTTAAACTCTCTCTAAAACTTTTCAAGAAAGATTGGGCTAGGTTTTCTTCAAGGTGGTCATCTAGAGGCTTAAAGATAAAAATCTCTCCGTGAATCTTCGTAAATCAGGCATGTGACCTTCCTTCATTGTTAGTTCACAAAAATCCTATGTTTTAAATATTGTTCACGGATCATTAATGGTGGTTTTTAAAGCCATGGTTGAGGGTTTGAATGCATAATGTTGTGTATTGTTTTCTTATGGTTTAAATTGTGATTATACATGTTTTGATAGTAGTTTTTCACATGTGGGTGCTTGGTAATCGTGATTTAAACTAAGGGGTCATGGTTAACCGTAACTTGATGGTTTTTGGCTTGAATAATGGTTTGATAATGGTATGCTCTCAACCTGTTTGTGAAATTGCCTAAGAGAATGATTTTTTCACATGTTGAATTATGTTTTGAATTAAGGCATTTTCCTAATAATGTAAGTGGTTGGTAAATTGTTTTATGAAGCTTTGTTGGCAATAAATTTATTTGAATAGCTAAATGTGTTCGAGCCCCTAAATGTTGAATTGAATTAATGTCTCTGTTAAGACAATGGGTTCGATTCCCAAAAGTTGATTAATAATGGTTATGGCTTGTTGTATGCTTGCAAGTGGAGTTGGTATAACGATACCAACAGGATGTCATTGGTAAGATAATGGATTAATGGTTATGTATGTGAAATGAATGTTTTAACTAGGCTTTAAAGAGGGATGTGAAGCTGGGCTATGAAAGTGGAGTCCAAAGGACTAACACTGGAAATTGTGCTAGTCGGTACGGGTGTCTATAGGACCGAGAGGATCAATTCCCCAGAATAAATATATGAATGGGAGGTTCAAGTCCCCCATATTGTATACATTTGTTCTTAAGTCACCTTTATTATGCAGGGAGGTTCGAGTCCCCCATAAAGGTATATAACGATATGGATATTCTCTGGTTTGTGTAGCTACGTGCACTAAGACCCTTCCAGCTAAGGGAAGTTGGTCCCATGTAGCCCGCGGGTGCCTTGTAATATGTTGGTTACGCTACACAACACAGGTTAAGGTTTTCAAAATGCATGCTAAACCTGGTTCCCTATCCCGGCATGATAAATATATATATGTATGTATGTACATGATTGCATATGATGATTTGACTAGGTTTTGAATGATGGCATTATTTTATTCCTCTACCTTTGAGTTACATGCTAGTGATCTAACCTCTAACCGTCTTCGGACGTTACATCCCCATGCGATGCAGGTACTAAAACTTCTTCTACTTTTCCTGCGCAGTGATCAGGTGCCCGATTTAGTTCGTGAGTTGACATTAAAGTGGTGAGCTTTCATACTCAGGAAGGCTTCATTTCATGGTCTTTATATTATATGTTTCAGACTTTATTTTGACTACTATCAGGGGCATGTCCCAATATTTTATTGACATTGAATTTATAAAGGATTTGTTGCATTACTGTGGACTTGGGTGTGATGGTTTGGTTGGATGTTTAGCGATGGACGGTTGTCTGGTTGTCGTTGTTTGGTATAGACTCATTATGAATTGTTATTAGTCTTATTCTTCTCTATCTTGTTATATGTTTGGAATTCATCCAAAACTTGTGGTTATTATACTAGTTAGGCTAGGTGAAGGGGGTGATCTTTGATCCACGTGGGACTTGGGATACCCGTTATGGGTAGGCCCTAGTTTAGGTAATGACGCACTCACTACATCATCCTCAATAGTGTCTATCACAAACACCACTATCATGTATTTTGGTTTCCACATTTACTGACCAACATTAAAAGTAGCATGTTCATCATTGAGCCTGAATTTCATATTTCCTATCTCCATGTCAACCAATTCCCTTCCCTTGGCTAGGAAGGGCCTTTCTAAGATAATAGAAGAATCAAAATCCACCTCATAATCAAGGATCACGAAATCAGTTGGGAAGATAAAGAAAGCTATCTTCACCAAAACATCACACGATATACCAACTAGTTTCTTCACAGTATAATAAGCCATCAATAATCACATCGGCATTGGCTTAGGTATCCCTAACCTAAACTTCTTGTACCTCACTGCGACATCAAATTTATGCTAGCTCCCAAGTCATAAAATGCATATGAAAAATTCTGAAACCCAGTAGTGCAAGGAATCATTAGATCTTCGGGGTCTTTTTTCGTCTCAACCAAATACCTAGAAGTAATAGAACTTAAATCTCATTATCTGCATCTTCATAAAAAGATCTATAATGAACTTTGCATAGCTAGGCATCTGCTCTAATGCTTTCATAAGAGGAATATTAACAGATAGTTCCTTCAACATTGAAATAAACTTTTGATACTTCCCTTCCTCTTGGCTCTTCTTTAATCTCTAAGGAAAAGGTGGGGGGAGGTCATGGGATGGTGCTCACCATAAGATCGACTTCCTTCCCCTTATCTTTGTCCTTTTCAACTCAATTATCAATACCTATTAATTTTTGTGAGGGCTCACCACATATTTGGGTGTATCATAAATATCAACAACATCATCCCATACCTCATCAACTACAGGCATAAGGGGATCACTAGTCGCTTTACAACTTTGAGTGGTGATCGCTAGGAAGAGATTGTCATTTTTAAATTATATACAGTATTGCTTGAAAGATTGGCCGATTGAAGTTGATTCAAAATATCCGATATATTACCAAACTATTGCTCAATATGCTTAATCAGGGTGGCATACGATTCAACTTTTTGGCTCAGTCCTAAAATATCTACCTTAATATCCTTAAGGCAACCTCTTGATTCTCCAAACCCTTACCAGCTTAGTCAGCAATGCTTCCATCTTTGAATTAGTATCATGGTTCCCCGAGGGAATATATGCACCACCTTTCTCCTTATAGTCATCCTTAAGGCTCTAGTCACTATCTCTCTCTCTCTACTTTGATCCTTATTTTGTACCCATAATAGTTCCAACCTTGATTCCCTTGTCGTGTTCCAAGTGTCTTGATTAGTCCCTTGGTCCTTGGCTCAAAAACCCATGACCTCTCTATCCAGGTAATTTGCCTCTTTTTCAATATCTAAATCATATAGTTTAGGAGTTTTACCTTGTGCACCAATAGTATTCACCTTTTCTAAACTAAAAGTGGTGAATTGATTGGTCAAAAACCCAATCTTCGTCCTCAGCTATGCAACCTCTTGAGCCATTGTACCATCTATGATTCTCTACTCACTAAAAGCACCAAATAAGTATTAGCACCTCTTTCGGCTTCACGAGTATGTCGTCCTTGATTATTCGTAGAGACCCTATCTAAAATTTCCAAAGCTAACTACAACACATGCTAAAAAAAACCTCCACCAATAGTAGTATCCAAAACAACTTTGATAACAGCATTTAGGGCTCGATAAAATATCTCAAGAAAATTTCTTCTTGAAATACTGTGATTGGGAACCATCAACAACTTCTTTTTAAACATCAATCATGCATCATATAGTGGTTTAGAATGTAATTTCCTAAAATTATAGATCTTGTCCTTCATTTACAGAATTTTAGATGGTGGGAAGAATCGGTCCACAAACTGCTTTCGCAACTCATTTCTATTAGTGATGGACCCACAAGGTAGTTCCCCTATCAATAATGTCTCTTCACCCATCAGAGAGTATGGGAACAACCTAAGTCTCAAAGGTTCCTGACCAACCCCAGGTAAATTATACATAGTGCAGATCCCAATGAAATTCATGATGTGCATATTTGTGTCACCAGTCGGTAAACCAGCAAACATACTCTTCAGATTGACCAACTGAATCATAGAACTTGTAATGTCAAAATTTACTCCTTGGGATAATTCAACAAGAATAATAGCTCCTATCTCAATAGGCTCAATGTACCCTAAGTAATCCTCTGGATCATTATATGTTGGCAAGTAATAAATGACTGAGAGTATTTGGACTCTATCTCTTCTACCTCCATTGAGTTTTTCCCGATGTTATACTTTATGCCTCTATATTTTCTCTTAAGTTGCACGATGGGAAGTTGCATCCCTCATTGCATTCACTTCTGCTAGTAAACACGTAGTGGTTTTTGCAGTTGTCTCCTAATTACCAAGAGAATATGGAGGACTTAACTCAAGTGGATCATCATGAGGCAGCTCATGATAAGCTTCACGACTATGTTTCAACATACTACGATTTTGTCGTAGGTTTTATTCAAGCTCTGGATCAGGTGGGATCAATGGATTGCCTTGACTCCTAGTACTAGACATACACCGATGAACACCCCAAGAAAAATAGAAAAGTAAAATCCAAAAACCTTAACAACTTTAATCAATCAATTTGTAACCATATTCCCTGACAATAGTGATAAAATTTGATGTTGCCTAAGTCATACCTCCAAAGAAAGCACAACACGGTCACTATCAAATATAGTAACCCAAAAGATATTGGGGTCAAACCCACAGGGAATAGGAAAAATATCTCTCACAAATTTGTTGAAGTAGCAAGAAAATGCAGAGAAGTAAATGGGGATATTTGATGAGAACAATATAAAGAGTAATAAATCTTAGTTGTTTTTGGGTTGAAATAAATTTGAGATGAACACTAGGATTGTGATCTCCAAAACTTCCAAACTCCGTAGGCTTATCGTGCTTTGTCAAACTAATCCAATACCTTACATGTAGAATCTGACAAGATATGTAACACCAACCATCTTGTGAATGCCTTTGGTAAATTTCACTCTTTACCTTGTGATTCTGAAAGTGTTGCCTTACTAACCCTTGTCTTGGATCCTATTTTAACTATCTCCTTTTGGGTGTCAAGTAAATTAGACATGGCTTGGTAGCCTCGAATTACTATTGTGATCTTCTTTTCCTAATATAAACCTCTCTTGTGAACATGATCTCGAATACAGGAAAGTTCTTAACTTCTGTAGTAATTAAGAAAGAAATCACGCCAAAGATGACATAATACATGCATAAACATAGATTTATAAGGACCACACACTTCTCTACTTTGTTATTCCGCCAACGTTCCCACAACCCTAGTTAGGTGGTTTAGCCGCTCATGTTTGCAAGAACATCCATTGAATTCTAGACAAAAAGCATATGAGTAATCTTACAATAATTTAAAAATAAAATCCACAATCTCAAATTAATAATCAACTGTACAAACTAAGAATAATGGATTCCAAGATCAAAAGTCAAATCTTAGAATCAATATAATATTGTTAATGTGAAAAGTTCGTAAACTAATACAAAAACATCAAAGGAGTATTTATAGTTTCATAAAATAACCAAGAAACCTAACCAAAACAAACTAGGAAAACAAGGTTAGTGGTGGCTATGCCTCAGGCAATGAGTTGTCTGGACTTGATGACGACTCATTGTCAACTCCGGTTCCTATATTCTATCTTCAGTGGTGATTACTTATCATGTATCCCTAGGAGTCATTGGCTAGATTCATTGTATCTTTAGTGTAATTTCTTCTTTCAGATCCTTTCTTATTATTCTTAGAACGGTAAGTACTACGAGTTGTAGAATAACACTATGACTCATCGCTAGCCTCGTCTCTACTGGGCTCCAACTTGTAAGTCCTCAGGACCTTTCACCATGCTTGCTAAAAATGATTTATCCCTACAACTTATCGTCAATCCCTACGAATCGTATCTAGCTTCAACTTTATTCGTATTCTTAGAATTTCTCACTGTTCTCCTGACGACTTGATATACGAGTCATATAGTCACCCAATGACTCGTAGTTTAGGCTATGACTTTAAATTTTGGAGTTTTTTTTTCTCGTCTTATTCTAATCCCTTATAACTCTATTTTCCTACAACAAAAACACAAACCCCCATCATATCTAATAAAATGACCTAAGTTCTTGTATTTTTTATAGTTATAAGCATCGAAATTGCCATGGAATATCATATACCTATTTGGTCTTCCTTTGGTTAAAATGGATTATGGCTGATAGGTTTTCAGATGATAGTCCATTGGAACAAAATCAGTTCCGTCAGTGTTGACTCGGGTTTAAGTTACCATTGGAATTTTTAGATAATTTACAAAGTGGGAATAGAATCCATGATTTGGATTTAGCATGGATTCATCCTTGATTTATAGGGTATCTTAGAGAAAATTATTTCGTATTGAGTTTGTGTATTTCGAACTCCTGACTGGCAGTTTTAATGGTCACCTGGACTAGTTGTAGCATTGGCATAAAATTGTTGTAACACCTCGAGAGTATACCCTGGGTGCCATATGGTGCTTATAGTTTCGAGGGACCACAAAATAACCCATGAGTTGGTACCTGCTGTAAGCACTGAATAATATGCTGATGATTGAAGTCATATGTGGAAAACAATGGTATAATTCCATATGGTTTTAAATCATAGTTCTGATAAGTCTGTAAAAAACAATATTGATAACACTGATAAAATGCCTGACAATGACAACTGAAAACTAAAGATTGACTAACTTTCTGTACTAGTCTGAAAAGCCTCTACTGACTGACTGTGGAGCTGATGGAACAAACCCCCAACTAACTCTAACTGAATGGAAAAATACTAAACTGATAAATTAATCTGAGGTAAATAAACTATGTTCTTAAAGTATAAGGACTCACCACTACTACAGCTAAGAATCTGGTATGTCTATGGGCAATCCAAAAACTGAGCGTCCGAACCTATGATATAAAAAATCATAGCGTAAGAAACAAGTATGCGATCAGTACTTTGAATATACTGGTACATTAAATGAGATTAGGCTGATATACATGATTTCATGTGTAGGAGTAATAACTGACTGAATGAATAGCATGAAGTACTGAATAGAATGCATGAAATCTGGAAATACTTAGAATGCATGACCAAGCATTAAACATATTCTAAATATAATCTGTAAACTGAACTACTCAATAATGTCAAAAGAATAACTTATATCTATATCTTGTGATCAAGCAAAATTGAAACTGAATTACTGAGCTGGTTTCTAGACTGAGACTGTGGGTGGGAGCTATTATCTAACTGACATGCCCCAATGAGTAAATTGGGGTCAAACCTATGACCCCAGTTGGAAGGTTGTCAGTACCGTGCCACCAGTACTAACACTGGATGTGTGGATCTACTAATGATACAAGCATGAAGAGCACAAGGATTACAAGTTTTTGTTGAAGGTCCAAGTTTCGGATTTGCAAAGAAATTGAAAACCTTTTGAAGCCTTTTTCAAAGCCTTGTCCAAGATCGGGAATTACAAAGACTACAAGGCGTTTTTATGAAAATGGACGCGGTTGAGCATATCTTAAGTTCGTCCAGGGGAGTGTATGTATTAAAGTTTGAAGACATGCCTTGAGTTTCTTTAAAACACTACAAGTCAACCCCATTTATACACTTCAAACCCACCCCTTCATTAAGGGTAAATGTGTCATTTCCCATCTCTTTTGTAATAGACTATAAGTAGAAACCCCTTAGTCTTATTTTATTAGTTATCTCATTTTAAAATCACTTTGTAACATTGAACACCATATTTCATCTCAATAAAAGAGTAGACCACCAAACATTTTAAGCTTCACAAGTGAAAGGTTCCACTTGTGTTGTGAGACGGCTAGAAACGAGAGTGCTTGAGTGAACGGAGTTCCTCTTGTGCTCCCGTAAGAACTTGATTCTTGTTAATGTGATTTGTATAGGTTTTAGAGTTTGATACACTCTTTAGTTGCTACATTTTATATTTTCTTTGTGTCAAGTTATCTATCTCCTTATCTTTCAAATTTGTATGTTTGTTGTTTCCGTTTGATGTCTTGTACGTGTGGAATGTTTTGTGAGTTTGTGGAATATTTTGTTCTCTTTTAGATACCATTTGGTATCATTTGGTATCAAATCCATCATTGATTTTATTCCCACGAGATCAATCTTGGGTTTATTCACTCAAAAATAAAAAAAAGTGTTGAAAAGCAGAAAAAAAACTCAAAAATAGTAATCTATCCACGTTTTTATGTTTAGGCCAAAATTTAAAGACTATTTTTCTTGTAATTTTTGTGTGTTTTTTGTGTTCTAGTTTTAGATCTTTGTTTCCTAACATTAGAAGAGGTGTCCAAGGTCGAAAATCTCACAAAAAGAAGTTATTCTACTGGTTTGGTGTCTTGGCCGAAGTGTTGTTATTGGTTAGCCGAATTTGTGTCTTGTTTTAGGTGTTATTTTTCTTGTCTTAGTAGTTTCGTGTGTTACCTTGTTGTTCCCCTAGAACACTTATGTCTAATGTCCAAGATTTGAGCTTTTGTTTAGTGTTGTTGAAGGGTTGGGCGGATTAGATATTGTTGTTGCTATGAGTGTTCTTATTGTTGTTCATATTATTCTTGAGATGAATGTTCAACAAAAGGCTTGTTTGATTTGAAAAGGGGAAGAGAGAGGAAAAGTCTTGTGTTTGTCTTGGGACTAATTTCAAGATAACACTAAAGCGGAAAAGAAACAAAGACTCACCAAAAAGCTTGCTTACCAAAAGAGAGTCAAAACATCTTTCAAGAAAGGCAAAAAGGGGAAAGGGACAAAGACAAGGAAAAAAGGTGTCTTGCCATTTTAGTGCAAGTTGGTGAAAGATGATCTACAACTTTTGACCTTTGGAAAGACAATACAAAGTCTTGCTTTCCTCATTTTAAAACCGAAAATCCTCACCAACAAACAAGATTGAACCCTTTAAGTCTTGAAAAAAAAAACATCATACTCCACTTCAACAACAAATTCAAATGGCCAAAAAAAAAGAAACGTGGGCCACACCAACAATAAAACTCCAGTCATAGTACATTTCTAGTTTCTTTCATTGTCTCTATTTGTTTCATTTTTATTGACTCCTATACTAGTTGACAACTAGTAACAACCTACTAAGTTGTGAACTAGTTTTTGAGTACTTCTTTTGTGTTAAGCGTTACTTGTGGTGCTTTGCTCGTTTATAATTCGTAGTTTTTTTTGGTTCAAGTGCGTACAAAACTTCTTTGAGTCTTCAAACCAAAATCCACTCCAACTCAAGAGTAGACTAATTCCCAAGTTCTCACAAGTTGATAGCCGACTTACAACACTTGAAGAAGCAAGTGAGGAAACTGAGTGTGAAGAATGTGTGAGCGTATTTTGAACTAATGTTTGATTTTTTTATAGGTACAATTGCAAATGTAACCCAAAAATTCCACTGCTCCGACTGTGGACAATAATGTTATGAATGTCCTCTTAGCTAGTCTTGAAACTTTGTCTCGAGGAGTGGCTAGGATGAAGGCAAATGTTGAGAAGTTAGGTTCGGATGTGGACTCAACAAGTGAAATATTGGAGAGGGTGGAAAGCCAAAGGAGTTCTCGACCTCATACCACTCAAAACACCTCACCTACTATTACTCCCGAGACCTTGCACCAAATATTGTATCCATCAAGTTCTACAAACCAAGTCAATCTTTACTCCCAAAGCCGAGAACAATATGGACCTAGCCGTTCCTCACTCCACCAAGTTCCACAAGGAGGACTTGGAACCCAAATTCTATTCCTAAACCCTAATCCTCCACTCCAAAATCCTCCATTTCAAAGACCCTACACTCGACTAAATCTAATGTATCCTTCCCAAGCTACACTAACCAAGAAACACACCATCCAAGTAGAAAAAGAGGGAGAGTTAGGATTCAAGGAGATGAGGCCAAGCCTCAATATGGAGAGAAACCTAGTGGTGATATACAAGAAGAATGTGAAGAAAAAGGGGCAAGGGAAAGAGAAACCGCGGGTAGTGAAGTTGGAAAGGAAAAGAAAAATGTGCTTGTGGGATTTTCCCACAAAGGATCTTTGATACTCACTAACACATATGCTAGATCATTGCCTAGCATTGACCCTTATTATGTACAGGTTCAAGTTCATATGCTATCAAAGAAGGATCAAAAAGGGATTCCACACAATAACATAGGAAATAAGCTAGTGACACCCTTGGCTGAGAGCTCTAAATAAGTGGACTGGTGTGGCATACACCGAGGTATAATTGATGCACTCTACACTTCCTTAGTCTTGAAATGTTGTTATAAGGATATTAGTATCCAATGTGAAGTAGCTTCGTGTTTATATAGTGTAGAAAAGCATGAATCTTTTCGTGGTAGTTCTCTTGTTACATATGTTGGTCAATTTGCTCTTACGTATAGTTCGCTACTTGATCATGTGAGTAATGTGATTCAAAATCCTCAAGTTATTTTTCATTATTGTAATATTGACAACGATATTGGACATATTCTTTTGAGCTTGAGTGATGCAAACTTTGCTACTATTTTTGCTCAAGGTAATCATATGCTTGAAAAACTTTTGAATAAAGGTGTGCTTTATCTCAAGAGAAGACTTCTAGTCCACAAATCTTTAGTATTGGATGATATCCTAGTAAAAGGATTGGTTAATCTCAATTTTTACCCTTGGTTACACCATCCCTTTAATCCCGGAACACTAGTGGGTTGGAAAAGGGGTTGCCTCGGCTTATGCTTATCTTTTCTTGATGAATATCTTATCCCTATCCTTTTTAATTTTCAAACTATGTGTTTCATGGTAAAAATAAAGGATTGTTGGTTGAATTTTAAAAGTGTACCCCCTCGGCAAGATGTCTTCACACTTGATTCCTTTCTACACTACCTCCTTACCTATGATAATTACCATGCTAATTTCGAATTTGTATTGTGTAGTGGTAGGAATTTTGGTGTCTAGTTTTCTTATTTTCATGATGGTGATATGTGGTTGATCTGGATCTTAAGATCAATTGTGGCACTATATTTGATGAGGTCCTTTGTAGAGGTAATGAAACAAACATATGTTATGGTTCCTAAGATGAAGGTAGTCTTACCTTTTGGGTATAGTAAAGCCATTAAGACCATTGTAGTTTCCTTATCTCTTGATATTTTCCAAAGCCACTTCCTTAATGCCATTCATGCTAAGCTCTTCATGTCACAGACAAAGGACCCATGGGTATATTCCAAATGTGAACAACCTTGGCTTGATGACATACGTGTTAGTTTCGGATTGCAATCCTCTTTCCTTGATGTTTATCTTAGTCATGTCTTTTATGATGCTTGTGGTATGTGTTTCATGATCATAACAAAGGATTGTTGGTTTTATTCCAAAGTGTACCCCCTTGGCATGTCTATATAATTTGTGGTACTAATATTAACCCTCCTATCATGAGGATTGTGTTCTTGTTTTCCCTCTCTTTGGTTTTGCAAGGTGTGAATTTGAGGATAAATTCTTTTCAAGGTGGAGAGGATAATACAAGCATGAGGAGAACAAGGATTACAAGTTTTTATTGAAGGTCCAAGTTTCGGATTTGCAAAGGAATTGAAGACCTTTTGAAGCCTTTTTCAAAGCCTTGTCCAAGCTCGGGAACTACAAAGACTACAAGGCGCGTTTATGAAAATGGACTTGGTTGAGCATGTCTTAAGTTCTTCCAAGGGAGTGTATGTATTAAAGTATGAATACATGCCTTGATTTTCTTAAAAATACTACAAGTCAGCCCTATTTATACACTCCAAACCCACCCCCTTCATTAAGGGTAAATGTGTTATTTCCCATCTCTTTTGTAATAGACTATAAGTAGGAACCCCTTAGTCTTATTTTCTTAGTTAGATCATTAAAAATCACTTTGTAACATTGAACACCATATTTCATCTCAAGAAGAGAATAGACCACCAAACATTTTAAGCTTCACAAGTGAAAGGTTCCATTTGTGTTGTGAGATGGCTAGAAACGAGAGTGCTTAAGTGAACGGAGTTCCTCTTGTGTTCCCGTAATAAATTGGTGCTTGTTAATGTGATTTGTAGAGGTTTTAGAGTTTGATACACTCTTTAGTTGCTACATTTTATATTTTCTTTGTGTCAAGTTATCTATCTTCTTATCTTTCAAGTTTGTGTGTTTGTTGTTTCTGTTTGATGTCTTGTACGTTTGGACTATTTTGTGAGTTAGTGGACTGTTTTGTGCTCTTGTAGATACCATTTGGTATCAACTAATGTGTTGTCCCGAAGGACTAAGGTTTTCAATCCTAAACCGATGGGTGACCCCTGAGAGGTTGTCAAGCCTGAACTGACGGGTAACTTCTCATATCCTAAGTTGGCTACATAGTTCTTGAGTACAGGGACTTCTACTAACGACTCTGCCTATCTGGCGGGGAATCCTCCATCCCTGCTCTCACTTAGTGCTAAATCCTACTCCTAACTGAACTGACTCGGGATACTGAACCGTTCTAACATTAACTAATTATGATAACTGGCTGAATTGATAATGCTCATAATATATATGAAACCATTCTGAAGATACTGAAACTAAGTAAACAGCTAAGTTTTGGATATTCATAGCCCCCAGGACTCGATAGCAATAATATCAAAATAGTACTAAAACTTTGAGAACATAATGTTAAAGCATTTATTCAAAATTCATTCTTGTAGGCATTTCATCGAACACTTGATATTCGTAGTTTAAGCTAAGCATGGAAATAGTTTAAAACTTGTAGTAAGAGCATGATTTCAACATCAACATCACTAATTATCATTTAAATCAACAAACAACATTATTCAAACGTGTAGGGTTTAATAACAACAACAATTTCATGTAAGCATGGTATAGAATCAAATTCATTGGGATTCATGGTTAAAAATGACAAAACATTGTAAAAATCATTAACTTTGAATTTGAAATTAGATTCTTGGACTCCATGGGTGGAAGAGACCCATGGATGAACATTTAACATACCTCAATTGAAGAATCCTTGAAAGTCCTTGATGGATTTTTTTTGTGGGAATTGATCTTGAGAGGTGAAGCTTTAGGGTTTTCTTGGAGAGAAATATTTCGTGAATAATGAGTGTACTAGGCTTAGAATAGGTTTAATCTCTTGTTTTTCACGACTTGGGGGCTTGGGAAAATAGTAAACTACACTTGGGAATTTAAAACTCGAAACTAGAATCTCGATTTTCCATGCCTCTGCAACGCGGCGCTATCGCGGTCCGTCACTGAAAAAAGGATGAGTTCAAAATTTCACCTTGGCGCAACGCGGTGCCATCATGGTGCTTCTCTGGAAAAGTACGAGTGGGAAATTACACTTCAATGCAATGCGGTGCTTGCTCCAGTTCGATTCCTGGCATGACACTGGCCAATCGTGGTGCATCACTGGAAAAGGACGAACGTGATTTTGGCCATCACCGCGATGCGGCATAATCACGATGAACTACTATCCCTCACTAAAAGTACCATAACTTCTCACTTCGGATATTGGATTTAGGCAAAATTGGTATCGCTGGAAAGATAATTCAATTTTCTACAATTTTATGTGTGTTAAGCTGGAAAATTCTCAGTAGAACAAAATATATGCTCGTTTGAAGTTGACTATAGAAACATTCTCAAAAACTCAATTGGTAAGGAATATTTTGATTCGTCTAATAACTAGGAGCTATTTGAGGCCTTAATATACATCAAACTCACTCATAAAACTACCAAAGAACTATAATTTATTTTGCATGAGCTTAAAACATGGCTCTAACATTGGTTTGGATTTTTGGGGTATTAAAATATCTCCCCCTTGGAAACATTCATCCTCGAATAAGATTGGTTTAGCTGAAAACTCTAACGAATTGAGGTTACATGCTAAGTATACGCGATAAAAATGTGATTAAATGACTGAGCCTAAAACGTGACACATGACTGATCTGGTCTTGTGAATGCATGATATGCAGCTGAAACTGAGCATGAATTAGAGAAATTCTAAGAAGATTGTTACCTTAAGCTGAGTCTGAATTTACGGAGAAAAGATGAGGGTACTTGGTCCGCATATCTGCTTATGCTTCCCAAGTGTCTCCATCAACGGACTAATTCTGCTAAAAACCTTGACTAGGGGAACTTCTTTGTTCCTTAGTTTACGAATCTAGCTATCAAGGATCTCGACTAGAATTTCTTTGTAAGAAAGGTTGTTCTAAACAACTAAGCATTCTAAAAGGACAACTAAGGCTGGGTCACCAATACATTTATTCTACAAAGAGATATGGAATACTAGGTGCACTAATGCTAAGTCTGCACGCAACTCAAGCTCATAAGCTACCTTCCAAAAGCGACTCAAGATTCTGTAAGGGCCAACATATCAGGGACTAAGCTTCCCCTTTTTACCAAACCTCTTTACCCCCTACATGGGAGAGATTTTTAGATATACAAAATCTCCAATCACAAACTCAATATCCTTTCTCCTTACATCATCATAAGATTTATGTTGGCTTTGGGTTGTTTTAAGCCTCTCCTGGATTAGCTGAACTTACTCCAAAGCATTAAATACCAAATCAGGCCCTATCAAAGTAGTTTCACCTATCTCAAACTAACCAATCAAAGATCTATATCTCCATCCATATAGATCCTCAAACGGATCTATCTGAATACTGGATTGATAGTTGTTATTATACACGAATTTAATCAAAGGTAAGTGATCATACCAATCGCCCTTAAATTTAATAACACATGCTCTCAGCATATCTTCAAGGGTTTGAATGGTCCTCTCTGCCTGACCATCTGTCTGATGGTGGAAGGTTGTACTGAGGTAAACTTGGGTACCAAGACCCTTCTAAAAATCTTTCCAAAAGTGAGAGGTAAATTGAGTACCTCTATCTGAAATGATGGACAACGTAACACTATGCAACATAACCAACTCTCTAATATAGAGCTTGGCATAGTCCTCGGTTGAATAAAAAGTATGGACTGCTAAGAACTGGGCTGAATTGGTCATCTTGTCCACAATGATCCAAATTGAATTATGTTGTCGACGAGTATGACTTAAACTTATCACAAAATCCATGTTCACTTCTTTCCACTTCCAAGTGGGAATACTGAACTCCTGCATAGACCCACTAGACTTTTGATGTTCAATCTTAACCTGTTGACAATTGGAGCACTTACTTACAAACTCTGTAATGTCCCTCTTCATCCCACTCCACCAATAGATTTCCCGTAGATCGCAATACATCTTTGTGTCCCCTGGATAAATTGAGTAACACACACCATGTGCTTTTGTAAGAATTTGTTGTCTTAACTCATCAACACACAACACATACAATCTACCCTGAAAATGTAACACACCATCTATTCCTTAGGAGAAAACCTCTACTTTTTGGTCTCTGACTGACTCCTTCAGCATCACTAGACTGGGATCCCTATCCTATTTTTCTTTCACTTCGACAACCAAAGAAAATTCTGAACTATTTAAACCCATACACTACCCTCAGCTAAATCAACCAAAAGAACACCTAATTTGGCATGCTGATGAACTTCCCTAACTAACTTTTTCTTATAATCCTCAACATGAGCGACACTACCCAGAGACAATCTACTTAGGGCATCTGCCACTACATTGGCCTTGCCTGGGTGATACAAAACACTCATATCATGATGTTTCAAAAATTCTAACCATCTCCTCTAATGCAAATTCAAATCTTTCTGCGATAATACATACTGCAATCTTTTGTGGTCTGTGAACACATCAACATGCACCCCATATGAATAGCGCCTCCAAATCTTTAAAGCAAACACAATAGCTGCAAGTTCAAGATCATGGGTGGGGTAATTCTTTTCATGGGGCTTAAGTTGTCTATGGGAATAGGCCACAACCTTACTCTTCTGCATTAAAACACACCCCAAACCAACTTTGGTAGCATCAAATTACAAAACAAACCCGTCTGAACCATCTGGTAACGTCAAAACTGAGGTTGTGGTGAGTTGAGTCTTCAACTCCTTAAAACTCTTCTCACAATATTCTAACCACTGAACTTAACTTTCTTTTGAGTCAATCTGTACATGGGGGATGCAATAGCCGAAAACCCTTCAAAAAACCATTGGTAATAGCAAGCCAAACCCAAGAAACTCTTGATATCTGATGGAGAGATAGGTCTAGGCCAGTTTCTCACTATTTTGGTCTTTTGAGGATCAACTCTAATGCCATCACTGAAAATAATATGGCCAAGTAAAGCTACTAATCTTAGCCAAAATTCATGTTTACTAAATTTAGCAAACAACTGATGGGCTTTAAGAGTCTGCAATACTATTTTGAGGTGGTCTGCATGATCATTTTCGTTACGGGAGTAGAAAAGAATGTCATCAATGAAGACTATGACAAACATGTCCAAGTACTGCTTGAACACTCGGTTCATCAAGTCCATAAAGACTATTGGGGAATTTGTGAGACCAAAGGACATAACTAGAAACTCGAAGTAACCATACTGGGTAGAAACTCGAAGTAACCATACTGGGTTTGAAAAGCTGTTTTTGAAATGTCACATTCTCTGACTCTGAGCTGATGATAATCGGATCTAAGGTCAATCTTAGAGAAATAACTGGCACCCTAAAGTGGGTCAAACAAGTCATCGATTCTAGGAAGTGGGTATTTGTTCTTGATTATAACTTTTTTCAACTGACGGTAGTCAATACACATTCTAAGAAAACCATTTTTCTTACGCACGAATAGGACTGGTGCGCCCCACGGGGAAATATTGGGCCTGATGAATCCCTCATTTAGAAGATTTTTTAACTGTTCTTTCAACTCTTTAAGTTCGGTTGAAGCCATTCTGTATAGCAGAATAGAGATAGGTTGAGTATCTGAAGAAGGTTTATTCTGAAGTCAATTTCCCTTTTGGGAGGAACTCCAGGAAGATCTTCAGGGAACACATCTGGAAATTCCCTCACTACTGAAACTAACTTAAGATTTGGAGTCTCAGAATTAGAGTCTTTGACTCAAACAAGATTATAAATACACCCCTTGGATATCATTTTCCTCGATCTAAGGTACGAAACAAGGTGACCCCTAAGCGTTGTGGTACTACCCCTCCATTTAAGAACTGGTTCATTTGGAAACTAAAAATGAACTACTCTGTTTCTACAAACAACTGAAGTATAGCATGAATGGAGCCAATTCATGCTGAGAATGACGTTAAAACCCAGTTTCTCTAACTCTACATGGTCTACTAAAGTAACTTTCTGAGAAACTGTAGGCAGTTCTTCTAAACCCATTGGGCTACGATAGACTTACCCACTGAGGTAGACACTAAGAAAGGCTCTACTAAGATTTTAGGACTGACTCCAAAGTTGATGGCTATATAAGGGGTTACACACGAAAGAAATGCTCCAGGATCAAGTAAAGCGTAAATATGTAAATGAAAGACTTACAATGTACCAGTAACCATATTAGGAGAACTTTCCTGATCCTGTTGGGATTGAAGTGCATAAAGGATATTCTGACGCTGACTACTAGTAGTACTGGAAGTAGCGCCCTGCTGAGTTGGGTGGTCGGCTGGAACAAATGAATGATGGGACTGGCCCTGTTGGCGCAAATCGCTTCCATTTTGAGAAACTACCCAACACTTCCGAATCTGATGACCTGGCTTGCCACACCCAAAGCATACATCACTTCCAGCTCTACACTTACCCTGATGGTTTCTACCGCATTTCTGGAAAAGAGGATTTATGTGACCACTGGTTACACTGCCTTGGGACTTAGAGCCTGGTACCCCATCCCAATTGTCATTTATGAACTTTGGCGTAGGAGCACTAGCTGAAGATGGATCAGGAGCTAAAGATTTCTAATGGAATTAAGGACGGTTTGCACTCTTTGACTTTGGCTGAGTGAAATTAAAGCTACCTATTCTAGCACTCTTATTCTCTCTCTCCTTCTTCTTAAGCTTCTATTCTTCAATCTATTAAGAATGGACCATGAGCCTAGATATGTCCATCTACTTAATTAACATCCCAGTCCTACAATCCTTGAGCACACTATCAGATACCCCAGACTCAAACTTGCTCATCCTAGATCTGTTATGATCCACCACATGAGGAGCATACCTAGCTAGCTGAGAAAACTTGAGGAAATACTCTTTCACACTCATGTTGCCCTACCTCAAGTTGATAAACTCTAACACTTTGGATTTTCTTATCTCCAATGATAAAAATCTATCAAATAAGGCCATAGCAAACTCTTCCCACTCAATAGGCCCTGCGTCTGCATTTCTATTCCCTTTTCACTTCTTAAACCAAGTATGGGCTACATCCTGCAGCTGGTAAGATGTCAATTCAGCATTCTCACTAGAAGTCAACCCCATAGTGTTTGTTACCTTCTGCACCATGTCTAGGAATTCTTGCAGATACTCGTCAGATTTGGACCCCAAAAATAGGGGTGGATTCATTTGGGTAAAGTCCCGAATCCTAGCTACAGTAGTATTGGCCACTGGGTTGGATGAAACAGTAGCTGGCTGAACATTCTGAGTTGATACAGAGTGAGCTAGAGTAGTGAATGCATCTCTGAACTCTGCATGAGAAACATGCTTGTTCAGGGGATCTTCCTGAACGGGCGGAGGCAATGGTTGGCTTACATTTCTTCTTCTATTTGTCTTTCTGGGAGGCATGTTCTATAAATGGAAAGAAGAATAGATTATAAAGAGAGTTTAACATGAGCATCATGCTCTTTCGCTCTACATGAACACTAAAAGAAGGGAAACTTTTCTTAAAAAGCCTTGTAGCCTCTTGTCTATAAATGTTGTGCTCTTCACATCCATGCACAAGACTCTACTTGATGCGGCTTTCAGACTTTCTAGGACACTTTAAAATCTTAGGCTCTGATACCAAGTTTGTAATTCCCCAAGAGTATACCTTGGGTGCCACACTAGGCTTATAGTCCCGAGGGGCCACAAGCTAACCCATGAGCTGGTACCTACTGTGAGCATTGAATAATATGCTGATAATAGAATTCAGATGTAGAAAATAATAGATTTAATGCCATAAGGTTTTAAATCATGGTTCGGATAAAGTCTGTAAAACAATACTAATAATATTGATAAAATATCAGATAATGACAACTTAAAATGGAAGACAGACTAACTGTCTGTACTAGTCTTAAAAGCCTCTACTGACTGACTATGGAGCTGATGGGAAAAAACCCCAACTAACTCTGACTGGATGGAAAAATATTGTACTGATAAAGTAATCTCAAGTAAATAAATTATGTCCGTGAGGACTCACCACTGCTACAGCTGATAATCTGGTATGTCTATGAGAGATCCTGGAACTGAGCGTCTGAACCTATGAGTATGTGATCAGTACTTTGAATGTACAAGTATGCTAAATAAGATTAGGCTAATAAGCATGATTTCATGTGCAGGAGTAATAATTGACTAAATGAATTACATGAAGTATTGAATAGAATGCATAAAATCAGGAAAGACTGAGAATTCATAACCAATCATAAAACATGTTTTGAATATAATCTATAAACTGAAATGCTGAATACTATCAAATGAATGACTTATATCTGTATGCTATGGTCAAGTAAAATTAAAACTGAATTACTGAGCGGGTTTCTAGACTATGACTGTGGGAGCTATCATCTAACCGATATGCCATAATGAGAAAATTAGGGTCCAACCTGTGACTCCAGTTAGAAGGGTGTCAGTACCATGCCACGGGTACTAACATTGGTTGTATGGATCCACTAATATTCTATTCCAAAGAAATAAGGGTGCCAAGCCTAAACTAATGGGTGACCCCTGAGAGATAGTCTAGCCTAAACTGATGGGTGACTCCCCATATCTTACGCTGGCTACGTAGTTATGGAGTATAAGGACTGCTACTAACGACTCTACCTATCTGATGTGAAAGCCTTCATCCCTGCACTCGCTTAGTGCTAAATCTTACTCCCAACTGAACTGACTCGAGATACTATATTGTTCTAAGTTTAATTGATTATGATAACTGACTGAACTGATAATGCTCAAAACGTATCTAAAACCATTCTGAAGATACTGAGACTAAGTAAACAACTAAGTTTTTTGGTATTCATAACCCCCAGAACTCGATAGCAATAATATCAAAATAGTACTAAAACTTTGAGGACATAATGTGAAAGAATTTATTCAAAATTCTTTCTTGTAGGCATTTTATCAAACACTTGATATTCTTAGTTTAAGCTAAGCATGGAAATAGTTTAAAACCTATAGTAATAGCATAATTTTAACATCAACATCACTAATTATGATTTAAATCAGCGAACAACATTATTCAAACGTGTGGGGTTTAATAACAACAATAATTTCATGTAAACATTGTATAGAATAAAAATTCAAGGGTATTCATGGTTAAAAATCACAAAACATTGTAAAAATCATAACTTTGAATTTGAAATTAGATTCTTGGACTTCATGGGTGGAAGAGACCCATGGATGAACATTTAACATACCTCAATTAAAGAATCCTTTAAAGTTCTTGGTGGATTTTTCTTTTTTTGGGAATTGATCTTGAGAGGTAAAGCTTTAGGGTTTTCTTGGAGAGAATTTTATTGTGATTAAGGAGCGTACTAGGCTTAGAATAGGTTTAATCTCTTATTTTTTACAACTTGGGGACTTGGGAAAAGACTAAACTACCCTTCAAAATTTAAAACGCAAAACAAGAATCTCGATTTTGTACGTCTCCACGATGCGATGCTATCGTGCTCCGTCACTAAAAAAAAGACGAGTGTGAAATTACACCTCGGCGCTATGCGGCACCATTGCAGTGCTTCACTGGAAAAGAACGAGTGCAAAATTGCACTTCAATGCGATGCGATGCTCGCTCCACCACGATTCCTGGTGTGAAACTGTCCAATCACGGTTCTTCACTAGAAAAGGATGAAAGTGATTTTTGCCATCACTACGATGCGGCATAATCACGATGAGCTACTGTCCCTCTCTAAAAGTGTCATAACTTCTCACCCAAATATCAAATTTAGGCAAAATTGGTATCGCTAGAAAGATAATTCAATTTTGTTGGTGGGTCTTTAGCTAGAAAATTCTCAGTATAACAAAAGATATGCTCATTTGAAGTTGACTATATCAATATTCCTCTCAAAAACTCAATCGGTAAGGAATATTTTGATTCGTCTAATAGCTAGGAGTTATTTGAGGCCTAATATACATCAAACTCACTCATAAAAATACCAAATAACTATAATTTATTTTGCATGAGCTTAAAATATGTCACTAACATTGGTTTGAATTTTCGAGGTATTATAATTGTAGACTTTGGTTTTCTCTATTTGTGTGCCCAGGTGGCGTCTTATAGGCTTATTCTCATGATTTTTATGGTTTTTTTGGTGTATTAGATTCAATTAACTGAGTTTAGTATGGTTGAGTTGTGCGAACAGGACTCGAGCAACTTTCTACTTGGTTTAGAGTGGATAGCAGGTTTGGAAAGGCAAAAAGTTATATTTGGGTATTGGAGTTGGTTACATGAGTCATGCCTTTCTTTTCATTTGGATTGGATGAACTTTTTCTTATTTGTTTTGTTATCGGTGTGGTATTAGTATGTTGTGGTTCGAAATTTCGTGCATCAGCCATCCTCTATTCCATTGGAGGCTAGTTAGTGGTTGAGGTTAAGTTTGGTTGTTTGAGAAGTAAAATGAAAAAGTTGTTCAAGAAGGTATACCCATATTATCATCCCTTGGAAATTTTATTTCTTCTAGGAGATTATTGGGGGAAGTCATTCTCCGAGCATGTTGGCCCAGTACCTCATCACCATTGACTTTTGCGGACAAAAGTCATTTTTAGTAGTGGATATTCTAAAGATCCTATGGATAATTTCCTTTAACCATATGTATTTTTTATTTTTCAAGCCTTCCCACAGTGTTTACAGGTTATTTATGACTTGTCGAAACTGTTGATTCAGTTATCGAATTGTTCGTATTGATTTTAGGCTCATTTCCCTATTTTGGAGCCTTCACTATTTAGGATTTGGTATCGAACCAAATCTTCTAGTAGATAACCTTAGATGAGAATTTCGATAGTGCCACCAGCTCTAGAATATTGATTTTAGGCTAGGAGGACCCTTGGGTTAGGTCCCGAGGCTTACAGTCTCTCTTTGGATTATTGGGTAGATTATATAAAAAATAAAACAATTGGTGTGGGCCCTAGATTTTGGCTAAATGATCTTTAATGAAAGTTATAAAGGTTCCATTGAGTCTAAAATTTTAAATATCCTATGGTAGTATAGTTCATTTGCATGCATGGGGTTCTGAATGAATCTCGAGCATTCGATCGAGGCTCAATTTGGACTTGGTAAAAATCTAGTGTTTGGTACCTGATAGGACCACTTTAGCACCTAGTGAGTCGCTTTAGTGACCATGGGATGATTTAGTGGCCCAGGCCTAATGGTTGGGGTCCGTTTTTGCGCCATTGAGGTCGCTTAAGCTGCACCCGCCAATGCTGTCAGATTGCTAAAGCAGACGAGATGTCATTTTAGCGCCCACGTGTTCGCTTTAGCAGAACCTGTGGGATTTAAATTTCTATTTAATCCACCTAATTTTTTTACCCTTTTTTCCATCATTTTCAAGATAATTTGAGAACTCAAAGAGAGGAAAAAATGGTAAATCATCAAGCTAAGGTAAGCTAAACAACACTCCTTGGTCATTACCATTAATTTTGCCTTCAATTTTCATCCTTATTCAAGATAAATTCTTGGTGATTAGGTATTAAATTGCTAAAATTTAAACATTGATTTGATACCCGATTTATGTTCCATTTGTTCTTAAGTTTTGAGCACACATTCTTTGTCCTTCGAGGGAGCTCGTGGTGGATTCAACTTTGGATTTTATTTATAGGACCTGCATGCTCATTCTTTCCCAAATTTTAACTAGACCCTTATATAGAAATATGGGTCTCATTTTACTCCTGTCAATGTGTAAATTACTATTTTAATATTGTGACAGCATTTCAAGATCATAGATCAAAGATAGATGATTAGGGGGTGATTTAAGTATTTATTATTCGGCATTGAGGTAGGCTTTTGTCTAATCTTCTTCATGAAATAATGTATTATATATGTTTCATATTATATAGGGATATTAGGATGTGATATTGGGTAGAACATCATGACTTAGCCTGATTTATGAGTTCAGGGAAAGAAGGGTGAATCGACCCTTAAGGTAAAATACTTATTATGCTTCTAGGATCCTATTACCCTAGATTGCTAGCATGTTAAGAATAGATTAGGCTAATAACTCTTTCATTTAAGGTTTACTGTGATATTCGGTGGATTGTGATAGTTTCTCGAATGATGATATGATTATTTTGATTGTATATTATTGGGCCCAAGTTCGTGATCATGATATTAGTTGGATTCTGAGCGAGCGATTTATTCTTGTGAAGGACGTTGTCATAGTCTATAGACATTTAGATGTTTATAATCATATTATTTTGATACTGATTATGGCATGCATAGATTTGGTACGATTCATGCTCACTAAATAGTGAATGGTATGATCCCAACTAATAATGTTGTTTTACTACTTTTCCATAAAAAGAGCTTTATTCCCACTTTTCACCATTAAAGCAAATTATTTCCTAACGGAAATCGTACCACCTTAAGAATAATTTATGAGGCTTTTGAGACTAAAAATGATATTTTAAGTATTTGATCGAGATAGATTCGATCCACAATTTTTCTACTACTATTTACCTCGATCCAGAGAGACCCGACCCTTTCTAAATTTTTTTAATGATTTAATCCCAAAGTTTACCCCAAAAAATGGATTTATGAACTAAGGCTCTTTTAGCCACGGTTCAAGTTCATGTATATGTATATATATAGATGGTATTGGACCTTGTAGATGATGATGGTTATCATAAATCTTTGATCAGGACCAAGTAGGTATATACAGGTACCCTAGAACCCCCTAGGGGCTCCTTCATTCATGAGTCATCGATCTGGAGAAGAGAGGTCTTTGTAGGTCCTGCATTTTACAAGTCGTCGAGATGGAGGAGGTGTATATACTGTGTTACATTATGGTACTTGAATCGGATATAGTAGTATGGATTATACTTTGTATTCATCATTGCATGTGCATTGCCTATCACCAGTTTGCGCCTATATATATCATCCTTATACGGGTTGCATAAGTATAGGTGATGAGTATTGCCTACAGATCATGGTACGGGTTCTCACCATTATTGTGTGCATCATACAGAGCAATTATGGTTCAGACACATAGGGTGAGAGTATTGTGATTCTCCCTATTACGTACAAGACTAATATCTATGTTGTATTCAGAGATGAGTTGTATCAGTGTATTCAATTAGTACTTCATTTTGTGGTCTTATAAAATTAGAAGCTTTTGTACTGATTCCACCAGGTTATAGGACTATCTTATGTATTATAGCCTTTTTACTGTATTTATTCCGCATGTTTTCTTTATTTTTTTGGTAGTCCGTTACTAGTAGTTCCAAATTACGGGTTGTCTTACCTACTGGTGGGCTATAGTATGTGTCATCATGACTTGAGAAATCGGATAGTGACATCAATCTTCTCCCATTTGATCCAGAGGCACTATTTTTCCTCTATTACAACCCATAATTGCTTTAGAATAGCTGCAATATTCCAGTATTTTATATTAATAATGTTTTGTCCACCAGCAGCTTTGGGTCTAAATAATTTTTCCCATGAAACCAATGCTTTCCTTGAACTATTTTGATATCCAGTCTACAGAAATATCCTATAGGAGGACTCTATTAGCTCTAGGATCCTCTTTGGCAGTATAAAAATTTGAGCCCAATAAGCCTGAACTTCAAATACCACAGACTTGACCAATTAAGTTCTTCCTGCATAGAAAAGAAACTTTGTTGACCAACATCTAAATAATTCAGTGACTTTCTCAACAATAGACATACATTGAGCAGTAGTAAGCTTCTTATAGGAGAGTGGTACGCTTGAGTATTTAAAAGGGAGAACACCTTCAACATAATCTAAAGAGTGCAGAACATCCTGCTTCATTGTAAGGATGACACCTGCTATGTAGAGATGACTTTTTCAGTGTTGGCTTGTAAGCCAAATGCAGCGTAGAATCTTTGAAATGCCCTTTGCAAAAGTTGAATAGATTCGTGCTTAGCCTTATGAAATGGTCAAAATATTTTCTAGGAAAATAAATTTCTCAAAAATGAAGAAAATTACTTTTCTAATGAAAGTAGAAAAAACAAGTTCCATAAATAATTTAATCTATTCTATAAACCACTATCAACATCAAAAAGTCAACAAAAATATTTGTATCTACTAGTTGAATTATAAAAAAAAACACATATCATACAAATATAAAATAATACTAATAAAACCATAATCATGAAACATTAAAAGAAAATAGTTTACAGAAACTCTTTAAGGAAAAAAAAGAAATGGTAGTTGAAAAAAAGGCCTTTATCTTTTTTTTTATTGACTAATTTTCAAGGTAAAACGTAGAAATGAGAAGAAGAGTATGGACATTTTTATTTGATGTGCATCTAGTTAATATAAAAGTAAAATAATAAAGGTATGTTAATGTGTCTAAAATTAAAAGAATACTTGGTAAGGTCTAATAAGAAAGAGAATAGGAATGTAGTATTAGTAAATGTGGTCCAATAATCCACGTGTCAGGTTGCCAGCCTTGTCATATAAAGAAATTGCTAGAAGTGGGAATCGAATAGCAGAAGTTTGGGTTTCAAAGCACGCCCTGACCGCTGGACTGGAGCCTTCAGTACATTAAAAGGGTGTTTATTTAACTATGTAGCCACATGATACATAAAATTTTGCTGGTATACATCGCTTAAATTTCCGATGAAAGATGTTTATCTAACCACTTTTACTTGGCTTTAGCTCCGCCCCTGCCTATGACTGAGCTTGACCTTCTTCTGAAAGCTCATAACCCTTCATAGGTAGCATTTTCAACAAAACATTCTCTCTACCCATGAACTTTAGATTAAGAATCTTGTGATCCGCAACTCTTTTATCTATTCTAGATTGTGAGAAGCCTATTTTGAATCAACTTTACCTTGTCTAAGGAATTCTTCAACAAATTTGTGCCCCAAAGCCTGATCTCGATAGTATCAAACCAACCTATTGAAAAACAACATTCTCTACCATACAAAGCCTTATACGGGGCCATCTGAATGTTATAATGATGACTATTGTTATAGTAAACCTTCGCTAACAGCACAAGAAATTGATCTCAGTGAACACGATAATCAATCACACACATACCCCTAATATATTCTCGAATACCTAAATGGTTCACTCGAACTAGACACCCATTTGTGATTCAAAAGTTGTGCTAAGTTTCATCTTAGAGTTGAAGTTTTGATAATTTTTACCAATTTGTGGTATATTCATGTTTATAAGAAAAATATAACTTAAAGAATCCAAACTGCATGTCCAAAGGAAATTTCAATTTCAAATCAACATGATTTCAAATCATTGATTTAAAATCATAATTTAAAATAGGTTATTTGCACAAATGCTCGTATTTTGGGATGGAGATTAATTTTTGTCTCTCAAATTTGTAGCTTTTAATTTTCTCTCTTCTACAGATTGAGTACAAAAAATGGTCAAAAATATCCTAATATTAAAAAATATTTTTTTTGCAAGATATAAGTTTATATTTTTGCATTATAATATAACACAAGTTATGTTGCTTAATCCTACATAACCATAAATTATGTGTTACAAGACATAACTTAGTTCCTACAAACTTATACTAATAGAGACATAATTTTAGTTTTAAAACGTATAAAATTATGTCACAAGAAGCATAACTTATTCCTACAGAACTTATGTCGGATAAAATAAAAGATTTTTGAACATATGTCATGTGAATTAGATACTATACATTTAAAAAAAAGAACTAAACCTCATTTTTTAACACTTATGGAGATATGAATCTGAATGGCTCAGACTTTAGCCCATTATGTATATTTGTTTGGGTAAACCACATAAATAACTCTCATAATGGGTGGTTTTGTTTTTTTGTCCCTCGTAATAAAAGTCCTACAAAATTAATTTTAAATTTTCCTTTTTTTTTATGTATAGAAAAAATACATATTTGTCCCTTTATATCTCAAATATTTCTAAATAACTCCATCCAATATTTATTTTCCAAATTCTATTTTTTTCTCTTTTTTAGTTTCATTTTGATTTTTATTTTTGCTTTCCGCATTTTTTTAGTTTTTCTCAACTCTTACCTTTTTTTCTCCTCTCAACCTTTATTTTTAAATAAAAATCTGTGTATTTATTTTACTTTGACTCTTATTTTTTTTCTCTTTTTTTTTTGTTTTTCTCAACTCTTTTTTTTTTCTTTTCTCCTCTCAACTTCTATTTTTTAAAAACACAATTCTCTGCTTTATTTTTCTTTGGTTTTTGTTTTTTCTTTAATTTTTTTTTAAAATCTCATACTTTATTTTTGTTGTCTTTTTTTTCTTTTTTCTCAACGTTTATTTTTTCCCTTTTCTCCTCTCAAGTTCTATATTTTCTTTTTTTCTTTTTCTCTTTTTAAGTTTCTTAGATTCTTTTTGATTTTTAATATTCGACTTTATTTTTTCTTTTTCCACAACTTTTATGATTTTTCTTTTGTTTTCTTTGATTCCGTCCAACGACAAGTTACGGCCGATGGGAAAGAGTTGACACTACCACATTGTATCTTGATTTATGATATGTTCAATAAATCTTACCTTAGAGGAAGACTTAGGACTTTCAAACAAGAAGTTACGTTCCATGGGCAAGAATTTATACTATCACATTTTTTTTTAATTTATGAGATGTTCTATAACTCTTACCTTGGAGGTCAGACTTGGCCTAAGAACTTTCAAACAAGAAGTTATACCCCCATGGGCAAAAGTTGACACTACCACTTTATGTCTTGATTTATGAGATGTTCTACAAATCTTGCCTTAGAGGTACGACTTATCCCAAGAATTTTCAAACAATAAGTTACATACATTGGGCTAGAGTCAACACAATCACATTATGTTTCTTACTTATGAAATGCTCTATAACTCTTGACGTAGAGGCAAGACTTAGCCCAAGGACCGTCAAACAACAAGTTATGCCCCATGGTCAAGAGAATACCCTATCACATTATGTATTAATTTAGGAGATGCTCTATAATTGTTCCTTTGCAGGCAAGCTTAGACCAAGGGCTTTCAAGAAATAAGTTAGGACAAAAAAAATTTCTAAGTGTTGGGACTTAGTTATAATTTAAGCCTCTTGACTTTGAGGATTTTTAAATTGGTTTTCCCGACCCCGAGGCGTTGGTTTAAGGGTTAATTTATGCTTAGGGAGGCAGGAATTATGTCTTGGGGGAGTTTTGGACTTTTCAAACGAAAATTGGGTCACGTTTGGATCTCAATTCCAGCAGCTCAACACGATAGTGTCGCGTCATGGTGCTAATGGAGATGGAACTCCTACCACATCGCGGTGATCATCCAAAATATAGTCTAGTTACGAATTTAAATACCTGGAGGGCAATTGTGTCTTTTTCCCTTAATTCAATTCGTCAAATCACGATTAATATCATCAATTAGGGCATAAATTTCCCACCTTCTCCAATAAACTCTAAAGAAAGCCCTCTTCTTTTTCATTAAGTACTAGAATTCAATCCTTTTCAGCCAAGTAATCTAGAATTCAAGCCTTTCAAATTCAAGCATCTCAAGAAAGTAGCAAGATTAGGGTTTCATCCTCCAAGCTAAGAAACTTAAGGTGCGTTGGGCTATCCTAAATTCCATGGGCATGTATTCATTTTTTTACTAAGCTTTGAAGTATGTTATTATGTTTATAAAAGGTTTTTGAAAGATCATCTTGAATAGCTAAACAATGAACCCATTTCTATGATATAGTTTTTTCGTATAGAGGCTCTATTTCATAGATTGAATTATGCTCGCATATATATATATATATGTGTGTGTGTGTGTGTGTGTGTGTGTGTATTTTTAGTTTTTCAATTTGAATTGAGAGCATGAATAACGAAACTCCTTATCTTGTTATGATACCTCTTGATTTAACATATTATGGGTTGTTTAATTGCCTGTTTAGAAGTAGAAGATAGATATTTTAATATTATTTATGGACTTGACATTGGTTATGAATTAAAGATAGGGTGTTTTCTTATTTATAAATGTTAAATATGACAATTGAAAGAATTGCATGGGTTGTAATGAAGGAGTTGACAATTATTTGTTAAGGTGTTGAAAAGGGGAAATCTTTGCATATGTTTTCATGTATTTTGAAGCACGAACTCTCTTATATTGTTCAAGTGTTTTGGTGATCAATAATGTGTTTTGAGATATGAAGGGCAATATATATGTTGTGGTATGAATGAAGGACTTGCAAGTATGGGTATGGATGATACCCTATTATAAATTTTCCCTCAACAGAATAAGAAATAAATGGTTTATAAGAAGAATGCATGTTTTTTAGAGTCTAACATTGGGTTTAAGAGAGTTAGATAGTTTCCCAAAGAAGGTACAAGTTCAGAAAACTCATTGCTGAAAATCGTGATTTGCTAATATGGGTTCATGTTGCCCTAAAATAGGGATTTTATGTTGGCGATGGCCCTGTGGAATAGTAGAGATGCAGAGACTCCAATACTTACAGAAAACTTGAGTTGGGGGCTTGGCCTCCGAGTCAAGGGAAGATTCCATATAGCCCATGGAATTACATATTGTAAGGTGTACCCTCTATCTTCAAAGAGAAACAAAGAGTATAGTCATGATTCTAAGAAAGTGTTTTGAAATTTATCAAATCATGTCCATAGGTTTTCAAATGTTTTAGGCTGAAATGTTTTTATGAAATGCTCTCACCTATGTAGTGTAAAAACATATTTTTTTTTTGGATTGTTCTACGTACCAGTACATTTTGTATTGACCCCCTATATTTTAGGTTTTAAGGCCCAGTCTCGCGGTCCTGCTAAACAGTAGATTATTGTCAGCTATTCAAAGTTGGTGAGACTCTTTTATTTTGGAAAGCATTTTGTTCATATGTTTTGATTTTATTGATTTAGTCCATGGTCCGACTGAGGGTCTTGTCCCGGTTTTAGATAGATTGTTGTTTATAGTTTAATAGAGATTTCACAAACTTATTATAAATGGTTACGAGTTTTCTTATGGACTCATGTTTTGTATTGCTAAGTCAAAATAATATAACTACCATGCTTCTAGTTACTTCCGCATTAATTGTAGTCGATCAGTTATGCTTAAGATGACAGGACAAAAGGTCTCTCGAGACTTTATGGTTCAGGATGCCCGTCATAGATAGGGTCTCAGTTTGAGTCATGAAAAACTTAGTATCAGAGCATAGTTCATGGTCCCAGGGTATGTACGAAGTCGCATTGGGTAAACTATTTTTATGGGTGTGTAGCGTACCAGACTTATAAAGAGAAAGCTACAAGGCATTTAGGAATGTCTCTTTTTCTTCATGTTCTATTGATCATGCCTCCCCATATATCCAACGAGAAAAATACCCATGCTGAGGATGTCTGCCCTACTCATGGGATGCAGACCCATAATAAAGCTCGTACTTCAGAGTTTGTTGCTACTCCAAGAGTTCCTCCAGTCCAAACTAGTCCACCTCGGTCTTATCGGTTCGGTGTCTACCATACCCAGCCTTCCTAGAGAGAAATCTTGAATGTTGAGTTTTGTCAGTCCATCCATATAATTTCTTAGCTTGTGGATTCTCAATCCCATCAGTCTGAAGATACAGGCTCTGTGTCTGATTCGTCTGAAATTTCTCAGGTTAACCAATTAATGAGGCTATACCCACCCACCTTTAATGGCATAAAGATTGAGGAGGACCCCAAGGGTTTATTGATGAACTTGAGAAAATTTTAAGAGTCATCCATGCTATTGAGGTTTAAGGGGTTGAGATGTAAGCCTATTAGTTGAAAGACATAGATAACCAGTGGTACAATGAGTGGAAAGATTTTAGGAGTAGAGATGTTGAACCTCCTGTGTGGGGTGAATTTGTAGAGGTTTCCCTAGATTGTTTCTTTCCCCAAGAATGAGAGAAGCAAAGGCCAAATAATTTGTGAACCTGAAACAAGGAAAGTTGAGTGTCCAAGAATATGCATTAAAGTTCACCCAACTGTCTCGTTATGCTTCAGAGTTAGTGGGAAACATGAGGGCTCATAAGAGGAAGTTCACATCTAGTCTCTTGAATGATTTGGTGTTAGAATGTAAGGGAGCAATGCTGAATAAAGACATGGACTTCTCTAGGCTATCGGTGCATATGCAAAGGGTGGAAGAGGAGAAGAATAGGCAGGTTGAGATAAGAGAGAAAGAAAGGCAGGCTAAGAGAGCTAGGTTTATGGATCATAATGTTAGTCAGCAGCAAGGTGGCAAGTCAGACCAGAGTGGTCAGAGAAGAAATTTTGGAGTAATGCATAGTTTTTAGCTAGAGCCCCATCACCCAGACCTCCAGTTGATCAGCGATTTCAAAATTTCTAGCCTAACAGTGGGACGAGGGTGCAGGGTACTCAGTCCTAGGAACGTATAGAGAAAACCTTCCGAGCATACCCACACTATAGAAAGTGTTGAAAGGATCATCCAGGAATGTGTTAATTTGGTAGTCTTGTGTGTTATACCTGTAGCCAGCCAGGCCATATCAAGAGGGATTGTCCCTCAGCGAGAGGAAATTTTAGAGGTGCTAAGTCTTAATCAAATTCCGCAGCTCCATCACCTAAAGGTACTATTTTTTCTACTGCAGGTGGTCATAACTAGTTATATGCTTTGTCTACCTGCCAAGATTCAGAGGCTTCACCAAATGTGGTTACAGGTATGTGACAGATTTTTTCTCGTGGTGTATATGTATTAAGTGACCCGGGGTCTACCTTGTCTTATGTGACCCCTTATGTGGAAGTTATTTTTGGTTTTGAGCCTAAAAATATTTTGGAACCCTTTTTTGTTTTCACTCCTATTGGTGATTCTATTATGGCTAGGAGAGTTTATAGAAATTATGTGATGTCTATTTGTCATCGTTATACTATGGCTGACCTTGTAGAGCTAAATATGATTGATTTTGATATTATACTGGGAATGGACTGGTTTCATTCATGTTATACTACATTAGACTATAGAACCAAAAAGGTCTCCTTTTCTTTTCCTAATGAGTCAGTGATAGAGTGGGAAGGATATTCTCTAGCACCTAGGGGGAAATTCATATCTTATCTTAGGTCACGTAAGCACATATCAAAGGGTTGTTTGTACCATCTTATTTAGGTCAAAGATTCTAGCACGGAAAGTCCTTACCTCTATTCTGTTCATGTAGTCAATGAATTTTTGAAAGACTTTCCTGATGATCTCCCTGGGATACCACCAGATAGGGAGATAGATTTTGGCATTGAACTTGTTGTCAAACACCAGACCTATCTCTATTTCGCAATACAGAATGGCTCTTACAAAATTGAAAAAGTTAAAAAATAGTTAAAAGACCTTCTTTACAAAGGCTTTATACATCCTAGTGTCTCTCTCTGGGGTACTCTGGTACTCTTCGTGCGTAAGAAAGATGGCTTCCTCCGCATGTGCATAGATTACCGTCAGCTGAACAAAGTTATAATTAAAAATAAGTACCCTCTTCCCAGAATCGATGATCTCTTTGACCAACTCTAAGGTGCCAAATATTTTTCAAAGATAGACCATCATTCAGGGTACCATCAGTTGAGGTCTAGAGAGGTTGACATTCCCAAAACGGCTTTTCAAACTTAATATGGTCACTATGAATTCTTAGTTATGTCTTTCGTAATGACTAATTCCCCCGTAGCATTTATCGACCTAATGAATAGGGTATTTCGCCAGTTTCTAGATCTATTCGTTATAGTCTTTATTGAAGAAATCTTAATTTATTCTATGAGTGAGGAGGATCATGCCAATTACCTCCAAATTGTCCTTTAGACTCTTAAAGATCATGAGTTGTATGCAAAGTTTTCCAAGTGTGGATTCTGGCTTACTGCTATTGTTTTCCTGGGGCACATTATTTCTAGTGAGGAAATTAAGGTTTACCCCTAAAAGGTTGAGGCAGTGAGAAAATGGCCTAAACCCTCGACTCCAATCGATATTCAAAGCGTCTTGGGTTTAGCAGGGTATTACAGAAGATTTGTAGAGAGGTTTTCCTCCATAGCTGCCCCACTTACTAGATTAACTCAGAAAAAGGCAAAATTCTTGTGGTCTGACTCTTATGAGAATAGTTTTGAGAAACTGAAAGACAAGTTGACTACTGCACCAGTTTTGACTCTACTTCAGGGTACAGAGGGCTTTGTTGTGTACTGTGATGCGTCCCAGGTGGGACTTAAGTGTGTACTTATAGAGCATGGTAAAGTGGTAGCCTATCCATCTAGACAATTAAAGGTGCATAAAAAGAACCATCCCACCCATGATTTAGAGTTTGCGGTTGTGGTATTCGCATTAAAGATTTGGCGTCATTATCTTTATGGGTGCATGTTGATATATTTACTGATCACAAAAGTTTGTATATGTTTTCACATAGAAAGAACTGAATCTCAAGCAGAGGCAGTTGTTGGAATTGTTGAAGGACTATGACATGAGCCTGCATTATCACACGGGTAAAGCCAATGTGGTGGTTGAAACCCTCAGTAGGTTGTCCATGGGCAGTCTTTCTCATGTGGAGGAAGGGAAGATGAATAGGGTGAAGTGTATTCATCGGTTTTCGAATTTGGGAGTTCGACTTCTAGATTCTGAAGATGGAGGAGTATTCATTCATGAGATAGCTAAATTCTCCCTTTGTGTAGAAGTTAAGGAGAAGCAGGCCAAGGACCCCATCTTGATGCAGATTAAGGAAGATATTGGTCAACAAAAAGTAATGGCTTTTGAGATTAGAGGTTATGGGATTTTGAGGTATCAAGGTAAGCTATGTATGCCGAATGTAGATGGGTTGCGAGAAAGAATTCTTAATAAATCTCACACTTTTAGGTATGTGGTTCACCCCGGCTCTACTAAAATGTATCATGATCTTAAGGTGATCTACTAGTGGAATAACATAAAGAGATATGTTGCTAACTTTATGTCTAAGTATTTGAATTGTCAATAAGTTAAGGTAGAACATTTGAGACCAGGTTGCAATTCCCAAGAGATAGCTTTGCCTATATGGAAATGGGATATGGTCAACATGGAATTCATTATAGGACTTTAGAGATCCCAAAAACAATATGACTCCATTTAGGAGATTATAGATAGAATAACCAAGTCTATGTATTTTCTTCCAGAGGAGACAAATTATTTGGGGGATGATTATGTTGAGTTGTACATCCAAGATATAGTTCATTTGTATAGGACTCCAGTGTCTATTATATCTAATCGAGGTACACAATTCTCTTCGCAGTTTGAGTGGTCTTTCCAAAGGGTATTGGGTACCCAAGTAAACCTTAGTACTGCCTTCCACCCTCAAATAGATGGGCAAGTAGAATGCACCATTCAAACCTTAGAAGATATGTTGAGAGCTTGCATCATAGACTTTAAAGGTATTTGGGTGGAACATTTGTCATTGATAGAATTCACATATAACAATAGCTAACACTCTAGCATCCAGATGGCTCCTTTTGAAGATTTTTATGGAAGGAGATATAGGTACCTGGTTGGGTGGTATAAAGTGGGTGAAAACTATTTGTTTGGGCCTGATCTTGTTCATCAAGTGATGAAGAAAGCAAAAATTATTAGGGAGAGACTTAATATAGCTCAGAGTCGCTAAAAGTCTTACGCCAGTATTAGAAGATGGGAGTTAGAGTTTGAAGTTGATGATTGGGTATTTCTAAAAGTCTCCCCTATGAAGGGAGTCATACGATTTGACAAGATAGGAAATCTCATTCCTTGTTATATAGGACCATATCAAATTATGAGAAGGATCAGTGGAGTTGCTTATAAGCTAGATTTGCCCACTATATGGCTTTTATTAATCCTATATTTCATGTATCCATGTTGAAGAAGTGTATTGGATATTATTCTCTTGTGTTTCCTATGGAAAAAATCAATGTAAAAAACTCATTATCATATGAAGAAGAACTCATTGCTATTTTAGATTGCTAAGTTCGAAAGTTGAGAAGCAAGGAGATAGATTCAGTTAAAGTATTGTGGAAGAATCATAAAACTGAGGAAGCTACTTAGGAGTCAGAGAATGACATGCGTATGAGATACCCAACTCTCTTTGAAACCATGGATGATGATATGGAAGGTACAAATCTTATACTACTCTTTTCTTTCCATGTAGTGCATGAAATCATGCTTGTTGTGTCTTGAGTCATCATTCGGGGAAGAATGACCCCAAGAGGGGGTTAATGTAACACCCCGTATTATACAATGCTTGATTCAACTCTTAGTTTCATGCATGGAGAGTTTAAGGCCTAAATATTTTTCTAAGTGTTGGGGACATAATTATATTTTAAGTCTCTTAACTTTAAGGATTTTTAAGTTGGTCTTCCCGACCCCGAAGCATTGGGTTTTAGGTTAATTCATGTTTAGGGAGGTAGGTAGTATGTCTCGGTGGAGTTTTGAACTTTTTGAATGAGGATTGGGTCATGTTTGGATCCCAATTCTAGAAGCTAGCCGAGATAGTGCCACATCGCGGTACTAATGGCGATGGAAATCCTACTGCATTGCGGTGATCATCCAAAACGCAGTCCAATTACGAATTTAAATGCGTTAGGGGAAATTATGTCTTTTCCCCTCAATTCAATTCATCAAATCATGATTAATATCATCAGTTAGGGCATAAATTTCCCATCTTCTCCAATAAACTCTAAGGAAAAACCCTCCCCTCTTTCCCCAAGAACAAAAATTCAATCCTTTATCTAGAATTCAAGTCTTCCAAATTCAAGCATCTCAAGAAAGTAGCAAGATAAGGGTTTCATCCTCCAAGTTAAGAAACTTAAGGAATGTGGGGCTATCCTAAATTCCATAGGCTTGAATTCATTGTTTTACTAAGCTTTAAAGTATGTTATTATGTTTATAAAAGGGTTTTGAAAGATTGTCTTGAATAGCCAAACTATGGACCCATTTCAATGGTATAGTGTTTTGGTATTGAGACTCCTTTTTGTAGAATGAATTATGCTCGCATATATATGTGTATATTCAGCTTTATAATTTGAATTTAGAGCATGAATAATGAAACTCCCTATCTTGTTATGATACCTCTTGATTTAACATGTTATGGGTTATTCAATTTCCTGTTTAAAAGCATGAGATAAATGTTTTAATATTATTTATGGACTTGACATTGGTTATGAATTTAAGAGAGGGTGTTTTCTTGTTTATAAATGTTAAATGTGATAATTAAAAGAATTGCATGGGTTGTTATGAAGGAGTTGACCATTATTTGTTAAGGTGTTGAAAAGGGAAAATCTTTGCATATGTTTTCACGTATTTTTAAGCACGAACTCTCTTATATTGTTCAAATGTTTTGGTGATCAATAATGTGTTTTCAGATAAGAAGTGAAGTAGATATGTTGTGGTATGAATGAAAGACTTGCAAGTCTAGTTATGACGATACCCTATTATGAATGTGCCCTCAATAGAATAAGAAAGAAGTGGTTTATAAGAAGAATGCATGTATTTTAGAGTCTAAAATTGGGCTTAAGAGAGTTAGATGGTTTCCCGAAGAAGGCACAAGTTCAGAAAACTCATTTTCCAAAATTGTGATTTGCCCATACTGGTTTATGTTGCCCTGAAATAGGAATTGTGCGCTGGCGATGGCCCTGTGGCATAGTAGAGATGTAGAGACTCCAACCCTTGAGATAAACTTTGGTTGGGAGTTGGGCCTCCGAGTCAAGGGTTGATTCCATATAGCCCGTGGAATTATTGATTGTAGGGTGTCCCGTCTAGCTCAGAAGAGAAACAAAGAGTAGAGTCATGATTCCAAGAAGGTGTGTTGAATTTTATCAAACCATGCCCATGTGTTTTCAAATGTTTTAGGTTGACATGTTCTTATGAAATGATCTCACCTATGTTGTTTTTGGATTGTTCTACATACCAATACATTGTTTATTGACCCCCTATATTATAGGTTCTAAGGCCCAGTCTCGCGCTCTTGCTAAACAGTAGATTGTTGTCAGATATTCAGAGTTGGTGAGCCTTCCTTATTTCGAAAGGCATTTTGTTCACATGTGTTGGTTTTATTTGATTTAGTCCATCGTTCGGCTGAGGCCTTGTCCCGGTTTTAGAAAGATTGTTGTTTTCAGTTTAGTAGAGATTTTGCAGACTTGTTATAGAAGGGTACGGCTTTTCTTATACAATCATGTTTCGTATTGCTAAGTCAAAATAATATAACTATCATGCTTCTATTTACTTCCGCATTAATTATAGTAGATCAGTTATGCTTAAGATGACAAGACTAGAGTGCTTTCGGGCCTTCATAGTTCGGGATGTCCGTCGCGGCCAGAGTCTTGGCTCGAGTCGTGACACTTGATTTATAAGATGTTATATAACTCTATCCATAGAGATAATACTTAACTCAAGAATTTTAAAACAACAAGTTATGTCTCATGAGTAGACTTGACACTACCACATTGTGTCTTGATTTATGAGATGTTCTATAACTTTTACCTTAGAGGCAAGACTTATCCGAAAGGACTTTCAAACAACAAGTCATGCCCTCAAATTTACTTTGATGTCAAAGAAAGAAGATCCCTTTGTGGATTATCCAACTTTCTATTTATTAGAAAAATATAATAGAAGTTGAGAGAAAATGAAAAAAGAGAAGAAAAAATAGAGCAACGAAAGAAAAGAGATTTAAAAAAAGCAAAAAAGAAGAAATAAATAAGGATTAATAAAAAGAGGAAAAAAAACAATAAATATTGAAAAAAAAAAAAAAATGAGAATAAAAAAATAAAAATATAGTTTGAGAAAAAAAATGATAAAAATAAAAAATAATAGAAAAATAATGGTTGAGACAGGTGAATTAAAGAAAGAAAAAAATAGAAATTGAGAAATAGATAATGTTTAAGAAAAAAAAGAAAAAGAAAAGTAAATATTGATACAAATGAACTAAAATAAGAAAAAAAAAAAGGAAAAATAAAAAAGTAAAAAAATAAAATATAAAAATAGAAGTTGAGAGAGAAATGAGTATGCAAAGTTTGAAAGCTTGTGAGGTGTAGAGGGGTAAAATTTTCATGTACTATATATAATTTTTTTTAATTTAAATAGGCCAGCATGGCCTTTTATTGATATTAAACAAAATTTATCCATATACAAAATGTTTGCCCATTAATTGGCCCAGACCCAAAATATTACACATACACAACAAAGGACCAAATAGGAAAGTAGACGGCCTCTTTCCTTTGCTTTATCTTCATCCATGGGTACAGTACTCCGATAACTTCGATGAAATTCCTACCTAAGCTCTTCATTTTATTCTACAAGCAATGATGAAATTATTCTCAGCTTGTATAATTCTCTTCTTCATTTCGCATCTTGAATAGATAACTACATTGAGTAGGAAATATCCTTCTCCTTCGGATTTTGGACGTGTAAATTCACAAAATTGACTAAGCTTTGAATACATTTCATCTTGGGCATTGTAAATTCCCTCAAATGCCATGAAATCACTCAATCGGAGACTTCTCCATATCACTCATCATAGATCAATACTTCTTCTCCTCAGATAAGTTTATTCCATTTTCCTTCTTCTTTTTACTTGACTTATTCAAAATTATTGCTTATTTTGAATTTTTAACAGGTTAAGCTCAACCAAGGAGCTAATACCACGGGCCTAAAACCCAAATCGAGTATTAATCCAAATAAATCAGGTAAATCCTCCATACAATTTTAATTATCACATACTGTAGTTACCCTCTATTATTTACACAAGCCATGTATGCTCTGCTATCACCCAGCTTAAATTACATAACTTGCCTATTTGTTGTTGTGGTCTACTGGTGAATTCTTGTTTCATAATCGGCTATCCATATTATATTCCCTATTTTGCATGTTCCTAAATCTGAGATTAGGGACCTGAAATTTATCCATGTTCAGTAGAATTTTAGCTTCCTTTGGTAATTGCTGATAAGTTGAAAAAGTTAATCTTTCTATTCCTGCAAAAAAAAAATTATGTTAGCAATAAAATCGGCTACTTTGTTTCCTACCCTGTAGATGTGATTAAGGACCACCTACACCTCTTTCATCAACTCCTGAATTCTTCTTATTTCCATAGCTATTAACCAAGGAATCTCCCAATTTACTTCTACAAAATTCTTTATAGACAAAGAGTCAGTCTCTAAAATCAAAGGAAATAGGTTATGCTTAGTACAGTATTCCAAGACCAATCTCATAGCCATCACCTCAACAATTCTATTATTAGACATCCTAATAGTTCTATATTTTGCAAACACCAGATTTTCCTGATCATCTCTAATACAATAAGCACTAGAACTATAATCAGGATTACCTTTAGATGCTCCATCACTATTGTATTTAAAAAAAACCATCTCTGGGTGCTGACCAGTACACTACAGAACAAGCAAGTCTAGAAGTATAATTTTGAAGAAAACTCAGTAATTCAGGCCATGATTCTAGAATAGATCTAAACTAGGAATATAGTGTTTTAGTCAACAACACTAAATTTCTAGTTATTTCTCTTATCATACTCCATAATGACATCTTACCTCCATGTTTAATGACATTTCTACTTTTCTAAATCTGCCATAAAATGAACATAGGAATACCCTTAAAAATAGGATTTAATTTTGCACTTGTGGAAGCATTCCACCATTTAAACACACTGTCCTTTATTTGTAAGAAATGACCTTTAATACCTGCACATGCTGCAAAATTAACCCATATACCATTAGCATTAGAACATGTTATAAATTGATGCTCAAAAGTTTCATCAATTCCACTATCACAACAACAATAGAGAGCCTCTTCACAAATACCAGTTCTGACCAAAACTTCACCCACTGGCAATCTTTTCTTCTACGGTCTCCAAATGAAAAAGGAAACATCAAAAGGAATATCCTTCATCCATATTCTTGTATAGATCCAAAAACTCTCTTTTTTATTTCTCACAAAGTCCCAGGCAGATCTGACACTGAAATTTCCAGAAACATTCAACACTTACCATGCTTTATCCCAATGTCCATTCTCTTGTTTGCAATTCACATTCTTCTCAGTATGATTACATGCTTCATTCCTATAATTTAACTACAGGAGATCAAAATTCCCATTCTCCATTACTAAAATATAGACTCACTTCTTCTAGATGATAATTCTTATGTATATATATCAATAGGAAATAAGTAATGTAATGCCCCCAACTGTGTCCAATTATCTTACCAAACACTTATATGACCACATTTAGGTACCCACTATATTTATTGATCAAACATATCTCTAGCATCAAGCATGTATTTCCATATAAAAGAATGTAACGCCTCATTTTTCCTAAGTATAATCAAAGTCTCACTACATGAGTATTTATAAATAAAAAAATTGAAACACTCATAATTTTTTAGTTTAGATCCAGCTATTGCATAGAAAATTCAATTAGTTTTCCAGTGATATAAAATTTACCCAAATCTGATAACCGGGTAAGAAGTGATGCAATTTTAAGTTTCAGTCGTTAGACCCCATCATTTTAACCCTTAGCGCATTGTGGAGCTAGTCTAAGTGACGATTGGAAATTTCCAGTGGAGGTACGTAATCTTGGCGCATCACGCTAAAGTCTAAATTAGCATTTGGCAGTTTCCAGTCTCTCTCCATGATTCCACCACGTCGCGATGAACTTCCAGGTCCCATTCAGTGAAGGACCGCGATTTTCCCCACATCGTGCCACAGACCAGTTTCCCAGTTATCCAATTCCAGTGGTTTGGCGTGATAGAGACACGTCGCGCCAAGGCCAAAATTTGGGATCTTCAATTTTCAACTTCCATTTTAAAATTTGTCCAAGGGTATTTGGGTCTTTTTCCATGGCCCTAATTAACCTAAAACACAAAATTTAACCCCTAAACACCCTAAGTAGTCATCATTATTTCAATTCCTCTCACAATCAAAAATTTTCTTTTCAAGAACAAGAAACCCTAGCTTTAAAATTCAAGGCTAATCCTCAAGAACTCACCCAGCACTTCAAGAAATTCATTATCACAAGTATGTTAGATGTTCATCCATAGATTCCTTTTGTCCATGGAGTCCAAGTAACCTATTTAATTTACAAGTTTTGATCTATTCAAGTTATTTGATTTTAAATTGTGATTTCATCCATGAACCTCCATGTACTGATGATTTTCTACTATGTTACCATGAAAGTATTGTTATTGTTCAACCCTCCATGTTTTTATATCATTATTTATTGAATTAAATCATGATTTAGATCTATTATGTTGAATCCATGCTATTCTTATAAGTTCCGTGACATTCCATGATTGTTTTAAACCCTGAACTACAAGTGTTTGATAAAATCCCTACAAGAGTGATTGATTTAAATAAAATTCATCATCTTTTGTCCTTCAAGATTTAGTGTCATTTTACTATTATTGTTTTGAGTCCTAGGGGTATTGAATACCCGAAATCCATAGTTGTTTACTTAGTCTAATATCAGTACATTATAGAATAGTCTTCAGAACATACTGTGAGCATTGTCAGAACAGTCAGTTTCAAGTCTGATAAACGTTGAACAGTCTAGTACTTTAGTGATTGTCAGTTGGGAGTAGGATTTAGCACCGAGAGAGTGTAAGGATGGTGTCTTCCCCGTCAGATAGGCAGAGTCATTAGTAGAAGTCCCTATACTCTAGAACTACGTAGACAACGCAGGGTATGAGAAGTCAGCCATCATATTAGGCTTGACTATCTCGTAGGGGTCACCTGTCAGTTCAGGCTTGACACCCTTAGTCCTTTGGACATTATATCAGTTTAGTGGATCCACATAGCCATCTTTAGTACCCGTTTCATGATATTAACACCCTTCCAACTGGGTTTATAGGTTGAACCCCGATTAGCTTAAATTGGGGAATGTCGATTAGATGATACCTCTCACAGTCTCAGATATAGTCTCAGTTATAGCCCCAGCTTAATTATTTAGTCTTAGTGTTGTTTGACCAAAGCATACAGATTTCAGTTATTTTAGTATTTCAGTTTACAGATTTTGCTCAGTTCATGTTATATGCTAGGTCATGCATCCTCAGTATTTATAGATTTTCATGCATTTTCAGTATCTACAGATTCCATGCTCTCTATTCAATACTCCATGTTTTACATATATATCAAGTTAATTATTAGTTCTGTTCATGAAAGTATGCATACCAGCTAACCTCATTTAGTATACCAATACATTCAAAGTACTGGTCGCATACCTTTTCTTTTGCGTTGTGATATAGTATATCATAGGTTCTAATACTCAATTCCTGGCTCGCAATTAGACTTATCAGATTCTCAGTAGTAGCGATAGTAAGTCCTCATACTTTGAGGACAGGCTTACTTTATTTCATGTCTCAATTAGTAGTTAGTTGGAGTTAGTTGGGGCCTGTCCCATCAACTCATATTCAGCCAGTCAGTTTTAGAGGATTTTCAGACATTAGAGTTAGTTATTCAGTATTCAGACATTACAGTTAGTTATCTAGTTTATCATTATTTTATCAGATTCAATCAGTTATTTCTACAAACTCATAATTTAGTTTTAAATTCAGTTATTAAAACCTTATGGCATGTCAGTATTGTTCCTTATTTATAATCATGTTATCTAGTGCTTATAGCAGGTACCAGCTCATGGGTTAGCTTATGGTCCCTTGGGACTGTAAGCACCGTGTGACGACTAAAGAGTAGTCCCAAGTTATTACAAACTTGGTATCAGAGCCTAAGGTTTTAAAGTGTCTTAGAAAGTCTGAAAGTCGCGTCGAGTAGAGTCTTGTGTATGGGTGTGTAGTGCACCACACATATGGACGAGAGGCTACAAGGCATTTAGGAAAAAGTTTCCCTTCTTTCAGTATTCATGTCGTGCGAGTGAGCATGAGCTCAAGTTAAACTCTCTGTCTAATTTATTTCTTCCTTCCGTTTATAGAACATGTCTCCCAAGAAGAACAAAAGAAGAACGGGAAATCAACTAACCCCTCAGCCCATTTAGGAAGATCCTCTGGATGAGCACGTCTCTCACGTAGAATTTAGGGTTGCGTTCACTACTCTAGCCAATTCAGTAGAAGCACAAAATGAATAGCCAGTGGACAATATTGCTATGACTAGAATTCAGGATTTCATTTGGATGAATCCTCTTTCTTTCACGGGATCTAAGTCTGGAGAGAATCCACAAGAATTCTTAGATATGGTGCAAAAGGTAACGGATGCTATGGGGGTGACATCTAGTCAAAGTGTTAAGGTTGTTGCATGCCAATTGCAGGATATAGACCATACTTGGTTTCAATAGTAGAAGGTAGATAGGAGTGTTGATGCAGGGCCTGTTGAGTGGGAAGAGTTTGCCACAGCTTTCTTAGATAGATTCTTCATATTAGAGTTGAAAGAGGCCAAAGTATTAGAGTTCATTAACTTAAGGCAGGGCAGCATTAGCGTGAGGGAGTATTCCCTTAAGTTCACTCAGTCATCTAGATATGCTCCTCATGTGGTAGATGATAATAGGTCCATAATGAGCAAATTTATGTCTAGAGTGTCTAATAGTGTGGTCAAGAAGTGTAGGACCACAATGTTGATTAGTGAGATGGATTTGTTTAGGCTGATGGTCCATGCTCAATAGATAGAGAAGCAAAAGATTAAGAAGAGGGAGAGAGTAAATAAGAGAGCTAGGATGGGTAATTTTAACTCCAGTCAGCCAAAGTCAAAAGGTGGTAACCGTCCTCAGTTTCATCAAAGGTCTTTAGCCTCGGCACCCTCTTCAGCCAGTGCCCCAGTACCCAAATTCAAAAATAACAATAGGGATAGGGCACCAGGCTCTAAGTCCCAGGTCAGTGTTAGCAGTGCTCATACATATCCTCGATGTCAAAAATATGGCAGACACCATCAGGGTGAGTGTAGAGTGGGTAGTGATATATGCTTCGGGTGTGGAAAGCCAAGCCATCGGATTCAGAAGTGTCGGGTAGTTGCTTAGAAAGGTAGGAATGTGCACCAACAGGGACAGTCCCATTAGTCATCAGTTCCATCCGGTCTCCCAACTCAGCAAGGTGCCGCTTCCAGTACTACCAGTGGTCAGTGTCCAAATAGATTATATGATCTTCAGTCCTGCCAAGATCAAGAATATTCTTTCAACGTAGTTACTGGTACGTTGCAGGTCTTTCACTTATATGTTTATGCTTTACTAGACCCTGGAGCTTCTCTTTCTTTTGTAACTCCATATATAGTCATCAACTTTGGAGTCAGTCCCGAAACTCTAGCAGAGCCCTTTTCGATGTCTACCCTAGTAGGTGTTTCCATTGTAGCCAGATAGGTATAGAGGAACTATTCGGTCACAATATCTCAAAAAGTTACCTCAGTTGATCTCGTGGAGTTAGAGATAACAAATTTTAACATTATTCTCAGCATGGATTGGCTCCACTCATGCTATGCCTCAGTTGATTGTAGAAACAGAATTGTTCATTTTTAGTTCCAAAATAAACCAGTCCTTGAATGGAGGGGTAGTACTACAGCTCTTAGGGGTCAGTTGATTTCGTACCTTAGAGCGAGAAAAATGATATCGAAGGGATGTATTTACCATCTTGTGCAAGTCAAAGACTCTAACTCAAAAACTCCAACTCTTGAGTCAGTTCTAGTAGCAAATGAATTCTCAGATGTATTTCTTGAAGATCTCCTTGGGGTTCCTCCCGAAAGGGAAATCGACTTCGGAATAGACCTTCTCCCAAATACTCAGCCATATCTATTTTTCCATACAGAATGGCTCCAGCTGAACTCAAAGAATTGAAATAACAGTTAAAGGACCTCTTAGATAAGGGATTCATCAGACCCAATGTCACTTTGTAGGGCGCACCTGTTCTATTCATGCATAAGAAAGATGGTTCTCTCAGAATATGCATAGACTACCGTTAGTTGAACAAAGTCACAGATAAGAATAAATATTCACTTCCTAGAATCGATGACTTGTTTGATAAAATTCAGGTTGCCAGCTATTTTTCAAACATAGACCTCAGATCAGGCTATCATCAGCTCAAGGTCAGGGAATGTGACATTCCAAAAATATCTTTCCGAACTCAGTATGGTCACTTCAAATTTCTAGTCATGTCCTTTGGCATTACCAATTCCCCAACAGCCTTTACGGACCTGATGAACCGAGTGTTCAAACAGTACTTAGACATGATTGTTATAGTCTTTATTGATGACATTCTTGTTTACTCTCGTAGCAAAACTGATTATGTAGACCACCTCAGAATAGTACTTCAGACTCTTAGAGCTCACCAGTTATTTGCTAAATTTAGTAAGTGTGAATTCTAGCTAAGATCAGTAGCTTTTCTTGTCCATATTATTTCTGACAATGGAATTAGAGTTGATCCTCAAAAGATTAAGGCGGTGAGAAACTGGCATAGACCCATCTCTCCAATAGATATCAGAAGTTTCTTGGGTTTAGCTAGCTATTACCATCGATTTGTTGAAGGATTTTCTTCTATTGCATCCCTCATGTCCATATTGACTCAGAAAAAAGTTAAGTTTCAGTGGCCAGATTCATGCGAGAAGAGTTTTCAGAAGTTGAAGACTCGACTCACCTCAGCCCCAGTCTTGACTCTACCAGATGGTTTTTTTATGTATTGTGATGCATCCAGGGTAGGTTTAGGTTATGTCCTAATGCAGAAAGGTAAGGTCATAGCCTATGCCTCCAAATGGGTTAAACCTCATAAGAAAAATTACACTACTCATGATCTTGAGTTAGCAGCTGTGGTGTTTACCTTGAAGATTTAGAGGCATTACTTATATGGGGTGCATGTAGATGTGTTTACAGATCACAAAATCCTTCAGTATGTGTTCTCTCAGAAAGATTTGAATCTGCGTCAGAGAGGGTGGTTAGAGTTATTGAAGGATTATAACATGAGTGTTCTGTATCACCCGGGCAAGGTTAATGTAGTGGCTGATGCACTCAGTAGATTATCTATGGGTAGTGTTGCTCATGTTGAGGATGGTAAGAAGAAGTTAGCTCAGGAAGTTCATCAGCTTGCCAGACTAGGTGTTCTCTTAGTCGACTCAGCAGAGGGTAGTGTGTGGGTACAGAGTAGCGCCAAATCATCTCTAGTTTCTGAGGTGAAGGAAAAGCAAGATAGAGATCCCAATCTAGTTATGTTAAAAGAATCAGTCAGAGACTAGAAAGTAGAGGTTTTCTCTCAAGGGGGAGATGGTGTTTTGCGTTATCAGGGTAGATTGTGTGTGCATGATTTGAGGCAATGAATTCTTACAAAAGCACATAGTACCTGTTACTCTATTCATCCAGGGGCCACTAAGATGTACCATAATTTGTAAAAGATCTATTGGTGGAGTGGGATGAAGAGAGATATTGCAAAGTTTGTAGCTAAGTACTCTATATGCTAGCAAGTTAAGATTGAACACTTGAAATCTAGTGGGTCCATGCAGGAGTTCAGTATTCCCACTTGGAAGTGGGAGGAAGTGAACATGGATTTTGTGATAGATTTGTCGCATACCCGTCATCATCATAATTCTATTTGGGTTATCGTAGACAGGATGACCAAATCAGCTCATTTCTTTCCAGTCCATACCTCTTATACAGCCGAGGACTATGCCAAACTCTATCTCAGAGAGTTGGTCAAGTTGCACGGAGTTCCAGTGTCTATTATCTCTGATAGAGATACCCAGTTTATCTCTCACTTCTGGAGAGCATTCAAAAATGGTCTTGGTACCCAAGTCCACCTCAGTACAATTTTTCACCCTCAATCAGATGGTCAAGTAAAAAGGACCATTCAGACTCTAGAAGATATGATGAGAGCATGCGTTGTTTATTTCAAGGTTAGTTATGACTCCGTTTGAGGATTTTTATGGTAGGAGATATAGATCTCCAGTTGGTTGGTTTAAAGTAGGTGAGGCCACAGTAGTAGGGCCTAACTTGGTGTTTGATGCGTTAGAGAAAGTTTAGTTGATCAAAAAAGGTTTAGGGTTGTTCAGAGCCGACAAAAATCGTATGTTGATGTGAGGAGAAAGGATCTCGAGTTTGAGGTCGGTGATCTTGGGTACTTGAAAATCTCTCCCATGAAAGGAGTGAAGAGATTCGGCAAGAAAGGGAAACTTAGTCCCCGATATGTCGGTCCCTTCAGAATTCTAAGTCATTTCAAAAAGTTAGCTTACAAGCTTGAGTTGCCTTCAGATTTATCCTTAGTACACCCAGTGTTCCATGTCTCATTGTTGAAAAGTGTATTGTTGATCCAACTGTAGTTGTTCCTTTAAAAATTGTAGAGATTCAGAAAAGTCTTTCCTATGAGGAGGTTCCAGTCAAAATTCTTGATCGTCAAGTTCGTAGACTAAGGAACAAAGAAGTTTCATTAGTCAATGTTCTTTGGCGAAATAAGTTCGTTGAGGGAGCCACTTGGGAAGCAGAGGCGGATATGTGGACCAAGTACCCTAATCTTTTCTCCGCGAATCCATATTCAGTATAAGGTACTAATCTTCTTAAGATTTATCTCTATCATGCTCAATTTTAGTTGCATATCATGTTCATGTCAGTTGACCATTTACTAATCAGTTCAGTCATGTAATCCATGCACCAGATATGCATGTTTAATGTGTAAGCTCAGTCCATCAATTTTCTTCATCTTAACTAGTTTTATTCGAGGACGAATGATCCCAAGGGTGGAAATTATAATGCCCCGTATTTCCCTAACATAATCTAAGTCCCACTGCATGAGTATTTGTAAATAAAAATTTTGAATCACTTATCATTTTTAAGTTCAGATCTAGCCATTGCGTAGAAAATTCAATAAGCTTGCCAGCGATATAAAGTTCGCACAAATATGATAACCGGGTAAGAAGTTATGGCAATTTTAAGTTTCAGTCATTAGACCCCATCATTTTAAACCTTAGCATGTCGTGGAGCTAGTCTAAGAGACGATTGGCAATTTCCAGTGGAGGTACGTAATCTTAGCGCATTGCGCTAAAGGCCAAATTGGTATTTGGTTGTTTCCAATGTCTTTCCGTGATTCTGTCGTGTTGCGGTGAACTTCTACGTCCCAATCAGTGAAGGAACGCAATTTTGCCCATGTCGCGCCATAGACCAGTTTCCCAGTTGTCTAATTCCAGTGGCTTGGCACAAAAGCAGTGCGTCTCACCAAGGCCAAAAATTGGGATCTTCAGTTTTCAGCTTCTATTTTTAAATTTGTTCAGGGGTATTTAGGTCTTTTTCCACGGACCTAATTAACCTAAAACACGAAATGTAACCCCTAAAACCCTTATGTAGTCATCATTTTTTCAATTTCTCTCACAATCAAAAATCCCCTTTTCAAGAACAAGAAACCCTAGCTTTCAAATTCAAGGCCAATCCTCAAGAACTCACCCAGAACTTCAAGAAATTCATTATCCCAGGTATGTTAGATGTTCATACATGAATTTCTTTTATCCATGGAGTCCAAGTAACCTATTTAATTTATAAATTTTAATCTATTCAACTTATTTGACTTTAAATTGTGATTTCATCCATGAACCTCCATGATTTTCTACTATGTTACCATGAAAGTATTGTTATTGTTCAACCCTCCATGATTTTATATGATTATTTATTCAATTAAACCATGATTTAGATCTATTATGTTGAATTCATGCTATTCCGATAAGTCCTATGACATTACTATGATTGTTTTAAACTCTGAACTACAAGTGTTTGATAAAATGCCTACAAGACTGATTGATTTAAATAAAAGCCCTCATGTTTTTTCCTTCAAGCTTTAGTGTCATTTTACTAGTATTGTTTTGAGTCCTGAGGGTATTGAATTCCCAAAATCCATAGTTGTTTACATAGTATAGTATCAGTACATTATAGAATAGTCTTCAGAACATACTGTAAGCATTGTTAGAACAGTTAGTTACTAGTCAGATGAACTTAGAATAGTATAGTATTTCAGTGTCTTTCAGTTGGGAGTAGGATTTAGCACTGAGAGAGTGTAGGGATGGCGGCTTCCCCATCAGATAGGCAAAGTCATTAGTAGTAGTCCCTATACTTCTGAACTACATAGCCAGCATGGGGTATGAGAACTCACCCGTCATATTAGGCTTGACTATCTCGCAGGGGTCACCCATAAGTTCAAGCTTGACACCCTTAGTCCTTTGGATATTATATCAGTTTAGTGGATCCACATAGCCATCGTTAGTACCCGTGGAACGGTATTAATACCTTTCCAACTAGGGTTATAGGTTAGACCCCGATTAGCTCAAATTGGGGAATGTCGGTTAGATGATACCTACCACAGTCTTAGATATAGTCTTAGGTACAGTCCCAGCTCAATTATTCGTTCTTAGTGTAGTTTGACCAAAGCATACAGATTTTAGTTATTTTAGTATTTCAGTTTACAGATTTTACTCAGTTCATATTATATGCTTGGTCATGCATCCTCAGTATTTATAGATTTTCATGCATTTTCAGTATCTACAGATTCTCTGCTCTCTATTCAGTACTCCATGTTTTACATGCATATCCAGTTAATTATTAGTTCTGTTCATGAAACCATGCATACCATCCTACCTTATTTAGCATACCAATTCATTCAAAGTACTGATTGCTTACCTTTTCTTTTGCGCTATAATGTATTATATCATATGTTCTGATGCTCAATTCTCGAGTCGTGATTAGACTTATCAGATCCTCAGAAGTAGCAGTGGTGTGTCCTCATACTTCGAGGATAGGCTTACTTTATTTCATGTCTCAGTTAGTAGTTAGTTGGAGTTAGTTGGGGCCTATCCCATCAACTCATATTCAATCAATCAGTTTTAGAGGCTTTTCAGACATTAAAGTCAGTTATTCAGTATTCATACATTACAGTTAGTTATCATGTTTATACATATTTTATCAGATTTAGTCAGTTATTTCTACAGACTTATATTTCAGTTTTACATTCAAATATTAAAACCTTATGGCATGTCAGTTTTCTTTCGCATTTATGATCATGTTATCCAATGCTTACAGTAGGTGCTAGCTCATGGATTAGCTTGTGGTCCCTCGGGACTGTAAGCACCGTGTGAAGTCTAGGGGTAGTCTCGGGTCATTACAAAGAACCATCCCTCCACTCCACTAGTTGTGGTCTAACTTTTTAACAATATTTAGTCCACATGAAATTGGTCCATAAAGATTTTCGAGTTCTAAAACTCCACCATAGTTTAACAAACATGGGTTTAGTAACATCAAATAATGATCTAAAACCCAAACTCCCTTCATCTTTAGGACTGCAAATATCATCCCAAGCCACCCAATGCTTTTTTTTTTCCACTTCTTTAAAGTTCCATAGGAATCTATCCAAAATCCTATCTAAATCATGAATAAAACACTTAGGAGGATTAATGGCAGATGATAAATAAATGGGAATACTTCATCATATATTCTGCCATTCCACCAAGTAATTAGACTTCCCTTAAATTTGACATCAACAAGATCACAGGAATTCAGACAGAAAGAAAAATCGTCATATTCTTAAGGATAAACATGTAGTCCTCCAATCTTCTTTTCATCGCTCAGAATGACATTAAAATCACCACCACTCAATTAAGGAAGTTGCATTACCAAATTCAAAGTATATAAATAATCCCATAGTGCCAGTCTTTCTTGTGCATCATATTTGGCATATATTATTGTAAGTAAAATTGATTGACCAGATTCCAAAAACAACAGCCTTAAAGTTAAATATTGTTCAGCATCAAGAATGAGATCCACATGAATGTGTTCCTGAACAAATACCCAAATCTTACTATTTTGATTGTAATTTCCATAAGGTATTCCTAATCTCCTCTTGTATATTTTAATCTGCATCACATTCAAAAAAGGCTCTATCTAAGCTATTATATAAAATTTATGATGTCTATCCAACATTTGAATTCTATGGAAAGAATTTTGAGACCTTACAGACCTCATATTCTAAAATAATACTTTTAGACTTATTTCTGAACAGCTTTAATATTTTTCTTTGAATTTGACCTCTTAGGAACTGTATCACCCCTACTCCTGGTATTGTTACTCTTAGAAACAATCATTGATGATAAACCTACTTCTTTGAAAACTTGATGAGCATTATTCTTATTATTAATCTCTTCCTTATCTTCTAGGGGTTGAATATTACATCCTATTTATTGGTTCTCTCTATCATTTATCTGATATGATACAATATCATGCAAGACTTTTCCAGGACTGGATTTGAAATGAAATCACAACATCGTATTTTCCTCTCTTCTCCAAGCCTATCATCTCTAACATCAACAAACTGTCTGATTTCTTTCGATATGATCTAACCAACTCAACCTTTTCTAATGAGGTATCAATCTGCAAAGGTTTTTGATAAATGGCATTTTCTAATTGATATTATAAATCCATTTGTTTCACCTGCTCATTATTGTTACTTCAATTACTTATATTTAACTATTGTTTCTCCTCATTCTTCTCTTCTTCTATAGCCACTTTGTGTTCAACTATTACCAGTGAACTAACTGACTCTTCCTTCTTTGTTTTCATAATATTCATATTTTTTTCCACCTTGTCTTCATTGAATTGATCTTCCTGCACTGCATTTGAATTTATGCATTCCTTATCAACTTGCACTATATTATGATTCTCCCTCTGTTGATCAGTTGTGTTGTTGAGTGTCTTGACAAGATGCTCTTTACTGTGCACTATTGTTGCATTACTATGAAAAGTCTTCTCTACCAATTCTCTAGTTCCATCTGTGCCTATAATACCTTGGTATGCACTATAAGGCTCTTTGCTCTATTTTTCTTCAGGAATCTTTTCATTTAAAGCTTCAAATTATTGTTAGTGTTGAGGGCATTAGTTCTCAATTCAGCCTTTTCACTTATGAATTCTCCCTTCTTTTTTGTAAAAAATCCATTTGTGGGATTCCATTTAGAAAACATTGTACCCATATACTCCTTTCTTAGTTGTGGAAATTCCCCTGATGATGCACCATGATCATGTTTATTAGTTCTTTCTTTTAATTCTGGAAGCAACACTCTATAATACTCTTCAGTATGCCCTTGTAACTTGCACCTCTTGCAGTAAGATGGACGTTCATCATATTGAATTTTAACCTTCATAATCTTATTCTCCTAACTTTCACTACCTTCTATCTCCATGTGAATAAATTTGGGTTTTTCTGCAAGCAAGTCCAGCTAAACTTTTACCCTAGCACAACTAGGGCGAGTCTAATTAATGGTTGTTGAATCAAGATGTAGAGTTTTTCCAACTGATGAAGCCAGTCAAAATAACACCTCTTTAACAAAGAATGTTAGTAGTAGATCTAGAAAAGAAATCCAAGTGGTGACCTGTGTCGTTTCCTCCTTTGGCATAAAGTTTGCATCATAAATAAATGGCCTCATTTGATATGCATAACCATCCTTCGCAATAATGTAATAAACATTTTCAACTAGAATATTTATGTTATCCTTAATACATTCAAATCTCATAAGCACGTGTCTATTCTGCAATAATCCAATTTTGTATTCACCTATAATTCCATATTGTTTTGGAATCAATTCCCTTAATTCAGCAATGTCTGGCCATCCGTATGAGACTTTACCTACAACAGCATATTGTAAATTCTCAATTATATTCATTCTTGTTACTTCCTATTCAATCCATTTGAATGTATGTATTCCATTAATAAAAGTAGATTTCTTTACTGGAATAGGATCAACATCTATTACTTTCTCATGAGAAATAGAACCTTTCAATAAGTTAGCATAATTTTTCCTAGGGTTATTAACTTCATCTCCAAGCTTTTGTAAATATTGTGTATTCCTATTGGAAAGTGGGGAAAATCAGATATTGAAAGAGGTTCCATGCCAGTCACCAGAGGTGGCTGGCCGGCCGCCGTTACCATGACGACTTAGGGCTTCAGGGTGTATTTGATTTATTCTAGTATAAATCCATGAAATTGACTGAGTTTTGAGTGCATTTCATCTTGGGCATTTGAGTTGTTTTTATCTTTTTTCTATTTGTACTTTTCTATTTCATTGCATGTACTATATATAAAAAGAAAGGAAAACTACTTTTTTTATGGGGGACAAAAAGTCAAAGTTACCCACTATAAGAGTCATTCCATGTAAGTTATTGTATTTATTTTTTAAAAAGTTTTATCACTTAAGTGGATCTTTTTTTATCTGATTCAATCATATCCATACAAAGGTCTAAACACCATTAAGTGTTCGCTGCTTTACTCCACAAACAAATATTTTGATGCAAGAATTCATTGAATATCATTACTTAATATAATCTAAGGGGTCGTTTGGTAGAGTGTAAGAATAACGTAAACTATGGTGTATTAGTAATGCTTGTGTTAGTTATGCTTGCATTAGTTATGCTTGTATTTTTCTTATGCGGTGTTTGATTTGATGTATTAAAAATAACATGAACTACATAATTGTTTTAAAAAATAATTTTTAGAGTAATATCCTCCATATATATGTTGAAAAGAATGTGAAAAAAAAATTTAGGGATAATAGTGTCTTTAATCCTATTAATGCATGCAGTGGATCCATTGCGTTGCTAATACCATAGATTTTGAGGTATTAGTAATACACACCTCAATGCACAATAGAGTGTATAACTAATACAAGCATTATTTATAAATAGAATGAAAAAATATATCAAACAAGGTACTAATAATACACATTAAACTAATGCATGCATTAGCTTTCCAATATACTCTACCAAACGACCCCTTAAGACATTAAATCATTACTTTCTTCGTTCATCTTTATTTATTCAGTATATTAAAAACGGATATATAATAATATTTTTCCAGTTCAAAAAATTAATGGATAATTTATAATTTGTGTTCATTTTATCCTTACTATTAAATATTATTCATTATCCGGTGTATTTTTCTAAACACTAAATTTATTATATTCAAAGGGTGATATGATAAAATTATCTCTAATATTTAGTGTTTCTAGTGTTTCTTAAGATGCATGTCAAGTCAACGATGAACATGTAAAAATGAATGTGTCAATTATATATTTATATTTATTGCTAGTGATCTTCTTATATAGCATTAATATATTTTTAAAATATGTTATTAGTATATAATTTAAATTTTATGAGGGGTTATATCATTTATGTTATTTAAATTTTATACTTATTAATTGTTTAACTCAACATATTGAAATGTTAGAAAACAAGCAGTTTCAATATATCCACCATCACTAGAGAACAAATATTAATTACTGTTTTATTCGAATTAAACCATTATACCTTCCCACGTGATGTGCGGAGGCTATTAGATTAAACTAAATTGTGATTTTATCTACTTAAATGCATTAGGATTATTAAGTTTACAAATACCTAATTATTACTTTATTTTTCAAGAAATATGCCCATGAATAAAATGTTATTAAACTAAAGAAATAAACTACATAGTTACAATCACCGTATATTTTCATCTTGCGAATTGTTGTTGAAGTTTGAGTCTTTTATATGCAAATATCGTCGTAAGATTTTATCCAACTTTCTTTTTCTTTTTTCTTTTAATGAAATTTACCATCATATTCTCACAATTCTTTTTCATTTCATTCGATTTCAATTAAACCAATAAATAAAAAATTCAAGTTGTGTGAATGCATTTTCTCCCAATATGATGTTTCAATAGTTGTGGAAAATTCATCTCTTGTCAAATTTATCCAAAAGTTGATAATCTAACAAAAATGTCATATTTTTATGGTTCAAAATATAAAATCTAATATATAGATATTTGATTTTGTCTTTCTGTGTCACGAACCAAAAACTCGAGTCATGATGACACTTATCGGGGCTAAGCCTTGACAAGTAAGCCAATCACCAAACTGATATGTAAATGAAATCACAACACAAATCTTAAGGCGAGACTTCTAGAACAAAGTCAAACCATACATGCAAAAGATAATTGAAGTCCACACCACAGTAAAACCATAAACCATCCTAAAATCTGGTGTCACAGTGTAAGAACAATCTACATACACTCAAATTCTAAAAATACAACTAATAATCCAAAAAGAAACACAAGTCTGTCTCCAAATACAAAACAAGACATAAACTAGATAGGATAGGGTAGGAGGCCAACTCTAGAAACAAAGAACGACCACTGCCTCGGATGTATTAAATCATGCTCAAATTCAGCTATCGCGCGGCACACTAGTACCTGAATCTGCACCGAAAGGGCATAGTAGGTGTGAGTACGGTTCACTTGTACTTAGAAGGTATCATAGGCAGACTGAGCAAAGTAGAAAATAAAGTAAATACTCACTGCGAGGTCATCACCTGCAAGCAGAAAATATCTCAAATGGTAGCTCAAACCATCTCCACTAATAGTTCTAAATATAGCACATAAATGGGAGAATAGGTACGTAAAAGAAATAGAAAAGGCATGCATCAGATAAAAATATGAAAACACAACACTCAAGATGCATACATGAATGATATACAATGAGAATGATAATGATGATGATGTGATATTGATCGAGATTATCGCATAACTTTCGTATACACCTATCGAGCATTAGTGCATCCAGGTAGGCTCCATGGGGCATTTCGCAACTCATATACAATCTCAATACTCAATCCTAGTCTCAATATCCATATCTTTTCTCCCACTTATGGGCTATGACAGATGATTTTGTAACAGTGTCTCATTTCTGTTAAAAATTAGTATCTTCATAATTGTACAAATATTTCATGAATGTAAGTATGATATGATGATGTACTATGCATAACCCAACCAGTATGTAGATATAAAATCCAGCCAATACACACGTACATAGTCTTGAAATCCACTCTAAATAACAAGCATCCATGATTCAATATAAGTCATGTACCATTAAAGAAAAATATTCAAATAGTACATCGTTAATATCACATTAACCCCTACTTAGGTCATTTTCTATCATGAAGAAAACAACCCAAGGTATACAAAAGTCCAACAATATCAGATAAGGCCCACACAGAGGCCACACATAGAAATTATCATCCCATATCACCAATAATAACAACGTAATCCCCCGCACGGGCACACAAAAGTAATAACATTATTTTCAAGATTATTACCCATACCTATAGAATGCTTTTATAAAAATATTAACACCCAACCCATTCTGAGGAAAGTTAAGCCATAAACTACCTTGTGATGCTGAAATTCAAGTCAAAAGCCCTTCATTGGATCTTTTTCCCTCTCAAACAGTCCCAGAATCAACTAAAACATACGAATATAGAATCTACGTGTCACAATAAATCCAATGATACTCATATTGCCTATTTTTAAATGGAGGTCAAAACGAACCCCCAAAATAGGTTTTGGAAAAAAAGGGTAAAACTGAAATTTTTGTTTGTAAATACATTACCCATGATTTAAGTAAGCCATAGAATAAAACCAAGTGAAAATGGGCTAAGATGGGGTTTAAATTGAAGAAAATCCATTTTAGGCCTTCTGGGATAAAATCTTCAAATTTCACTTTTGATATTATGTTTTAACGAGTTTTATATTATGAGAATTAAAGTAAAATAATTAAAATAGTGATTTTGGATCTTAACCAAGCTTAAAGGTGGAATAAATTGCCCAAAATCCTCTCAACCCAAAGCTCAAAGTCTTAAAAATGGGAGAAAAATGAGAAAAAGGAAAATTTTATACTATGCTAAGATGTCACTTAACACCTTAAGCGGTCACCGCTAAAGTGGTCAAGTGCCGCTTAAGCGGTATTTGTTGGGCATGCACCTTCTGCATAAGCGGAAAAAGGGCTGCTTAAGTGGGATCCGCTTTATCATCCCCCAGTTGGTGAGTCGGGGCACTTAAGTGATTAGTTGCCCGCTTAAGCGGCCTTGTCTAAGGCGACCTAAGTGTCGCTTTAGCGGTTGTACCAGCTGGGACTTGAAAATTTTTCAAGACTCCGCTGACCCCTCAGGATTCACCCGAAGTACCGAGAACGTAAACAAACTATGCTACCCTATCAAATTTGACATTCCGACTCAGTGACTATGTCTGTTTTTTTGAAAAGAGGTTGTTTTCATATAATTGACCCACGAGATCCAATTTCACAACTTCCTGAATCAAGGGTCAAAATGAAACATAAAAGCCATAAAATAGATCCAACCATGCAACTAACCCCAAAATCAGCATTTAGGATCTGTTAGCACAATATGTTTTGCCATCCGATACACATAACAACAAATGTTAACCAAAGTCAACTTTAAAACCTTTTTAACCTCCAAAACACAAACTTTCTACAATCGCACCAAAATTTATTGAGAACCATGAAAACCATTCTCATACTCTAGAAACATCACATAGCTACTACGGAGAGGGGTAAAATGGTCAAATAGATATATATAAAAAATTCACAAAAATCAAGCCCTTACAATATCCGCTACTAAGAATCTAGTTCGTCATCGAACTAAAGGCAAGCAAAATACATAAATCAGCTAAAAGTTGGGGGTAGCTACTACGCATGTCGGACTCAACCTCTCAAGTAGACTCATCCATAGGATAGTGTCTCCAATGGACCTTAATATCCGAAATATCTCTAGAATGTAATCGCCTAAAATCTCTAGCTAAAATGGAGACTGGCTCCTTAGCAAAGGACAACCTCTCATCTAACTTCACTGTGTCCCAACGAATGACATGAGACTTATCCAAAATGTAACGCCGTAGTATGGATGCATGATATACTGAATGAATAGTTGAAAAGTTTGGGGGCAATGCTAACTCATAAGCTACATCCCCAATCATCTAAGAAATATCAAATGGCCCAATATACCTAGGTCTAAGATTGCCCCTCTTCCCAAACCTTATCATGCTCTACATGGGTGAAACACGAAGAAAGACTCGATCACTGACACTAATCTCAAGGCATAAAGACTATGATCTTCATAGCACTTCTACCTACTCTAAGTTGCTCAAAGTCTATCCTGAATGACCTGAACCCTATCCGAAGACTCCTGAACCAAGTTTGTACCTCGGGGTCTAATATCAGAAACCTCAAACCAACCAACTAGATAGTGATAATGTCTAACATATAATGCCTCGAAAGGTGCAATCTCAATATTAGAATGGTAGCTATTATTATATGAAATCCCCATCAAGGACAAATATTGCTCCCACTAACCTCCAAAGACCATATCATAAGCATGGAGCATATCCTACCAAACCTGAATAGTCCACTCTGACTGACCATCGATCTGGGGTGAAAAGTTAAGGTAACATTAACTCGATTACCCAACTTCTCCTGAAATATATTTATGAAGTAAGAAGTGAAGACTAAATCTCTATCGATATAACAGACATGAGTACACCATAGAGATGAACTATCTCATGAACATAGATACAGGCCAACCTACCAGCACTAAAGAAAACCTAAATAAGAATGAAATTAGAAGATTTGGTCAATCGATCTAGGATGACCCAAACACTGTCAGAACCACGAGAAGTGTGAGGAAAACCCGTCACAAAGTCTATAGAGATTCATTCCTATTTCCACTTGGGAATGGGAACCTTCTAAAGCAAACTACCAGGACTCAAATACTCGGCCTTCACTTGTTGGCAGCAAAGGTAACGAGTTACAAAGGGCACTACATCTTTCCTCATACCACTCTACCAGTAGTGATGTCTCAAATCATGATACATATTAGTCACTCCTAGATGAAAGAAATACTTAGAACAATGAGCCTCCTCCAAAATCAGGCTCACCCATTTACCCACTCTCGACATATAAACTCTACCTCCAATCCTTAAAACACCATCGGAGTCAAGTAAGGCTTCCTTAGATTGCCACTCAACACCTTATCCCAAATCACTGTCGAACCAACATCATCAAACTGATGAGCCTGCATCTACTCCATTAAAGAAGATCTAGCTAATAACGCTCAACTTACACGTCAATTTAAGTGCAAGGCAATCATTGTCAATATATTTACCCAACTTTGAGTCGGTGGCAAATCTATAAGAAACAATATGAGTGACGATCAAATTAGCTCAAAATAATAGATACTCACTAAAATTTAAACCAAGAGTACAAGAGTGTAAAAGCGTGGGAGGGGGGTTGAAAGGTGTCACAACTAATATTTCTTTTGGGGATTTTCTAGTATTATTGGGGTTATGAATAATTAGATTTTAATCAACTAAGAGCGGATCTTGGGAATATTCCTTTCTAGAGGCAACTTATGCATGAAAGTGTGATGACTTGATGCAAATTCTGAACACTAGTGATGTGGTAGGCTAGGTTGGAAGTCCTCGAGGCTATTTTGTCAACAAAACCTCTAGGGTGTCACTCATTGACCCTTTTGAGTACCTAACGAGTGCATAAATTTAAACTACCTAGTACCTCAATTAGGCACCCCTATTTTTAAGATGGTGCCCTAAGTATAGCCAACCTCATAATCACCCATATGTCTAAGATAGTAAAAAAATAGCCAAGTAAACCCAATAATTATCTATTATTGTCTTAGTTCCCACATCCCTCTTTTAAGGATGATGTGGGTTCCAAAAAATCACCCAAACCCCTTTTTCGAGGATGGTTTAGTCTTTCAAGAGCTTGGGATTTTTACCTACAAACCCATTTTGAGTATTTGAGGCTTTCACCCATAAATCCCAACCAATTTAATCAAACAATAATAGAACCCAACATCACAAAATAGTAAATACACAAGTAAATCACATCCCACACATAATTTCACCCTAATCTCGAATAATCCTAAGAGGAAGAACTATCTACACATAAAAAATATTAAGCAAGATATACCCAATAACCTCCATTGATTAGATTTATAAAAGACTAAGTAAATGTTACTTCATACTTTGAACATCCATAAATCTTCAATGGGTGTTAGCTAATCCTTCACTTGGAAGCTACTCAAATATATTCTTTACCCAAAATTAATACAATGTTTTTTTTCTCCAATAATGGAGGCTAAGGGCTAGAACAAAAGTTCCAATATTGGGAATTGAATGATTCCCAAAAGGATAGGGTTTGAGTCTAAAAAGGGGAAATTTGGGAACAGTTGTGTGCATTTACATCTTTGCCCTTTGTTTTTTTTGCTAAGTCGCGATCGCAGAATATTGTCCACAATAGCATCTACCGAGACTACGATAGAATCATGCGATCGCGGTTGCTGACCTTCTTGATTGACCGCGATCGTGACCCTCAGACCGCAATCACGGTAACTGAGGCCTATTTCTGTTGTAGGTCTTCCAGCTGCATTTTTTTCCTTCTTTTGATCTTTTTCAACTCGCATCCACATATTTTTACCTCATCACCATTGTGCCAACAAAATATGGATATTAGTGTATCTAATCACATACACTGTCTCAATTATTCACTCAAAACATGGTAATGTGCATGAATGATGAGTGCGGATGAGCGGTTAATTCACCACTCATCACTAGCCTCCACAAATACCAAAATTCACCCAGGTGTTGACCTATCAATCCGAACCACCTGAATAACCCAAGATCGATCCTCTAAGTCCAAAGGCCTCTCCTGGGTCAAAAGATGTACCATACTACTCATACAAGTCAACTTCTGTCTCAAGGCATCCGAAACCATATTATCCTTGCCCAGATAATTGTAATACCCCATACTTCTACCAAGCTTGAAATCATCCCAAGTATGTTAGAAACTTACTTTTAAGGATGAATCCACTATTATATACGTGGAATTTTTAATATTTTCACTTTTTTCATGTGGAAAATTGAATTAGCTTCCAACGATACCAATTTCTTCCAAATTCGATATTGGGGTAGAAAGTTATGGCCATTTTACAAAAAGCAGTCAAAACTACCCAGGTGCGACGATGAGTGCCGATGGACCGTCGAGCTAGCGACGGACTGTCGCCCAAACCATCGCAGTGCAGGTAGTGAGACCACCTTCTGCCTAAGGGTAATGTCTCAGGCCGATGGACCGTCGAGCTAGCGACGGACCATCGCCCAAGTCGTCGCAGCAGAGGCAGTGAACCCCTATTTTGCCCAGGTGCGACGGTCAGGACCAACGAACCATCGACCCAGCTATGGACCATCGCACCTACCGTCGTATAGTTCATTTAGTTATTTTAAAGTCATTTTTAAAAGGGTATTTGGGTCTTTTCCACCCGTTTTAACCCCAAATTATATCGGACCAAGGCTCATAAGTTCATTATCCATCCACAATATCAAATTAGGGTTTTCTCTCAAAGATAATCCCCAAGAACAAGATCCAAATCATTCTTCAAGAAACTAAGAGATTCCAAGTTCTTCAAGTCCAAGAACTTCAAGAAACTCACAACCCAGGTATGTCATGTTTAGATTCGTGGGTCCCTTTGACCCATAAAGCTCAAGAATATCTTTTCAAAATCCAAGATATATGTATTTATGAATGTTCATGATTTAAATCGAATTGAAATTCATATTCATGATGTTGTGGGGTTTTAATTCATGTTTGAAATTACATATTTCAATGATTGACCCTAGGATGTGGTGATTTGCATAATAATCATGATAAACTCTTAAATTTACACGTTGATTGATATATCCATGATTATTAGATATGTTGATGATTGTATAACCAAAGCATGCTCCCCATGTGTTCGATTAAATGCCTATGTGAAGGAAAAGTGTCATACTAGTATGATAATATGAAATCCCCAATCGTGTACAAGTTTATGTATGTCAAATGTTTGATGAAATGACTTAGTCAGTGAACTATGGATACATGTGTAGACCTTGTGGTGCTTTAGAACTTTTACTTCATGAAATCTCCAACTTATTGTATTATGGATTATGATGTTAGTCATGTATTCAAGAAAGTCATGCTTTGTCAGTTTCATGCTATTGAGTCCTGGGGGTACTTGTACCGATAATTTAGTTGTGTGCCTAGAGCCAGTGTCATGTTTTCAAGATACTCTCAGTCAAGCCATGTCCATAGAACTCAGTTAGTCATGTGACTCAGGAAAGCTCAGTAATATAGCAATCTTAGTACTATTTTGTTAGTTAACAAAACTCAGTTAATTCAGTCCAGTTCAGTTCAGTAATCCATGTTCAGTGTCTATTCAGATGGGAGTAGGAATTAGCACCGAGTCAACCTAAGGATAGAAACACACACTGTCAGATGAGGGTGTGATTCTTAGAAGTCATCCTTACATACCAGAACTATGTAGCCAGCATAGGTCGAGACATCAACACTGTCAGATGAAGGTTGATGAGGTGGATAAACACTGTCAGATAAGGGTCCCACCGTTCTCTTTTGGGGACACTATCAGATGAGGGTCACCCATAGCTTGTCCTTACCGGTGGTGCGGTATTGACACCCTTCTAATTGGGGTTACAGATTAGACCCCAACTCAGCTATAATGCATTATTTGGGGCATATTGGTTAGATGACTACTTCCCACCATTTTAGTAACAAATTAGGACTGTCAAATACAGTCATTCCGTCTCAGTAAAAGAACTCAAATAGTTCTTCAGATTTCAAGACTGTTAGATACAGTCAACTCAGAATAGTACGGAACTCAGCTAGTTCCATCAGAACCTAGACTATCAGATACAATCGCTCAGTATCAGTATCTCATATTATCAGTACTCAGACTCAGTAATCATGTTATCACAAACTTACTTACAGTTACTATATATTCATGCATGTATTCTCACATTCATGTTATCCATTCAGTTAGTATAGTTCATGCATGTGAACCCATTGTATTCAGCCTACCTCACATACATACTAGTACATTCAAATATACTGTCGCATTTACGCTATGGTGTTTTATACCATTGGTTCAGAAGCACGAGCCCCAGAGCATCAGTAGCATTCCAGTCTCAACAGTCAGAGTTAGCAGTGAGTCCTCATCCTTCGAGGACATGACCATTACTTTATTATCTCATTAATTAATTTATTTTAGTAGTTGGAGTTAGTTAGGGAAATGTCCCATCAACTCCTTATTCAGATAGTTTAGAGGCTTTCGGACTAGCATGTTCAGATAGTTATTTCAGTTATTTTGGGTATTTCATACCCCACCCAGATGTTATATTTTAACAGATATTAAGTCTCAATTTTGAACCTTACGGCCTTACAGCCTTTATTTTTGTATTTATACAGTATATTATGTAGTGTTCAGGTACAGATATCATTCATGGGTTAGCTTGTGGTCCTTCGGGGTCATGAGCACCATGTAGCTTTTCAGGTACCAGATTCGGGGCATTACAATGATAGAGAATAATAAGGTCATAATTCTTAAGAAACTAAAGCCAATGATGTTGCCTCATATTAAGATATCATTGGGTAAAGAAATACTGAATGCTACGGTGATCCAAGATTATTTCACAACAAACTCCATATAAATAGTGAATCCACAACTTCAAGGAAAATACAACTGCACATAACTCCAAAACATGGCTACGGTAATTATTGTCATGGGAATTCAACTACCGTGAAGCATACGCAATCAGATTACCCTCTTGAATAAAGACAATACCTAACCCAATACCAAAATCATTACAAAAGACGATTAAGCCCACGCTCTTTTTGGGCAAAGTCAAGATAGGATATAATGTCAATAAATCCATGATCTTTTAAAAGCCGTCTCACAATCATTGAACTACTAAAAGGAAATCTTATTCTGAGTTAACTTGGTCAATAGACCTGTAGTAGATGACAAACTCTCAACAAAGCGCCGATAGTAACTTGATAGCTCAATAAAACTCCAAAACTCGATAGGAGAAGTAGGCCTAGCCGAATCACAAACTGGTGTAATCTTGCCCAGATCAACCATGATACCATCCTCAGTCACAACATGACCCAATAAAGAGACAGTGATGAACAAAAAATTATACTTGGAGAACATAGCATATTAATGTGCTATAGAAATATAGCACTTCTGATGCTTTAAACGAGGAAATATGCTAGTTTCTGAGGTTATTTTGTTAGATATGATGCTTTTTAGGTATGTTTTGTAGGAAATCATGTTTTGGATACTACGTTTGTGAAAAGGATGAAAAAGGTGTTTTTTGCAACTTTTTGGAGCAATTATGGATGTTCGAGACACTCTCCGGCTTAATCATAATCAAAGCATATTTGATAATTGAAGAAAATATAAAATGATAAGTCCCAAAACCTACTAAGTCATCCTACGAACCACAAGTAAGACCTACAGACAACAGATAGGCAAATCAAGTGCCAGAAGTCCAAACTCCCAAGAGTTGAACTTGAAGGAATTTTTCACACGCTACCTGCACGTTGTACCTACGCCCAAGGTCAGGATTGTAGCTACCTGCGCTAGGGTCTGAGCACAGGTACAGACCACATGTAGCCACCAACCTAATTTTTTCATATTTCATTCGGGCTTTGGTTTTAGGGTTTTCTCTTGTACTATAATTACCCTTTATGTATTTTTTAATAGGAGTTACACACTTTGGATACTCACAAACATATTTTGATTCCAAGATTTGATTTTGATCTTGGAATTTTCTTATATTAAATTCAGTTGATTAATTTAGTTATGGTTGTGGGTTTTATTACTTCTTATTATTTTGATTTCATCTTTGCTTCCAATTATGAATGATATTGATTTCTTCAAAAGCATGAGCAACTAAAACCTAAAGCTAGGGTTGTGAAAACCTTAGGGATTGACAAAGTAGGGAAAGTGTGTGAATGTTGAATTGAACCGATACTCATGGCATGCATTGCATTATCTTTACTATAATAGATTTCTTAGTAGTGGACAAAGTTAAGATCCCGCGTAGATTATTGCTACTTAATCTAATAGAGGAGTTATGACTAGGAAAAGATAATGACAACAGTAATTTAGAGTTTAATTGTCGATCCACGCTTTTAGGTTCTATCTTAGTAAGATGGTTAGGTTTCATATAATAACTAGAGACTCAAAGGTAATAGTTAACTAGGATAAAGATCAGGTTTAGTAAGGCAAAATCCTAAGACTCAAAAAGTAAAGGGTGAAATCTTTCTACTCGTCCAAAAGACTGTAGATACTACATAACTTATCGATTCTACATATAAGGTGTCAGTTTGGTTCAACATAGCATGATAAGCCTATGGATTTAAGAATCCAGGGGAACACAATACTAGTGTTCACCAATACTGATCACAACCGAAGTTGATATTTGTTTTTTGTTCAATTTTGCATCTAAATCCCCTTATTTACTTTTTTAGTTTTGCCCATTGATCATAGCAGCTGAAATCCACAAGTCCACATATTCCTTTGGGATTCAATCCCAACCTAGTTGGGTTACTATATTTTGATAGCGATCGTATCATCATCTAATAGGAGGTTTTGTTTAGATGTCATCAAAATTTTGGCATCATTTCTAGAGATTATGGTATTTATTTATGATTTAAAGTTGTTGTACTTTTTAGGTTTTTATTTTTTATTTTGTTCTTAGTTGGACATATGTCGGTGTATGCCTAGTACATGGAGTAGAGGCAAAAAACTACTCCCACCGAATCCAAATCCAGTGCGGATCCTATAGACACCTAGTAGGATATCAGAGCCAAAAAGAGATAATTTACCTCCTTCTCCTCCTAAAGAAGTTTAGGAGATTATTGATCGATAGACTGGTGATATTTTTTCTCAACCTATAAACAAGAGGACCATTGTAGAAAAATCTCAACGCATAGCTTAGGAGGTAGAGTTAGTTGAGCAGAGATAGGAAGTAAACCACCAAGCCGTACTCGGTGGAAACTAAAATAAAAATAGAGGAGGCCGAACTCAAGTGATCAAAGCATATAAGTATGGTTATCTATATGAATATGATGAAGAGGATCTAGGATACGTTGAGCCAGCAAAGACTGGAGCTATTATTCCATCCATTTTGTCCACTGATGTCAAGTTCAATATTTCTAGTGCTATAATTCATCTCTTGTACTTGAACATCATGTTTGCAAGGTTGCCCATGGATGATGCAAACATACATTTGGAGAATTTTACTGGGATCTGCACTTTCTATACCATACCTGGGGTAGATCAGGAGGTATGAGGCTGAGGTTGTTTTCCTTCTCTCTTACTGGTGAGGCATCTTTATGGCTAGGGGAACTTCCAAGAAGGTTTATCACTACATGGAGCAGTTACGCAGACAATTCTAGAATAGGTTCTTTCCCCCATCCAGGGTATTACAGCTCAAGGATGAGATTTATAACTTCAGCCAGCTACAGTCATAATCTATGTATGAGTCATGGTTCATGTTCAAGAAGAAGCTTAACATGGTTCCCAACCACCGAATTTAAGGGACAAGCTTGTTGGAGATATTTTATAGAGCCCAGACTATCAATTCCAAAGCAATGGTAAACACTATCTCCGGAGAAAACTTCATGAGATTATTATAGGAGATGGCTTCGAGTATTATGGATCGGATCTAATTAACTAACCAAGGGTGGCAAACTCGGGAGGTTGAGAGAGGTTTTAACAATTATGCCATTAGATCTTCTGGTGAACGAAGAGTAGTCGAGGATGTTGTAGCTCAAAAGATTTCACTACTAAGGATAGACATTGATGAATTGGCCAAAAAAATTGCAATAATAAATTCTGCAAAGGTTAATACAATAGAGGTACAGGGTACAAGAGTCTAAGTCAGGAGAGGAGGTATATGAATCATCAGTTGGTGGGTTTCCAAGCCCAAGGAAAAGGTAATCAAGGTTGGAACTATGATGATAGAGATAAATACATTCCACCTGGCAGACGAGATGTTGAATCGAGAATAGAAGAGATGTTGGCTAAGATGATAAAGGGTCAAGAGAGTTAGGAAACTTGACTTAAGGAACTCAAGGCTGATGTTTCAGGATTGACCCAGAAGGTTGAATCACATTCAACTGCTATCAAGCAGTTAGAGCAGCAGTATGGGAAAATCTCTGCCACTTTAGCCCAATGTCAAACAGGTGCTCTTCTTTGACACAATGTGTTGAAACATCTAACACTGGTCCATTGTCTAGATATTAACATGAGGAGTGATCCCCCACCTAATGAGAACTTTTTTGCCTACTACTGATGAGCCAAAGAAGGAAAATAGTGTTGCAGATGAGCCACCTCAAGCTAAATTTAAGAAGCATACTTATAGTGATGATGATTTTATGAGTGATGACGATGACAACTGGGTAGCGGGAGAGCTCAAAGACATAGTGTAGTAGTTTAGCGTAGATTTTTATGCATATTTAGTAGAAAAGAAGAGAGACCCATGTGCAGTCAACATTCCATGTTATATTCGGCCTTATGAGATTAATTAGGCTCTATATGGTATGGGAGTAGGAATAAACATAATTATATTGGTGATATACAAGGTTTTGGGTTTAGGAAAACTCAAGCCTACATCTGAAAGGTTGTTGATGGTTGATTCATCTGTAAAGGAGCTAGTGGATATTGTGCGCAATGTAGAAGTGAATGTGGCATCATTCACTTATCCAGCAGACTTCATGATTTTAGAAAGTGAAATGGATGCCCACTCTCCAATTATATTGGGAGACCTTTTTATCCACTGGTCAGGCATTGATTGATATGGACCTAGAAGAGATAACTTTTAAATGGAGTGATAAGAAAATAGTATTGAATATATGAATAACAGTTTAACAACCTGATTATATGAGAGTGGTAGCAGTGATTAATACAGTGGATAATGATATGGTTGTAGTAGATGTGCCTGTTGAGGAGAGATTAGGGGTAGAAGTATTAGCAACAATGATCATGAACTTTAAGAGTGATGGGATAGATAAATATAATGAGATAGTTCAGGCACTACTAGGAATAGGTTCTTACAAATATGACCCTAAGAAGCTGGATCTTGACTTAAAGAATAGAACCACACCTTCTGTAAGACCATCAATTGAAGAACCACCGGTATTAGAATTAAAGGCACTCCCACCTCATTTGCAGTATGCATTCTTGGGGGCCAACAATACTTTACTGGCAATTATTATGGTTGCGGAGCATAAGTAGAAGCTTTGATATCAGTATTATAAAGGTTTAAGAGAGCTATTGGGTGGACCATTACAGATATAGTAGGGATTCCACCAGGTATATGCACATACAAGATACAGCTTGAGTCAGACATTATTTCTAGTATTAAGCACCAGAGGCGACTGAATCCTCCTATGCAGGAGGTAGTGAAAAGGGAGATAATTAAGTGGTTAGATGTTGGGTTGGTTTTTCCCATTATAGATAGCAAGTGGGTGAGCCCGGTTAAATATATTCCAAAGAAAAAAGGGATGACAATGGTCCCGAATGAGAAAAATGAATTAGTATCAATAAGGCCAGTGACCAGTTGGAGAGTATGCATGGACTATAGAAAGCTAAGCAAGTGGACACAAAAAGACCACTTCCCTATGTCGTTCATGGATTAGATGTTGGATAGACTAGTAGGCAGAGGTTGGTACTATATTCTTGATGGGTACTCAGGATACAATCAAATCATGATGGCTCCCAAAGACCAAGAAAAGACTACCTATACTTTCCCCTATGGGACCTTCGCATTTAAGACGATGTCGTTCGAACTATGCAATGTGCCTTTCACTTTTCAGAGATATATGATATCCATATTCTCCAACATGGTGGAAGACACTATTGAAGTATTCATGGATGACTTTTTAGTGGTTGGGGATTTAATTGATGACTATTTAGCCTATTTGTCCATTGCACTGTAGAGATGCGAAGAGTGCAACTTGGTACTAAACTAGGAAATGGTACTAAACTGGGAAAAATGTCACTTCATGGTGAAAGAAGGCATCGTGCTAGGGCATAAAATATCCAAACATGGTATTAAGGTGGGCAAAGTAAATATTGTGTTAATTGAGAAGTTGCCACTACCAGTGTCAGTTAGAGGCATACAGTGTTTTTTGGGTCATGCAGATTTTAAAGAAGGTTCATCAAGGACTTCTCTAAAATTACAAATCCTCTATGCAGGATTTTAGAGAATGTGGTGAAATTTTTGTTTGATGCTTTTTGTCTCAAGGCTTTCAAATAACTAAAGGAGCAGTTGATTTCAGCGCCCATTATTATATCTCTTGACTGATCTGCACCTTTTGAGGTAATATATGATGAAAGCGGAGTGTCCTTGGGAGCTTCTCTAGGCCAAAGAAGAGAAAATATACTGCATCCCATCTACTACGCCAACAAAGCTTTAAACCCCACATAGAAAAATTATACAGTTATAGAGCAGGAGCTACTTGCGTTGGTTTTTACTTTTGAAAAATTTTGCTCTTTTTTTATTGTGACTAAGGTTATAGTGCAAACTAACCATGCAGACTTGTGATACTTGATGTCAAAGAAAAATGCCAAACCCAGATTAATTTATTGGGTTCTCTTACTGTAAGAGTTTGATTTTGAAGTCAAGGATCGAAAAGGAAAAGAAAATCAAGTATGGGTTTTACTGGCCTTCAATTTCAAGGACACTTATGATTTTGCAAAAGCCTGTGACCAATGTCATCGTCAAGGAAACATTTCACGGCACTGGAAACTCTCCATGAAACATATTCTAGAATTGGAGTTGTTTGATATGTGGGAGATTGATTTCATAGGCCCAAAAAAGTAAGATCCTATGCTAGAGATACATTCTGGTAGCGGTTTACTATATGTCAAAATTGGTAGAGGTATTTTTGCTTCCAGACAATGAAGGTAAAAGCATCACTGCCTTTTTTAAGAGAAACAGCTTTTCCTAATTTGGCACTCCACGTCCAATTATCAGTGATGGTGGGTCAATCTTCTGCAAATACTTGTTCAAAGCACTATTTCATATATATGGTGTAAGGTATAAGGTGGAGACACCTTACCATACTCATATGAGTGGGCAAGTAAAAGTCTTCAATAAAGAGATAAAGTCCATATTAGGAAAGACTGTGAATGCCAACAGGACTGACTAGTCTAGAAAGTTGGACGATTCATTATGGGCCAACTGGACATCCTATAAGACCCCATATATGCCTCTCCATATCAGCTTGTGTATGAAAAAGCATGCCACTTATTGGTTGAGCTTGATCATAAGGCACTACGCGCGTTGAAAAGGCTAAATTTTAAGTAGCGTGATGCAGCAAACTTAAGGTTGAGCAAGGTAAATAAGTTGGATGAATTTTGACTCTGTTCTTATGAGAGATCGTCCATATACAAAGAAATAATGAAGTTGCACCATGACAATAAGATCGAGAAAAGGATATTCAAACCCGGTGATTTGGTCTCTCTATATAATTCAAGACTATGCTTATTTCCTAGCAAACTGAAATTAAGGTGGACTAGACCATTCACTATGGTTAATGAGTTCCCATAGGGTGCTATTAAGATAAAGCGTGATGGTAAAATATCATTTAAAGTGAATGAGCAGCGAGTGAAACACTATATGGGAAACCTAGAAGAAGTAAGAGTTTATGCTGAAATAGACCTTGGCAACGTCTGAGTAGCCAAGGGAACTGAGTCGTGTTATGACAGTAAATCAGGCGTTGCTTGGGAGGCAACACAAGGTACACGTATTTTTAGTGCGTCCCAGGTATGTTATCACTTTCCTTTATTTTACTTTATTTTAGTGAATTGAGGATAGTGTGCAGTTTTTAGTTGGGGGTGGGCATACCATGCCGCTGCAAGTTCTTATTATGGTACTTCTTTTCCTGTCGGTTGCGGTATGGTTGTAGAACTGGCATGTCTAGGATAATTTTGTGTCATATTGTGTTTTCTTTGTATTGTATTTTGTTTTTGTGTAACTAGGAGATTTTTAAGTATTTAGGGCAACAGTCATATTTTGACTAATTTTTTATAACCCCCCCCCCCCCCAACAAAAAATTTATGTTTTAGAAATGTGTAAATGTATATATATGTAAACATTGAGGATCTTGTTATGGAATGATAAATAGAGACATGACAATCACTTGCTAACAATTGCATGAACTAGATAGGTAGTGGTTGGTGATATAGACTTTATGGCATATGTGTGTAATATGCTCTCTAGTTCCCTTTGTGTGTTAAATTCAGAACATTCCTGGTTAATATTACAAAAGTTGAAAGATAGTTTGTTAGGAAAGGATTATAGGCCATTTTTTATTTGAGTCCACTTTTAGCCTAAAAACCTTCCATATGTGAATGATATCCCTTGATCCCTGTTTTGAGCCTGAATGCCTATATTTCTTGTTACACCTTTCACCTTCCCATTTGTATTACAATGAACCTGTTTTGGCCCTGTTCCTCCTTGGACATTGTACACCTCAACTCAGGCAAAATGCTTAAGTTGAGGGTGGCTATCATAGGGGTATGTAGGATAAAATGGGTATGAAGAAGGGTAAAATAAGAGAAAAAGTTTATAGGATTGGGTGTGGTAGAAAAATAAAAAAAAAGCAAAAAGAAAGGATAAAAGACCACACCCAACCTAAATGTGCAATAAAGAATAAAATAGAAGAAATAAGGGTGGAATAAAAAGGAAATTGGCTAGTAAGTGAGACCCCGAGGTTAGTTTAGTGCCAAGGAGTCTTAGTCACTTGTTTTATCCATGTGTACCATACCATCCCCCAAGCCTACATTACAAGCCGAGAAAATTCCTATAGTGATCCTAACTTGACCATCTGAATGCTAAGGTAAAGAAAATAAGGGCAAGCCTATGGTATTTGACATGCATTGATTGGAACTTATTTTTGAGTGTGAGTGTCTTTTGACCGTCCCTTCATTGACATGCATTATTTCATATAAGTGAGTGGGACATTTTTGTTGTGAGGGAACTTGAGTCATATTGCTAGCTATTTGCTTGTTTCGAGTAGTGTAACTTTAATATATGAGTGGTTTTCTATTGCTAATGTAATTTCCATGCCTTAATCCCATTGTGTCACATTATTAAGCTTTATATTCATACATAGTTGTTTTGAAAAATAAGGTTGTAGGGGGTGTTGTGTTCTGAGCTTAAAGTATTGACTGGCTGCCTTGAATAACTTAGATTCTCCTAGTTAAGCGTCGTTTTTGTTTTGTTGTGTTTTGTTTACTGAGGACATGCAAACATTCTAAGTTGAAGGTGTTGATGTGCTATAAAAATATATCACTTTCAACTCTTAAAACAACGAAAATATGCAAGTTTCTGAGGTTATTTTGTTAGATATGATGCTTTTTGGGTATGTTTTGCAGAAAATCATATTTTGGATGCTAAGTTTGAGAAAAGGGTGAAATAAGGTATTTTTTGCTACTTTTTGGAGAAATCATGGATTTTTGGGAACTTTTGGGTTAATCATGATCAATGCATGTTTGAAAATTGAAGAAAAGTTGAAAAAATGACTCCTGGCACCTACAGACTACAAGTAAGACCTATGGACCACAGGTAGACAAAGCAAGTGCCAGAAGTCCAAACTATCGAGAGCTGAACTTGCATGAATTTTTCACTCACTACCTGCTCCTAGGTTCAGGACCGCAGGTACTACCTGCGCCTGGGGTCTGAGCTATGGTACAGACCACATATAGCCATCGACCTAGTTTTCTCCTATTTTGTTCAGGCTTTGGTTTAAAGGTTTCCTCTTGTACAATAAATACCTATGGGGTTTTTAGTAGGAGTTACGCACTTTTGATACTCATAAATATACTTTGATTCCAAGATTTGATTTTGATCTTGGGATTCTCTTGTATTAACTTTGAATGATTAATTCAGTTATGGTTGTGGGTTTTGTTACTTCTTATCATTGTGATTTCATCTTTGCTTTCAATTATGAATGATATTGATTTCTTCACAAGCATGAGCGGTTAAACCCATAGCAAGGGTTGTGGCAACCCTGGCGGATTAACAAAGTAGGGGAAGTGTAAATGTTGAATTGAACTGATATCTATGGAATGCATTGAATTATCTTCACTATAATAAATTTTTTAGCGATCGCCAACGTTAAGATACCACCTAGATTATTGCTACTTACTTCAAAAGAAGAGTAATGACAACAGTAATTTGGATTTTAACTGTCGATCCACGCTTCTAGGTTCTATCTTAGCAAGATGGTATGTTTCATCTAATAACTCGAGAGTCAAAAGGTAATATTTAACTGGGATTAAGATCAAGGTTAGTAAGGCGACATCCTAAGACTCAAAAGGTAAAAGGTAAAATTTGTTTACTCGTCCAAAAGACTGTAGATAGTACATAACTTATCAATTCTGCATATAAGGTGTCGGGTTGGTTGAACATAGCACGATAATCCTATGGAGTTAAGAATCCATAGGGAACACAATCCTAGTGTTCACCAATACTGATCACAACCTATTGATTACAATAGTTGAAATCTACGAGTCCATATATTCCCTTGGGATTCGACCCCAACCTAGTTGGGTTACTATATTTTTACAATAACTGTATCATCATCTAATAGCAGGTGTTGTTTGGACTTATCATATACAACTTTACATCTCTCAATCTCTGAATTATAATTCACAAATGCTCCTTATGGTCGGCCTCACTCTTGGAGTAGACCAAGATATCATCTATAAATACAATATCAAAAGATTCGAGATCATAAACTCCATGAACATGGATGTAGAATTGGTCCACCTGAATGACATGACCAGGAACTCATAATGATTATATCACGCCAGAAAAGTTGTCTTCGAAATATCCGAATCTCTAATCCTCAACTAGTGATACCCCGACCTCAAATAAATCTTTGGAAACATAAAAGCACCCTAAAGCTGATCAAATAAATCATTAATTTAAGGAAGAGGATACTTATTCTTAATTTTCACCTTGTTCAACTGTCGATAATCAATACACATATGCATGGACCCTTTCTTTTTCTTCAAAAATAGGATAGGCGCACCCCAAGGTTACACTAGGGAGGATAAATCCCTTATCCAACAACTCCTGTAGCTGATCCTACAACTTTTTCAACTCCACTAGGGTCATCCTATAAGGAGGAATAGAAATGGGCTTAGTGTTGAACTCAACTTCAATAGCAAATTCTATATCACGATCCAGAGACATATCAAGAAAATCCATAGGAAAGGCATCCATGAACTCATGAACAATACAAACAAAAACCAATAGGGGCGGTGAATCAACACTAGTATCATGAATATGGACAAGTAAGACAAACATCCCCTCTCTACTAAGTGAAGAACCTAAGAAAAGGATATAACCCTCTTAGAGCCCAAACGAAGTGTACCCTTCTGAACTATTCTTGGCACACCAATGAAGCTAAAGTCGCGGTCATAGCATAACAGTCTAGAATAGCATAATAGGGAGATAATCAATCCATACCCAAGATGAATTAACAATATATCATATCTAGGATAATTAGGAATACCCTAGTCTCACGGCTTGCAAAAGTCATAACACAAGATCGGTGCACCTAATCCACCATTAAAAGTCTCCTATAGAGGTAGATACACAGATAGGCATGGCAAGAGGATCACTAGTAAAATAAAAATCCAAAGCAAAATATGTAGACACATAGGAGAAATTTGTCCCCAAATTAAATAACAGAGATGTAAATCTAAAACAAACAGGAACGATACCTGTGATAACAGTATTGAAAGCCTCTGCCTTAGATCTGGTGGTTATAGCATAGCACTATCCATGTTCTCTACTGGACTACGTAGCCACACAACAACCACCATGGGAACCACTACCTCTGTCTCGCACCTCTAGTAGCACCTTTTTCACTCTAAAGATCAGCTCTCACTATTGATATAGGGGTAGGCCTAATGACACAATGGGGAAATCCTTAACCATATAGACAAACTTATCACACACATAGCAACCTATGTGTCCCAACTCAATCTGAGAGAGAATAATTAAGCTAGAACGACCACCCTAGGATTACGCCCGACTACCTAAATCTGGTACCCGGAATGTTACACGGTGCTCATGACCCCGAAGGACCATAAGCTAACCCATGACTGATATCTGTACCTGTATAATACATAATATACTGAATAATGTGGAAACATAAACTAAAAGGACATAAGGTTCAGAACTATAATATAAGATCTGATAAATTATAACATATGGATGAGCTATGAAATACCCAAAACAAAACTGAAATAAGCTATCTGAACATACTGTAGTCTAAAAAGCCTCTAAACATGACTTTCTGAATAAGGAGTTAATGGTACATGTCCCCAACTAACTCCAACTAATAAATTAATTAACGAGATAATAAAATGATGATCGTTTCCTCAAAAGATGAGGACTCACTTCTAACTCTGACTGTTGAGACTAGAATCTACTGATGCTCTAGAACTCGTGTCTCTAAACCTATGGTATAAGATACCATAGCGCAAATACGTCAGTACTTTAAATGTACTGGTATGCATGTGAGGTAAGATGAATGCATGGGGTTCATATGCATGAACAATACTGGCTAACTGACTAATATGAATGTGAGAATACATGCATGCATACATAGTAACTATATCTGAAATCGTGATAACAAGAGTATGTTGATTACTAACATGACTAATGACTGAATTTTGATAACTGATAACATGAGTGACTGTATCTGAAAGTCCTGAATCTGCTGGAACTAGCTGAGTTCCGTATTGTGTCTGAGTTGACTGTATCTAACAGTCCTGAATTCTAAAGAACTATCTAAGTTTTTTACTGAGACTGATACTGAGACTGTGGGAGGTGGTCATCTAACCGACATGCCCCAAATGACGTATTATAGCTAGATTGGGGTCCAATCTATGCCCTGATTGGAAGGGTGTCAATACCGCACCACTGGTAAGGACAACATGTGAGTGACCCTAATATAATAGGTAACTCCAGTGAGAACGGTGGGAACCCTCATATAGCAGGTTAATCCACCTCATCTACCCTTATATAGAAGGCTATGATGTCTCAACCTATGTTGGCTACACTGTTCTGGAATACAAGAATTACTTCTAAGAATCACACCCTCATATAACAGGTGAGTTCTCATCCTTGGGTTCGCTCGGTGCTAATTTCTACCCCCATCTGATTAGACATTGAACATGATTTACTGAACTAAACATAGACTGAGTTACTAACTTCCGTTGACTGACGAAATACTACTGATATCTGACAACTGACTGAGTTCATGAGATCATAAAGATTTCCTGAGTCATAAGACTTTCTGAAGTCTAGGGATCATAGATTGACTGAGAGTATCATGGAAACATGACATGGCTCTAGGCATACAGCTAATATTTTAGGTACAAGTACCCCCAGGACTCGATAGAAAGAAACTGACAAAACATGGTTGTCTTGAATACATGACTAACATCATAATCCATAATACATTTATTGAAGAATTTCATCAAACATATGATCTGCATAAACTTTCAACATACATGGGGATTTCATGATATTATGCTAGTTGGGCATTTTCCTTCATCTAGGCATTTAATCAAACACATGGCAGGCATAGTATGTGTAAACAATATTATACAACAATTAAACATCATGATTTAATTCTAATTTCATCATTCAAGGGTTTAGTCATAGGTTTACATGAATCTACATCTATACTAATCAAATCCACATAAAATTTATCCCCCAACATGGAATAGAATTCAATTACTCATTAACAACATGAACAAGTGCATCCCAATCATGAAATTCATAAAGGAATCCATAAACTTAAACTTTGAAAATAGATTATTGGGCTTCATGGATGAAAGGAGTCCATGAATGAACACTATGCATACCTGGGTTGAGTTTCTTGAAGTTCTTGAACTTGAAGAATTTGAATCTCTTAGTTCTTAAAGAAGATTAGGATATTTTTCTTGGAGATTAATGTTAGAGATAAAACCCTAATTTTATTATTGTGAAAAACTAATGAACAAATAAGCTAAGGTCGGATATAATTGGGTATATAAACAGGTGGTAAAATACCAAAAATACCCCCCAAAAAATGTCTTAAAAATAACTGAACGGGACCTGCGATGGCTCGTGCGATGATCCATCGCTGGCTCGATGGTCCGTCATTCCGACCGTCGCACATGGACCTGAATAGGGTATCACTACCTTGGATGAAATATCTTGGGTGATGGTTCATCTAAAGTTCGACGGTCCGTCAACCTGCCCGTCACACCTTATCCAGAAGGTGGCCTCACTGTTTCCCTTGTGACGGCCTGAGCGACGGTTCGTCACTAGTCCAATGGCCCATCGGCCTAGGACATCGCTCCTAGGCATAGGGTAGTCTCATTGCCTTGTTGTGACGGTTCGTCACTAGTACGACGGTCTATCGGCCTCACCATCGCACCTGGGTGGTTTTACTACCTTCCGTATTTCGGCCATAACTTTCTCCTCCAATGTCGGATTTTGATGAAATTGGTATCGTTGGAAAGCTAATTCAATTTTCCATGTGAAAAAAAGTGAAAATATTAAAATACCATATGTACAAAAGTGGATTCATATTTCAAAGAAATCTTCTAACATTCTTGAGATGATTTCAAGCTAAGAAAAAGTATGGGGTATTATAATATCTCCCCCTTGAGAACATTCGTCCTCAAAATGAGACTGAGAGTGAGGGGAGAAGATAACCGATGTACATACTACCCTTGAAATCAATTGCACACGCCCTTAGCATATCTTCTAGAGTCTGAATGGTCTTTTCTTCTTGACCATCTATCTGAGGATTAAAGGTTGTACTAAGATGAACTTGGGTGCCAAGACCCTTTTGGAATGCTTTCCAGAAGTGAGAGGTGAACTGGGTACCTCTGTTTGAGATAATATATAGCGGAACACCATCCAATCTAACCAACTCCTTGACGTAGAGTTTGGCGTAATCCTTGGTTGAATAAGAGGTATGGACTGGAAGGAAATGGTCTGATTTGGTTATTGTCTACGATGAACCAAACTGAATTATGCGAATGACGAGTTCAAGGCAAACCCATCACGAAGTCCATGTTCACTTCTTCGCACTTCCAAGTAGGAATAATGAAATCCTGCATAGGACTACTAGGCTTATGATTCTCTAGCTTAACCTGCTGATATGTAAAGCACTTAGCCACAAACTCTGCAACGTCTCTCTTCATCCCATTCCACCAATATATTTTTTGCAAATCACGGTACATCTTTGTGGCCCCTGGATGAATAGAGTAGCACGTACCCTGTGCTTCTGCAAGAATTCACTTCCTGAAGTCTTCTATACCTGGAACACAGAGATGACCCTCACAGCGCAGAACACCATCTCCCCTTTAGGAGAAAACCTCTATATTCTGATTTTGAACTGACTCTTTCAACTTGACAAGGATGAGATCTCTATATTGCTTTTATTTTACCTCGAAAAATAGAGATGATTCTGAACTACTCTGAACCCATATATCGCCCTCTGAAAAATCGACTAAGCGAACGCCTAGTCTCGCAAGATGATGGACTTCCTGAGCTAACTTCTTCTTACTATCCTCAACATGAGCAACACTACCCATGGACAGTCTACTGAGAGCGTCGGCTACTACGTTGGCCTTGCCCAGATGATAAAGGGCACTCATGTCATAATCTTTCAAGATCTCTAACCACCTTATCTGACAAAGATTGAGATCTTTCTGAGAAAATACATACTGAAGACTCTTATGATCTGTGAACAAATCTACATGAACACCATATAGGTAATGCCTCCAAATATTTAAGGCAAATACTACGGCTGCTAACTAAAGATCATGAGTAGGGTAATTCTTCTCATGGGGCTTAAGCTGTTTGAAGGCGTAGGCTATGATCTTACCATGATGCATGAGGACACAACCTAAACCCACTCTGGATGCATCACAATATACTACGAACCCATCTAAACCATCTGGTAATGCTAGAACTGGAGCTGAGGTGAGTCGAGTCTTCAACTCCTGAAAACTCTTCTCGCAAGGATCTTACCACTGGAAATTGACTTTCTTCTGAGTCAATCTGGACATAGGGGATGAAATAGAAGAAAATCCCTCAACAAACCACGTGTAATATCCAGCTAAACCCAAGAAAATCCTAATATCTAATAGAGAGATTGGGCGAGGCCAGTTTTTTACTGCCTCGGTCTTATGAGGATCTACTCTAATGCCATTACCGGAAACAATATTACCAAGGAATGCTACTGACCTTAGCCAAAATTTGCACTTACTAAATTTGGCAAATAGCTGATGATCTCTGAGAGTCTAAAGTACTGTTCTGAGATGGTCTGCATGATCTCGCTCACTGTAGGAATAGACCAGAATATCATCTATAAAGACTATGATGAACATATCCAAGTAATGCTTGAACACACAGTTCATCATGTCCATGAAAGTGGATGGGGCATTGGTAAGACCAAATAACATAACTAAGAATTCGAAATGACCATACCAAGTACGGAAAGCTTCTTTCGAAATGTCATATTCTCTGACTTTGAGCTGATGATAGCCGAATCTGAGGTCTATCTTGGAGAAATATCTAGCACCCTGAAGTTGGTCGAACAAGTCATCGATTCTGGAAAGAGGATACTTATTCTTGACTGTGACCTTATTAAGTTGATGGTAGTCTATACACATTCTGAGAGAACCATCTTTCTTGTGCACAAATAATATTGAAGTGCCCCACGGGGAAATACTGGTTTTGATAATCCCTTATCTAAGAGATCCTTCAACTGCTCTTTCAGTTCTTTGAGTTCTACTGGTGCCATTCTATATGGAGGAATAGATATAGGCTGAGTATCTGGAAGAAGATCAATACCGAAGTCTATTTCCCTTTCGGAAGGAATTCCTGGAAGATTTTCGGGAAAAACATCTGAATATTCATTTACAATTGGAACTAATTCAAGACTGGGAGTTTTGGAACTAGTGTTCTTAACTCTAACAAGATGATAAAAACATCCCATAGATATCGATACTACCCTTCCACTCTAGGACGGGTTCATTCTGAAACTGAAACTGAAACTGAACTATTCTATTTCTGCAGATGACTGTGGCATAGCAGGAATGAAGCCAATCCATGCCAAGAATGACATCAAAATCACTCATCTCTAATTCGACGAAGTCTGCTGAAGTGACTTTATGAGATATCATAACCGGGCAGTTCCTGTATACCCGCCGGGTTATGATGGTTTTACCCACTAGAGAAGAAACTAAAAAGGGCTCTACTAAAGTTTTGGGACTGACTCAAAAATTGACTGCTATATAAGGAGTGAAAAAAAACAAAGAAGCTCCTGGATCTAGCAAAGCGTAAACATACACATGAAAGATCTGCAACATACCGATAACCACATCAGGAGAATTTTCCTGATCTTATTGGGACTGAAGAGTATAGAGATGATTTGGGCGTTACCCACTAGTAGCACTGGAGGTGGCACCCTGCTAATTTTAGCGACCGAACTAAGATGAGGAGAGATTCTATTGACCCTGAGTACCTGGCTGAGTACAGTGTTTGACTCTGTGGCCTAGCTTGCCACATCCAAAAGAAATACCACTGTCAGCTCTGCAAATACCCTGATGGTGCTTGCCATAAGTCTGGCAAAGAGGATAGGTACGAGCACTGCTAACACTGCCCTGGGACTTAGAGCTTGGCACTCTATCTTTGCTACCCTCTATGAACTTGGAAACTGGAGCACTGGTTGAAGAAGGAGTTAGAACTGATGACTTAGGATGAAACTGAAAACGGTTTCCTCCTTCTAACTTAGGCTGAGCAAAGTTGAAACTACCTGTCTTCACTCTATTATTCTACTTCTCCCTCATCCAAATCTTCTGCTCCTCTATCTACTGAGCATAATTCATGAGCCTGGCTAAAGTCATGTCACTATTCAACATGGCGGATATACACTCATTAGCCACGCTATCATTCACCCCTGAAATGAACTTACCCATCCTTGCCCTGTTATCTGCAACCACATAAGGGGAATATCTGGCCAATTAAGTAAACTTAAGAGAATACTCTTTCACTGTCATATTGCCCTGTATGAGGTTGATGAATTCTAGGACCTTATCTTCTTTAAGCTCTAGGGGAAAGAATCTATCAAGGAACGCTAAAGCAAACTCCTCTCACTCAACTGACCCTGCATCGTCTGCCCTCTCTGACTTCCACTGCTTGAACCAAGTATGAGCCACATCCTACAACTGATATGCAGCTAGCTCAGCACTCTCACAAGACGTAAACCCCATTATGTTTGAAACCTTCTGCATCTAATCTAGGAATTCCTGAGGGTCTTCGTCTGTCTTAGACCCAAGAAAAGATGGAGGATTCATTTGAGTGAAGTCCCAAATCCTGGCTATAGCTGTATTGGCCACTGGATTGGTCGAAACGACAGTTGGTCATTCATTCTGAGCAGTAACTGACTGAGCAAGAGTATGGTAATCATGTTATCCTTGTATTCTTTACCCTTTACCATATTTAAATTCATGACTCTTATATGTTTGATGAAATGTATAAATATTGGGTTTTTGAGCAATGATCCCCTACCATGGATTTTAAAGATTTATATGTCATTATTGTTATTTCCATTCAGTGTTGGTGGGTTATGAATACCCAATACCTAGTTGTTTACATAATTTAAGTATCTTCAGAATGATTTAAGATAAACCATGAGCATTGTCTCAGTTAGTTGTTATGATCAATTGTTTGCTCAGTTAAGCTTAGTTCAGTCTAGTAAATAGTGCCATTCAGTTGGGAGTGGGATTGAGCATCGAGCGAACCCATAGATGAGGGCATTCCTTCCAATTTAGGGTTTGGCCCTTAGTAGCAATCCTTGAGTTACAGAACTATGTAGCCAGCAGAGGTTTGAGATGTCTTCCTACCATTTTAGGGTTGACACATATCACATAAGTTTCCTGCCAGTATAGGGTGACTCATTAGTCTTTCGGGACACCAGTTTAGTAGATCCACATATCCAGTGTTAGTACCCATGGCACGGTACTGACACCCTTCCAACTGGGTTTACAGGTTAGACCCCGATTAGCTCAGATTTGCGCATGTCAATTAGATAATACCTCCCACAGTCTGAGTGCAGTATTAAGTCTAGAATTCAATTTAGGTTTGCTTGACCAAAGCATACAGATTACCAGTCATTCAGTTATCAGATTTTTAATAATTCGATATACAGATTATTTTAGAAATATATATATTTATGCTTAGTCTTGCATTCTCAGATATTTCAGTTTCCATGCATTCATGTTCAATTATCTTATGCTATATAGTTAGTCCTTATTTCGCATGTACAGTACCCTATACATTTCAGTTTGTCCTTATTGCATATACCAATACATTCAAAGTAATGACCGCATACTCTTCTTTGCGCTATGATGTCTTATATCATAAGATCGGACGCTCAGTTTCCCGACTGTACTTAGACAGTCCAGTGCTTCAGCAGCAGCAGTAGTGGTGAGTCATCATCTATCGATTATTTGTTATGTTTATTCAGTTATTTTTGTATTTTTTTCAATTAGTCAGCTGGAGTCAGTTGGGGCCTGTCCCATCAACTCCTCAGTTAGTTTAGAGGCTTTTTAGACATTTAGATAGTCAGTTTATCATTCTTATTATTATGTTTCAGTATTTTATCAGACGTTACAGACTTGTGAATTTATCATATTTTCAGTAATCTGACATTATGGATTTATCAGTTGTTTTTAGTGTATGTCCTTTATTATTATGATATTCAGTGCTCACAATAGGTACCAACTCATGATTTAGCTTGTGGTCACTTGTGACCATAAGCACCGTTGTCGCGACTAGGGGTAGCCTCGGGTCATGAAAAATCTTGTTTCTTCGTTCATTCCCATATAGTTATCCTCATTTAAATCCATTACTCTAAGTGATACAGAATGGGAAATATACAAATATGCATGCATGAATTAATTACCTTCGAAGTACCACGACAACGGCAAATATTAAATTTTAGAGAAAACCCGATTGAACATACATAGGTGTTCGCAATGGAAAAAATATAGGAAACCTGATAAGAATAAGTAAGAAGTTGTTAATCCTTAAACCCCAACCCCCCCCCAAAAAAAATACTATAGATATGGTGTTGGAATACACAAATATCAGCTCTTGGTTGGTGTTTTTCAAATCAAAGAAAGCCTGTGCAACAGACTCCTCAAACTCAGTAGGTTCAGCATTTTTATCTTTGTGAACATTTTGCCTTGACATGTACATCCTCACATATCTCTTTACTTCATGTGAGAGGTAACTACAGGGCTTTGTTTGCATAGAAATAATTTCATTAAATAGTAGTTAAATAAGAAAATATGACATTCTTTTTTAGACGGACAAAAAAGAAAAGTATGCCACATAAATTGGGACGGGGGGAGTAGTTTAGAGTTAAGGTTGAGAAAGGATATTTAGAAGTTGAAGTTGTGTGTTTGGACATGAAAATAATATTGAGGTTTCATGACTAAAAATTACAAAGAACTTGAAAACTCCTCATGTGTTTCAAATTTCAAATTTGTGTTCCAAATTTTTCTTGAAGCTTTTGCATAGGAATCTTAGACTATTTGTACATTGATTGATACTTTTTCTTAAAACTTTTATTTTGCAGTTGCATAGGAATCTTAGACTTTTGTTATTTGTACATTGTTGGAGTGGGGGTAGCTAGAATCCTCATGTAATTCTATCTCGGTGGTACTCATGCAACACGAGCATTCTTGCATCAAAATTATGTATAAAAATGAGACTAGAAATAACAAAAAAATTCTAGTCTTTGTTGATCTCATGTATAGATAATTATACTGAAGTTATTGTGTTTGTGATTACTCTTATTCAGTGCATACAAGCAGCTATGTTTGTAGAAAATGTCATATCTGACATAAAGCCATAATTATTAGCCATACAAGAACAGACAATCAATACTTTAATATAGCTTCTGAGCGAATAAACTAAGTATCAAACCTTCACTTACTAAAAACTTAAAGCAGGTACAGAGACATAGTTTTATTGCTGAAAACTTAACCTTAAAAATTAAATAAACCGGATGATATACACAGAAATGTTATAATAGGAACTTTCAAATGGAACATAAAATTTTCTTGTACAAAGCTTTAGTTAAATAAAATAAACCTGATGATATACACAGATGCATAGCTTTAGTATATCTTACTATTTGGTAATGCTAATGCATGTTATTCTTTTAGCCAACTCCTCATGTAGTGGCACATTAGCCCTGTAACTTTTACATTTTGTTTTAGCTATGATTCATTGTTGTAGTTTTGTGTCTAAATAAAAGGTAAGTGTAACCATGCATACACTAATCCTATGTTATAATTGTTTGAATAATACACGTAGTAGAGAAAAGAGCTACCTTTATTATTTTATATTGCTTCTTTGTCTTTATTGTTACATATCTATTTTTTGGTATATTGTGAGCCCAAAGATATTAATTTAATAATATATGTTCTATTGGCATTATATATGATTTCAAATAACCTATTTTTTGTACAGAATGAATTTGAAAGAAAGAAGCAAGAAATATTAGCTGCTCAAAGTGCATTAGCTGCGAATGAAGAAACTAATTCAGCTGGTCAATCTTTTCAATTAAGTGAAATGGATATCTGGGTACAATCTGTTGGTGGAAATAAAAAGGAAAGAATCAAAGGTCTTGGCTCCTTGGGTAGAACTATAAAGACATCTAAGCAATCAACATCCACTTTGCCATAAAAAATTGATGAGATGATCAAGGCTCAGGTAAATGCTTCAAATGCTAATTTATATGCTCAGTTGCAGAATGAACGACAAAAAATAAGAGGATGGGGAAGGAATTAGATCTATTAAAAAATATGTATACAAGGAATCATCTCAAGAAAACAGTCAAGCTTATGATCAGGATGAAAGTGATGATGACTCTAATAATGTGATTTAAAGTAATTCTGACCGTGATATGTGAATCAAAGTAGCACGATCAGGATTGACATGGCTGAAAGTATCATTGAGGATTCAGATTTAAAATATTTTATTTTTGATCATTTAAGAATCATACACTATTGATATAGATGATAATGATTATGGTTTTTTGTTAGTACACTATTGATGAGGATGTTATGGATTATGGTTTTTTGTTAGTTTTAATGATTTACATTAGACTTGTGTTGAATGATGTTTTTTAAAACTACTGCAGGTTTCAAATAGATCCTTTTCTAATTGTAATATTTACCTAGCGATTTGCATGTGAATTATTGCTTGAGAATTTCCATGGGGTTGTACATGATAAATATTCATAAAAAAATTGTGATAATTTATTACTTGCAAATTTACTTGGAGTTTTTCATAAGAATTATTTGCGAGATTTTATCATAAAAAATTTCAAGTAATTTTCTTTTGTTAATTAGAAAATTTCACCTCCAAACTTTCTACGAATTTAGTTAGAGATCTTCAAAGGGAACTTCTTGCGAAATTTTTTCTATGAAAAATCCATTTCGTATGAAATTCTACCAAAAAACTCTTGCAAATTTTTTATAGTTAATTGCAGAAAAATTCAAAAGTAATGTACATGCGGATCTATTTTCCCAAGTAAATTACCTAGGGAATTTCTAAATTCCCAAGTAACAGTTACCTACGAAGGTTTTTCCATCTAATTTCAATTGGAAGGAAAATCCATAGGTAATCAAATTACATGGGGATTTTTCTATATTATACCTATGAAAATCCCCATGTAATCAACATTTTTATTGTAGTGACGGGTATGTATACTAGTATATATATATATATATATATATAAAAGCAAAAATAAAAGCACCATAAGAAGTCAAGTGGTAGCACAATAGAAAGCCACGTGGTAGTTTTTAGGACAAGGTTATAAACATTGTAATAAAAATTTTGAATTTAAAGATTAAATATTTGAATTTGAAATACACTATCCTTTTTTTTAATATTATCTTAATAAATAATATTATTATTATTGATTGAGAGTAAAGACGAAGAGGAGAAGCGGGTGAATAGGGAGGGTTACAAAGTATCTAGGAAGGAGGCAAAGTTAGCAGTTACGGCTGCTAAGTCAGTAGCATTCGAGAGCTTGCATGAGGGTTTAGAAGATAAAGGCGGAAAAAAGAGGTTGTATAGGCTGGCTAAGGCTAGAGATCAGAAGGGTCGTGACCTCGATAAAGTAAAGTGCATTAAGGGGGATGATGGTAGTGTTTTGGTGGAGGATGCTCATATTAAGAAGAGATGGCAGGAGTACTTTCATAACCTTTTGAACGAGGAGGGGGACAGAGGTGTTGAGTTAGGGAAGCTGGAGCACTCAGAGGAGAGTCGTGATTTTTGTTGCTATAGGCATTTTAAGGTTGAGGAGGCAAGAGAGGTTATTCGTAGGATGCGGAGGGGTAGGGCGACGGGGCCTGACGAGATCCCAGTGGACTTTTGGAAGTATGCTAGTAGGGTTGGTTTAAGGTGGTTGACTGATTTATTTAACAGCATTTTTAAGACTGCGAGAATACCTGAGGCTTGGCGATGGAGTACGATGATCCCATTATATAATAACAAGGGTGATATTCAGAGTTGCAACAACTATAGGGGTATTATTCTCTTGAGTCACACCATAAAGATTTGGGAGAGATTGGTTGAGAGGAGTTGAGGGGGGTAGTATCCGTATCAGAGAATCATTTTGGTTTTATGCCTGTTCGCTCGACGACAGAGGAAATCCACCTGGTGGGGAGACTGGTGGAGCAGTATAGAGAAAGGAAGAGGGATTTTTACATGGTGTTCATCGACCTAGAAAAGGCATATGATAAAGTCCTAAAGGAGGTTCTGTGGAGATGCCTGGAGGTGAGGGGGGTCTCGATGGCTTACCAAGCTATTAAGTACATATACGATGGAGGGAATACCTAGGTGAGGACGTCGGAAGGAGAATCTGAGCATTTTTTAATCGAGATAAGGTTGCATCAGGGTTCGACCCTTAGTCCCTTGTTATTTGCGTTGGTGATGGACATGTTGACATGGAGTATTCAGGGAGAGGTTCCTTGGTGTATGTTATTTGTGGATGAAATAGTACTGATTGATGAGATGGGGAGGGTTGTGAATGAAAAATTGAAGATTGGTGGCAAACCCTTGAGTCTAAGGGGTTCAGGTTAAGTAGGTCCAAGATAGAGTATTTGGAATGCAATTTTAGTGACTTGAGGTAGGAGGAAGAAGTGGTGGTGAGGTTTGATGCCCAGGAGGTTTGTAAGAGGGATAGTTTTAAGTATCTTGGGTCTATGATTCAGGGGAACGGGGAGATAGATGAGGATGTTTTTATGCGTATTGGAGCAGGTTGGATAAAGTGGAGGCTCACCTCGGGAGTGTTGTATGATAAAAAGGTGTCTCTTAATCTTAAAGGAAAATTCTATAGAGTGGCAGTCCGTCCGGCCATGTTGTATAGATCAAAGTGTTGGCCAGTCAAGCACTCCCACATCCAAAAATTGAAGGTGGCAGAAATGAGGATGTTGCTTTGGATGTGTGGGATTATTAGAGGGGACAGAGTTAGAAATAAAGTTATTCGGGAGAAGGTGGGAGTGGCTTCAGTGGAGGACAAGATGAGGGAAGAAAGCCTGAGATGGTTTGGGCATGTGAGGAGAAGGGGCGCGGATGCCCCAGTTTATAGGTGTGAGAGGCTAGTTTTAGATAGCTTCAGGAGGAAAAGAGGTAAGCCAAAGAAATACTGGAGGGAGGTGATTAGACATGATATGGAGCAGTTTCATCTTACTGAGGACATGACCCTAGATAGGAAGGTATGGAGGTCGCGGATAAAGGTAGAAGGCTAGTGTGAGTATGTAGGGTGTAGCAAGCGGTTAGGTGAGACCTTGTATTGCCGGGCTAGTAATCTTAGGAATCTTAGTATTCTTAGGTGTCTTTGGTATGTTCTAGTATGTTACAACTAGGTAGGTGTCCTTCATATTTTTTTTTGCATACTTCTTATTTTCTCTCTTTCGTGTTGTCCTATTTATCGTATGTCGTATTTTCTCTATTTTCTAGTGACAGTATTTCTTATCATGGATTTTCTGTTGTGTCATTCATCCCCTTGTTACTGTTTTATATCTCGAGTAGGGGTCTATCGAAAACAGACTCTCTACTTCTTCGGAGGTAGCGGTATGGTCTCCGTATATCTTACCCTCCCCAGACCCTACTTTATGGGTATACACTGGGTTTGTTGTTGTTGTTGTTGTATTATCTTAATAAATAGAAACCCAGAATTGAAGAGTTCTAATAGATTCTTACTTTTTCAAACCTATATCTTATAAAATTATATTATATTATATATATATATATATATATATATATACATATATATATACATACATATATATATATATATATATTTATACATACATATATATATATACCCTCCCCAGACCCCACTAAGTGAGAATACACTGGGTATGTTGTTGTTGTTGTATATATATGTGTGTGTGTGTGTATATATATATATATATATATATATATATATATATATATAGAGAGAGAGAGAGAGAGAGAGAGAGAGAGTTTATTTACATAATAATAATCTCTTTCTCTAATATATTAAAAGTGTGAAGGGCCTTAGAAATATTATTTGAACTTTTCGCCCTTCATTAAAAGGCTCAACAATAGACAAAAGCGTCTTTTCATTTTTTTCTGAAATAATTATATATTATTTAAATGAAAAAGATTTTCTTATTATAGCTGAATTCCTAATTGTATGGTAATGTTTCTTTTGATTCGTGAGTTTTTTCCGTCAAAAAAAGATATGTGAATTCTCCTAACAAAAAGGTCCTTATTGATTTTTTTTTGTTGACTTTTCGAAAAAAAAAGGCAGAAATATATGAAAATATTCAAATTTCTACTGAAATAATAATTACTATCCATCTCAAATATTATTAGTTAGTATACTAAAAAAAGGTCTAGCCTAAATAGAGGAAAATATACAACGTGACTTCTCCTAAACAAAAAAAAGGGCAGACCAAAATATTAGGAAATATACAAATAGTAATAATTAGTATCTTTTTTTATTTATGAATCATCTACTTCTATAAAAAAATTATACTTTGAATTAGAATCTTTTTTTTCATATAAGAATTTTATCATCCTTATCTATAATCTATATCTATAATCTATAATATATTAAAAGTGTGAAGCCCCCTAGAAAAGTGATTTGAACTTTTTGTCCTTCATTAAAAGGTTACTTAATAGACAAAATTGTCTTTTCACTATTAAAATAAATATATATAAATATAAAAAATATATGGTAAGGTTTTCTAATTTTAGTTGAATTCTTTGTTGGGTTGAATACATAACTTTTCCATAAAAAAAGGGTCGTAATTTTCTTAAAAAAAAATTGAAATAGGCCGGTTGAACCTGGCTTTTCTAATTAGACTCCTTTTTGGTTTATGACTCCACTTCTATTTATAAATTAAAAAAAAAAAATTATTACAATTTTTTTGTATCGGCTTATGAATAATAGTTGGTTCACCATGAGAACTATGTGGAAAAAAAGGTGTATGAAGAGGAAATGCTGAAAGTTGAGGCAGAGATCCAAGTAGAATACTAGGCAAGATCAGGTAGAATAATATTTGATAGTTCTCAGCATTATTAGCTTTCGATATAATCTTATATTATGTAGTTGTATATTAGTTTTGAGAAGCCAAAACCATATCTAATAGATGGCGCAGGGTGTTTTCCCATCTCCTCTTTGATTTGATTTTTGTGGCATTTGGTTGAAACTCTTGAAGGTGATTATAATATGAGATTTTTGCAATTTGTATGTTTCTTTTGTGTATAAATGGATAATAGTGAATGTAAATTGAGTTGATTTGTAAACTAGAAGGCCTAGCATTTCTACTATACAAGGTTAGGATCTAATTGGAGGAAGAAGCATTGTATTCATATGAAGAAAATTATGTGAAATATAACTCATAGAGTCATATAAAGACTAAAATGATGAATGTTGTTAAAGTCCAAGTATCATGCAGTTTAGTAAGGGAAAATACATATTTTGTCTTCTAAATTTGTCTCTAGAAACCTCGAAAACACCTAAACTTAATCGTCTTTTCACTATATTTTTTTATTTGAATGATATTAAATATTCACGTTAAGTAATCCTAATATTTAGTTATTTATTTTGTATTTCAAGTTGGGTTGTATAGGAATTCAATACTGCTACCTATTTCAACTATGGTCGGGCATAATAAGAAGTAAATATTTCGTAAATAAAGTTGTATAAGAAAAATAATTTTAGTAAAAATTCGGCCAAATCGGATCGGATTGGATTAGAACCGGCCCAAGATAGGTGTTGTCCCAAGGACAAACCCGAGATAAGAGGATGTACTCTCGGGCAGGAAAAGGGAATAGCCTGAGAATGCCAATGATGGTAACCGTGCATAGAAAGACAGACAAAAGGAGAATGTATCGGAGTTCTCTGGTGCATAAGCAACCCAACTCCATTTGAACTGCGTCAAGCACACAATGTTGGATTGGCATCCACCAACGACATAGAAGCAGGTGGCATTCTCCTATTGGCCAGAGATAGTCCTTGTACCATATAAATAGTCCCCCCACATTATAAGGGCATTTGATCCCGGTTCATCCTTTTTTTCAATCAATAAAAATCTTTAGCTTCGTCCTTACGTTTTCTCTATAGTTTTAGTTACTTTTTACTTGCATATTGTTGTTGCGCTCATTCACCTAGCAATCATGGTTATGATTTGCTCATATCTAAGAAACTAAGGACTATATTATCTTTTAGATTTGCTTTCACGCTCGGTCTTTTGATTTATTTAAGTGGTTTATTACGAGCATATCAAGTGTGTCCACACATATATAATATCTCTATAGTGAAACACATTGTATCTATGATCTTTATAAGTATATCCATATGTATATATTGAGTTTTTGCAAAAGAGCAAAAAAGAATAGATGAATTGAGAGTTAAAGTAGACATCAAAAAATCTAATGTCCTTGGTTTTGCTCAGAATAGGATCATAAGAGCATCTTTGTTGGCAAATTTATAATGTATGCTAACATGATTTCCTAGAACACATGAACAATTGATTCTTGAGTCACATGAATGTAGTGGGCTCTATAGTAAAATAGACTGCCCTACAATCTGGAAGTAGAGCTAAATCATTTCGAAGTAAAGCTAAATCGAGGGAGGGGAACAAGGTTAGATGGGCTTTGCTTCTTTTGACTTATCCCAGATTTTTCTTTGCAGCTGTTTAGTCTACTCATCAAGCCAATGCTCCTGAAATACAATATCTTTGCGATTAGGAACTGTTTCATATTTTTGTGAAGCCAACAATTTAATTTACTCTTTTTGACGGTTTCTACCAATAGAAATGTGAAAAATATGTACCAAATAGATAAATCTTGAGAAGTCGAGATAGCACAGGTTGTAGATGCAACACATGCACATACTAGACAGAGAAATCTAGATCGAGTACATAAAAGAGAGATCAGTTAAAGCATGCCAGCAAACACAGACCGAAGAGGTATATATTGAGAGCCATCATGGACATGAATGAACTCTTTTGAACGATCATCCTAATAGTAATATGTTCTATAATCTTTAACTTCTTAACTTATATCTTTTAGTTGTATATCTAAAATTGTAGAGAATAACATACTTTATTTTTGTGAAGCTTTGATTTTACTTTAGGGTTGATCAACAAATTGCAAAGAGATTGAAATATAAAAATTTCATTAACAAAAAGTGGTGTACATGCTTAAACTATGCAATGCAATCTTTGATCCATTATGATCAAAGAAGATATTATCAGGAAGGCACTCAATGGCATTTCCATAAAATGATTTTGGTTCGAAGTGTGAATTTGACTCGATTATTATTTTCAGAAGTTAAACGTAAAAAATTTATATGCAGATACTATAGATGCCGGAGACTAGGTTACATGAACTTGAACATACTGAAAAAAAAATTAGCATGAATTCGGTATGAGTTTTAGAAGTCAAAAAATACTGCTCAGAAGAACAGTTGGAATCAAAGAAAATTGAAGAACACAGTTTCGAAGAGCAATTGAGATCGAAGAAAATTAAAGAATACAACTCATAAGAAGAGTTGGAATTAGAGTGAACCAGAACCATTACAGAGATCTTAAAGTGTCATTTTCATTTGTTTTTTTTTTGAATTTTTTTATTTATATATCATAATGTAGCAAAATATATAAGCACTTGATCAATTAACAAGCAATTGATACAAATATATGTTTTGCTGCAAAGATTCGAGGACACTGGATCGGTACATGTTATTAGATGTGATTTGGTTGTCAATTCTCAAGAATTTTTGTGAAAGACAGGAAAATTCAGGTATATGACAATAGTTGTTACAATGCATCAAAATTTTCTTTTTTTTTATGATCATTTAAATTCATTCCTTGATATCACCATTTTACTTTGTGAACCATGTAAAGAACATGCCAAAGTGTAAAAAATTTTGTTATGTCATTTACCAAGTGTTTTTAAAAGGTGATATCAAGGAAGGGTCAAGATAAATAATGGGCATCTCATGATGAAACTTATAGGTTTATCACTGTGTGTGAAATTTTTAGAACATTTCAATCATTTCATATTGGAAGGAAGCTTGGTGATAAGCTTGTTGTTCCCTTTGACAAATTCAAGAGTCACCCTGCTGCTCTAACCATCAAGAGGTATGGTATTATGGTATTAGTAAGAAAGAACTCTTAAAAGACTACACAACATTGGGCATATGTAATCTAAAGTTTCTGTTGTTTTGAAAGAATAAGATGTTGAGGTCGGATTTGAAGTTTATTCTTGAATTTTATTTTATAAGTTTCTCTCAACTCCACTGACACAAATACATTAGGAGTGTCATTCTTATCGCATGGAATCTTCCTAGAAGCAACATGGTATTGGATTAGAGCAGGAGCTACTAGTATATCAATTTATCTTCAAGTAAAATATTATATGCTCCATTTGTTCACCGTATGATTTTTGATCAAACATTTTAAATGAACTTTTTGTCATATCAATATTAGAAAGATTACAACTTAGCTTATAATATTTTAAGTATAATTTTTTAACATCTAAATTTATAATTTAGAATATTGGATTAATGTATTTTTTCCTATCCTCAACATCAATTGCTATTAACATAATTTATTCTTATACTCAATTTTATACATTTTTTTTGTAAATGTAAAACGTTGCACGTACCCTAAACTTGATCAAGAGTGAAGGATCTTAGAAATGTTATTTGAACTTTTAGCTCTTCATTAAAATAAAATCGTCTTTTTACTATTTTCCTAATATTTAAGAATTGAAAATTAACTAAATATTTATAGTAAAAACCTTCCTTATTAGAAGTCGTCATTTTTAATGACAACTAATACATTTTTCATTAGTTTAAGAAGATTTAAAAAAATTAGAAATAAATATGAAAACGTTGGAATAGAAAAATACAAAAAGTATCAAATTTTTAAAAGTACCAAATTTTTAAAAGTTTTAAGTAATTAATCAAATATTTCTAAAGATTTAACTTTAAAAATAAGAAAAAAATTTAAATATAGAAAGAAAAAATCGTACTACAAATATGGTTCAAATCGATGCATATCTGTTAGCCTCTAGCAGCAAGAAAAAGAGGTACTGCATGACAAATGCAAAAGTGACGATCCATTAACGACTTAAAATTTCTGGTGGTAAAATATATGTGATTACAATAAAATATATGTTATGCTTACATTATTATATTAAAGTGCAAACGGTCTTTGATAAATGATTTTAACTTTTTGCACCTCATTAAAAATTTTCGCAATAGATAAAATCGTTAATTCTAAAAATCAAAAGTTACTCGTGCGAGGCACGTGGAGTTAATCTAATAATGTTTAAAATCAAGAAATCCTAAATATATAATAGGAGGAAAATATAACTTTTATAATTAAAAGTCCTAAAATATATGGTAAGAAAAACATGCATGGTAAGATATATTAAGAGAAGTATTAATTAAATTGACTACAATTTCACTTTTAAAATCTTTTCTTATTTAAATATATGAATTTCCAAAATTTAAAAAAAAAAATAGAAAGTATAAAGGATGGCAGTTTTGTTTGGGGCTTCAGGGGATTTTTTTGGTTATAAAAATAAAATTTTAAATAGAATTTATAAGTCAAAAAGGATTTACAAGGAAAAATTTTCATATCTACCAATATCAATTTACAATATATTTTTTTCTCTTGGCATATATTTTAAAATTCTTTAATTTTTTAATAAATAATTAAGAAATGAAGAAAATAGGATAAAAAACTAATTAAAATATGTAAGGTATCGTGCTAATCTAAAGTAACTTTTATTAGATTGTATAATGTTTTAAAGGAGAAATTCTTCTAATTTATGAATCAAGTTTTTGTAATGTCCTAATTTTTATATGCAAGTTATATTTAATATTATTGCATGTCTGTGATATATATTTGTTTTCAGAAATTTATGATCTTTCTTATACATGTGCAATAGATGGAAGAGTGTGGTGGTCAAGGATTAGTGTAGAAGGTTAAATTCTTTTTAATTTGTGAATCATAATTTTATAATATCATAACTTTTATGTGCAATTTAGTTCTAATATTTTTGCATGCCCATAGTTATTTGTCTTTAAGAAATTTGTGATTCTTTTCTATATAGGTACATTAGATAGGAGGGTATGGAGGTCACGAATTAGGGTAGAAGGTTAAATTCTTTTTGTTTATGAATCATATTTTTTATAATGTTGTAGCTTTAATGTGCAATTTAATTATAATGTTGCATGTCCGTAGTATATTTATTTTAGAAAATTTATTCTTTTTTTATGCATGTGTATTAGATACGAGGGTATGAAGTCACAAATTAGGATAGAAGATTAGCAGATAATTATGCTTTGACTTGCTTTTCGAGTAGGTTTAAGTTTAATGAAAATCTGGGAGCATTATGTCTATCGTTGTTTTAGCCTCATACATATATTTTCTTGCTTTTGATGCATATTACAATCTATTATATATTGTGTTTCAGTTATCGCATTATTTCTCTAAACGTTGTCTATTGCTTTTCTTACTAATTGACATGTTTTCTTTAATATTTTCTTAATATAGGATACTAACGTTGAAATTTTCAGGGGAACTTAGTAGCTTAGTTGGTCAGTTACTTGAACTTCCACCTTTTTTGTGAGGGTTCGATTCCCCACATTGTAATCTCCTCCTCCATTCCCCTTCCCCTACCCCCATTTTAAAGGAAAAAAAAATAACATTGAAATTTTCATGACGGTGATTTTATGAAGTAGAGAAAAGAATAGTTTCATTGTTAGAAATTCTAATAAATCCTCCACCACGTTGCCGCCAAGGTTTTCAAGAATAATAGTTTCATCAATTTCCTTCGCCAACTTAAAATATATGTAAGTATCTTTTTACTTCTAATCTATATCTAATAATGTTATCCATTCTAGATTATGAATATTTTCTCTGTGTTAACTTCAGTTTTATTAGTTAGGATTTTTAAATAGTCCAATTCAAAATTTTATCTTGAATTATATTAAGAGTCACGCCTTGATGATCAGTTAAAATACACTTGCAATGCGCGTACTCTAAACTAGTAATAATAATAATGGTACTACGTAATAGTAGCACAAATATTGATAGTAATAATAAATAATAATTGGAGGAGGAGTATGTATAGTTGATAAAAAAATTAAACGAAAGATAAAAAATAAAAAAATAAAAATAAAACATGATTATAACCCAAGTAGTATTTTTAATAATAATAATAATTAAAAAATCGTGATTATAACTCAAGTGATCAGGACTTTCAGCAACTAAAAATATCGTGATTTATTTAATTGATGCTACTTTTTAACTCAACTAAAATGATATTCTAGCTAGATGACAATTTTAAATTTTTACAACCACCTCTATAATTTTAGAGTTTTAGTTTTATCTCAACTCTTAGTGCTTATCATTATTTAATTTAAATTAGAATTTAAAATAATTTTATCTCAACTCTTTATCATTATCTCTCTGTAATTCAAATAAAAATTTTGAATTAAAAGATTAAGTATTTGAATTTGAAATACATTATTTTTTTTCTTTTAAAAAAATATTATCTTAAAAATAGAAACCCATAATTGAAGAGTTCTAATATACATTTACTATTTCAAAATTATCTCTTTTAACATTTAAATGCTATAAAATATATTTTAATATAATTTATTCACTTATTAATGAAAGATGATGATGATGATTATAAGATGAGTGATTCGGTAATAATTAGTTACTCTAATATTTATGAAATTAAATTAAAAAATAATTATCCATTTGAATTAAGAGTGGTTGTGTTAAATTTATCAAAATTTATGTTCGACTCTGTCCAGAGTTAGATACATTTCACGTGAAAATTTATTTAAAGGATAGGGACACTTTTTATTGTTAAAAAAAAAAAATTAAAATGGGATAAAATCAGAAAAGATCTTAAATAAAACTTCAATTTTTTAATTTGAAACTTAAAATAATAGACGTGTTTGAAACAACTGCTCCATGTATGTAGAAGTCCTTTTGAAAGTAAAATCTTAAAGCACAATTTTATCAGTTAAGTAATAATTTTAAAAGCATTGGAATGTGCTAAATCCTTTAAATCTCTTTGAGGTATTATCAATAACAACTACTCCATATATGTGTCACTTTGAGCGCGCTCTCTCTCTGCTATGGACTTCTTCTTCTCCTTTCCTTTTTATTTTATTGTTCAATTAAAAATAATTATCCATTTGAATTAAGAGTGATTGTGTTAAATTTATTCATTAAAATTTAGTTATAAATTTTTCAAAATTTATGTTTGACTCAGTCCAATGTTAAATACATTTCACGTGAAAATTTATTTTAAGAATAAGGACATTTTTTATTGTTAATAAGGAAAAACTAAAATGGGATAAAATCAAAAAAGATCTTAAATAAAACTTCAATTTTTTAATTTGAAACTTAAAATAATAGACGCGTTTGAAACAACTGCTCCATGTATGTAGAAATCCTTTTGAAAGTAAAATCTTAAAGCACAATTGTATCGGTTAAGTAATAATTTTAAAAATATTGGAAAGTGCTAAATCCTTTAAATCTCTTTGAGATGTCTATTCATATATAATAGGAGAAGCAAAAGTAACAAGTACCAACACTATAAAAATTCAACTTAAAAAAAGATTAATTAAATTGAATATATATATATATTAAGAAAAAAAAATACACTAACCTGCACATTAACTACCCTATGTAAACTGATATTATAACTTTTCACATTCTCCACTCTCTGCATCATCGTCCATAACTTCCCTGACATTTCTCTTTCTATTCTTTTTCAACCAGTGTTTTTCTCTATCTCTATGAATACAAACAGATTTCACTTTTTTTTTGTGAAAAATCTTTCAATTAGAAGATTACTTCAGTATTTATTTTTGAGTAGAACACTAGGTATGTATTCTGACTGCATTTTTTTTTTCATGCCTTAAAATCTAGAATAAACTGAATAAATTTTTTAAATTGCTACCAACAAATAATACCCTCTTTGGCTGCACATTTGATGGGTGTTTGCAAAAAGAGTACGAAATTTGTGAGAGAAAATGAGTAAGATGAAGGACGAGAAGATAAAGCATAAGAGAAATTTCCCTTCTTCATTACATTCAAATATATCTCAAGGTGTGTCTCATATTTTATTCACACTCAATTATGATTTCAGTCTCCAAAACTTAATGTTAATCCTTGAAGAGTATACTGAATTTATTTTTTGCAGTACTCTAATTCGGACACTATTGTTTATCTTAATTTGGAGTAAAGAGTGAATGAAATGTTAGAGGTATGAAGTTTTTTCACTCTTCTTAATGAGCACTTCTTATCATCTTGAGTGACAAAATGAGAGATACTTTATCATAATAAAATAGTGGTTCAAGAATTTACAGGCAACTAGCGACATGTTAGATTATTAGATATATTGTAACATTAAATTTTAGTGAAAATAATTCATTTCTATGTTTGAAACTAATAAGAACAAAAACATATGTCATTTAAATCATAACTCTCATGTATTTACTGCAGATGTAATATAATCTCTTTTCAATGCTTGTGTTTTACATCCTTTTGGTTATTGATGGTGGATGACTTTTATTTCTTTCTTATATAAACTATTATTTTCATTTTATTTACATGATCACGTAAATTTATTGTCAAAAATTTACTGCCAAAAACTAAAAAGTGAAGTAAGGAATGTTATGATGTTTTCATCTTCATATTTCAATATATTTTAATTGAGTTATATGTTTGTATTTTGATCACTAATGTGATTGAAGTATATTTTAAAAGTTTTAATTAAAATATTATTTTTAGACAATAATTTTCATCACGATTATTTTTTATGTAGTTTCGAATCATAATATGTTGTACTACCCGTACTTTTCCTAGATTAAAATTTTTTTCCAAGAATGTTAGAAGCTTTCTTTGAAAGATGAATCCACTTTTGTACACGTAGTATTTTTAAGATTTTTACTTTTTGTCATGTGAAAAATTCAATAAGCTTTCCATCGATACCAGATTTACCCAAATTTGACACCCGGGTGAAGAGTTAGAGCCTTTTTAGTGATACAGTGTATCACCTGAGCCTTCAGCGCGTCGCGGAGATAGCTCAAATGGCAATTGCCAATTTCCAATGTTGCTCCGTAATAGTGGCGTGTCGCGCCAAACTTTCAGGTCGTATACAAGGTGGCAACGCGATAGCTCCGCATCACGCCACCGTGCAATTTTCCATTTGTCACTTTCTAGTGACTTGGCGCGATAGTGGCGCGTCGCGCCAAGGATGAAAATCGAGAAATTTTTTCAGAAATTAAATACTTATCCTAGGGTTAAAAGGATCAATTTCCCACTCTATATAAGCCCTATAACAGGAGATTTGGCCATAATTCAACAACCTATACTCAATTACTCTCAAAAACTCTCAAGAACAAGTCCTAAGATTTTCATAGAAGGTTCAATCCCAAGGGAATTCACCATCAAATTTCAAGAATCTCTCCGTTAATCTTCGTAGAATCACAAGCTAAGGTATGTGTAGTGTTCATTCATGGACTCCTTTCGTCCATGAAGCCCAAGAATCTCTTTTCTAAGTTTAGGTTTATGGATTTCTTTATGAATTTCATGTTGGGTTTGGTTTGTGTATGTTGAGAATGATCAATTGAATTCAAATTCATGTTGGGTGATCAATTTTATGTGGAATTGATTTGTATAGATGTATATTCATGTGAACCTATGAATAAATCTAGGATGATGAAATTAGAGATGAATCATGATGATTAATTATTGTACAATGATGTTTACATGTACCATGCCTACAATATTGATTAAATGCCTAGATGAAGAAAAAGTGTCAAACTAGCATGATACAATGAAATCCCCATGTATGTACAAGTTATGCCTATCACGTGTTTTGATGAAATGCTACTATAAATGTATTATGGATTATGATGTTAGTTATATGTTCAAGTAAGTTATGCTTGGTCAGTTTCCTTCCATCGAGTTCTGGGGGTACTCGTACCTGAAACATTAGTTGTGTGCCTAGAGCCATGTCATGTTTTCACGATACTCTCAGTCAAGCTATGATCCTTAGACTTCAGACAGTCTTATGACTCAGGAAATCTCCATGATCTCATGAACTCAGTCAGTTATCAGATATCAGTAGTATTCTGTGAGTCAATGGAATTCAGTAACTCAGCCCATGTTCAGTTCAGTAAATCATGTTCAGAGTCTATTCAGATGGGAGTAGGAATTAGCACCGAGTGAGCCCAAGGATGGGAACACACACTATCATATGAGGGTGTGATTCTTAGAAGTCATCCTTGCGTTCCAGAACTATGTAGCCAGCATAGGTTGAGACATCAACACTGTCCAATGAGGGTTGATGAGGTGGATAAGCACTGACAAATAAGGGCCCCATAGTTCTCTTTTGGGGACACTATCAGATGAAGGTCACCCACAGCTTATCCTTACCAGTGGTGCGGTATTGACACCCTTTCCAATTGGGGTTACAGATTAGACCCCAACTCAGCCATAATGGCATATTAGGGGCATGTCAGTTAGATAACTGCATCCCACAGTTTCAGTTACAGAATCAGGACTGTCAGATACAGTCAATTCAGCTCAGTAGTATAGATTTAGGACTGTCAGATACAGTCGCTTCTTATCATTATAAATAGACTCCGGGATCACCCATTAGACAGGACTGATCTCAACTATGGTCAATCAGTAACGGTATTATCAGATTTAGAGATCACCCGCCAGATAGGACTGATCTCAGATTCAGTTACTCAGATACAGTACGGAACTCAGCTAGTTCTATCAGATTCACGACTGTCAGATACAGTCACTCATGCTATCAGTTATATCAGTTATCAGAACTCATGTTATCAGTATTCAGCTTCAGGACTATTAGACACAGTTAACCAGACCAGTTCTTCATAATCAGAACTGTCAGAAATAGTTACTCATGTATCAGTAGCATAGTATCAGTCCCTCAGATATCAGTAATTCCATGTTATTAGTAAACTCAGTAGTCAGAACTTAGTATTCAGTCCTATCACGATGTCAGTTACAGTTACGTACGCATGCATGTATTCTCACGTTCATGTTAGTCAGTCAGTTAGTATTATTCATGCATATGAACCTATTGCATTCAGCCTACCTCACTTGCATACCAGTACATTCAAAGTACTGACGCATTTGCGCTATAGTGTCTTATACCATAGGTTTAGATGCACGATCTCCAGAGCATCAGTAACATTCCAGTTCAGCAGTTAGAGTCAGATGTGAGTCCTCATCCTTCAAGGACATGATGATTACATTACTATTTTAGTTTATTTCAGTAGATGGAGTTAGTTGGGTACATGTCCCATCAACTCCTTATTTAGTTCAGTTTAGAGGTTTTCAGACTATAGCATGTCAGACAGTTATTTCAAATTTGCTTTGGTATTGTTATACCATTTTCAGACATTGTTTTATCAGATATTTATCCAGTTTGAACCTTATGGCCTTTCAGTATATGTTTTCAAATTTATAAAGTATATTATGCAGTGATTAGGTACAGATACCAGTCATGGGTTAGCTTGTGGTCCTTCAGGGTCATGGGCATCGTGTGGTGTTCCGGGTACCAGATTCGAGGTGTTACATATATGTACCTCCCTTTAATATGGAAGAGTAATATTTTTTAGAGGCTTCTTCAAAAATTATTGCAAGAATTTTCTCACAAGGCTCGAATGTAGTGATTGTTTGCTTAATGACTTTACTAGTTGCTGATAAAATGGAGTCTAGAGATATTTTATCTAGACTGCTATCATTGATATTGTATTTTTATTGAAGTAGGAAACATCTAAATTATATGTTTTAACTTTTTGGTTGCAAGAGCTACATGTACCATGTACATTAATTACCATTTTAGTAAAGATCTTACTTTTGCCTTTAATATGATCAATGTAGTTAAAAATTCATTGCTTGGCTACAAATTATAAAAGAGAAAAGGGCTCTCTAATTTTACGGTACAATAAGAAGTTATTCGGTCATCTATTTAACTTACAAATGATAGTTCTATTTGAAATCGAAGCAGGCTAAACGGATTTTGAATACTATATTGTGATAAACAAATCTTTTAAATTGCTCGAATGTCATAATAAAAAGGCATGTTTTTGTATTTTTTTCCTTCTACTTAAAAGATAATCTTATTATTATGCAAGTAAGAAGATTTGATCCATTCTCAAATGAATCATTATGTATAACAATGCATAACCTGCATTTCAAGACATGACATTGGACATAGCTATGAAGTTTAGCTTATGAAACATTGCAAATTTAAATACTTAAGTTGCATTATCATATGTTATATAACATTTGGTCTATCTTAACTGGGAATATTGGATAACTTGTTTAATAGAGAGGTGTATCATTTTAGTACTTCTGAGACATGGACCTCTGATGTTAGTTTTTGTTTAACTCTCTTATTTTTTCCTAAGCCACGAGTTTATTAAAAAATAATTTTTGTACTTTATCTTTGAGGTAAAAATAAGGTTTACGTATACTAACTTTTTTCAGACTCCACTTTGTGGGACTACACTGGTATGTTATTGTTGTTGTCTCTTATTTGTCCTTTCAAAACACTATTCATTTTTGTGACAATTATGTATATTCCCTATATCACTTTCATTTTTTTTTCCTTTTTGACCTTTTTCAGGGAAGTACAATAATTGATAGTTCTATCCTATGTTAGTCGGCAAGTGTTTCAGTTAACAAGAAATATTAGATGTTGTGTATAATTACTTTTCTTTTTCTCAAAAGTTATGTCAAATCATATTGGTATTGCATATTCTGAGTGTTGTATTTAAACATGAAAAAAAATCTCGATGGTGTCTGAATCTAATTCTATTACGTTTTACTTGGACAAGACTGATTTTTTATTAGCATAAAGGATCTTGCCAAGTTGTTGTTGGTTTTTGGGTGCAAGCATTTTGAAAAAAGTTATTTTGTTTATAAACAAGGGATCAAAGAGCCAATAATATTTTAAAAAAAATAATTATCGTTAAATATTTAATTATACAAAAACTTGCAACTCGAGATTTTGTTCTTACAAATACTTCCTAATCTTCAGAATAGATACATACTTTTATAAAAATGAAAAAATCTAAGTTTTAAGAAAGCTCAGCTTAACCAAATGATTACTTTGACAATGCAAATGCACTTATTTAGACATGACTATCATTCATTCCAAAGTGTTATTGGGTATATACATTGTAATTAATAAAAAGTAAGATGACAATTAAACTTTAGTTAATGCAATATAATTGAACGTGGTTATACAAATCAAATCATATAATTTGAAATGATTAATATTTTTAACATTATCCGCACAACGTGCGGATATGTATACTAGTTATCAATAACAACTACTTCATATATGTGTGACACTTTGAGTTTTCTCTCTGCTATGGACTTCTTCTTCTCCTTTCCTTTTTATTTTATTGTTCAATTATTTGTCTTCTTCAATATGTATGGTTTCATTTTTTATTTATTTTCATGGTTTAAATATATCTTATTAATCAAATCAATTTGTGTCTTTTTAACTGACATATTTTTGATTAATTTGCTTGCAAATGGCCGAGATGGCTTGATATAAAGAATTGTAAAAACATTATTGATATGTGGTGGCAACAGATAAATAATCTTTTTTATTCCCTTCAACTTATTATTTTCAGTAGCATTGATATATTTACTATGACTAATTATCATATTTTTCTTCTTTGTATGTAGATTTTGAAAGAAACATGTCCATCAAAATCACAAAAGAGGGTATAAGAATTATTTGAATTTATCTCTGTAATCCGTTTATATCTATTTCTATGAATTAATTTGTAGATTTTTTTAACTTCTTAAACTTATCAATTAACAAAAATTTTAATTAAGTTAACAAAAGAAAATTATAATAAAAATTTTGAATCTAAAATTTGAATTCAAACTCCTTTTTTTTTTTTAAGAAATAAGGTGGTTACAACTAGTTATCTTCAACCAAATCTTTTTTCCTACCAATCCGTCAATATTTTCATATAGATGTAAAACAAATAGTGTAAACCAATTCTTCTTAAATCATGGTAGAAACATTATCCTTTAAAAGGATTGTTGATATTCTTTCAAAAAAATATCTGACAAATATTTCTCACCAAAGAGAGGATAATACGATAATACGTCTAAAAAAAGTATTCACTACACCATTACTTGCACAAAAGGAAAAAGAAAACGTTAATCACATCATTATCTATGCACAAAATAAAACACTTCAATATGTTTCAATGATTTTCAAAAGATTTTATACATATATTCAATTTTCAATATTTTAAAAATAATCTATATATAGAATTCATACACATATTACTTCAAATTTCACAATTTTCATGTATGAAAACTATATAAATCACTATGAAATATGAATTCCGCTAAAGACTTGTAAAGTGGTTTCTTGTTTGTCATATGGTTCAATTGGAGGGGGGAGAGCGAGGTGGCTGAAGGAACAAGAGCCACGTAACCTCTGCTCATAGGTGTAATGACTAAATTGCCCTTGATTTTGAAATTATTGATATGAAGCTGACATGTTGATTAAGCCTTTTTTTTAATAAAGTAGTAATATGTTTTAGTGTATGAAATAAGTCTATAAATTTGTATTTTTGGGTTATGATATTTCAATTAGGTGATTTCGATTTGTATATTCATTCCATTACTCCTTTTTTTTTGGGAGTCACAAATTTGTATAGAAAATAATGTATGAAATGAGTTTATAAAACGATAGTCATAGATTGTGATATTCAAATTAAATAATGTCAGTTTTTGTACTTATTTCATACATTATATTACTCTTTTTTTTTTTTGAGGGTGTATTAATTGGTATGAAGGAAAATATTTTTTGAAAGATGTTTTTCAATTTTCTCATATTTGGTTGGCTTAAAACTTTTGAAAAATATTTTTCAAATCAACTTATTTCCTCAAATCTAAGGAAAATGACTTCTCTTCAAAAAGTAAAGAAAACATTTTTCAAAACTCTCTTTCAACCTCGCTCTTAAGTTGAAATATTCATATAATTCTCAAAATCATTCACCCCTACTTCGATCCCCAATCCCCTACCCCCTACCACCCCAATCCAAAAAATAAAATTCAATTTTTTTTTTGCTTCATCCCCTACCCAAAAACCTATCTTCTCCCTCCCCACCCCTCACCCCCCTTCCCCCGTCAAAAAAATATTTATTTTATTTTTAAAAAAGTTCAAACTTTTTCTTACACCACCCCCCTCCCGCTCAAGAAAAAATAATTAAATTTATTTTTTGAAAAATTTTAAATTTTTCCTTACTACACCCTCACTCCCCTACCCTGATCCCCCTCCCCCTCCCCCTCCCCCCAAAAATAAAAAGTTATTTATAAACTAAAATTTAATAATTAAATTTAACGTATATATCTACTTGAAATACCTTTATATCTAAGTTGTCAATTTATTTTTATAAAAAAAATTAACAAACAAACAAAAGAAAGAAAGGAAAGAAAAGAAAACAAGAGAAAATAAAATTAAAAAACGTGCCAAAAATGGAAGAAGATAAACTATAAAAAGATAATTAAGACTAATAAATTATTAATTTTAAATTAAAAATAATTATAAAATAAAATTATTTATTAAAAATGGTTAATTATCACATTAGAGAGTTCTAACTGGACTCTTATCAAGTTTTGAATTGAAAATTTAAGTATTTGAATTTGAAGTTATTATCCTTTAAATAAAAAGATTTTCATTATCTTAAAAATAGAAACTTATAATTGGAAAGTTCTAATAGATATTTGCTACTTTAAACTTATCTATTTAAAATTTAAATGCTACAAAATATAGTTAAATATAATTTTATATTTCATAAGCTTATCTATATTAAATATAATGATAAATATATTATTATTATTATTATTAAGTAAATTTTTCATAAATAATGAATTAAAGGAATATCAATATATAAAAATTTAAGTAACTTAAATTTAAATTAGCATTGTATGGTTTGAAATAAGCAAGAACATAAATATCAAAATATACAAGATAAAACAATTAAATACAGTAGAAAAAAATTATAAAGATGGGGGAGTGGGGGTAGGGTGGGGTAATATTTTGAACTAATTTTGAGAATATAATGTAGTAATTAGATTATGCATATATTACTATCTATAAATTTTAAATTGAAAAGATGTGAATAATAGAATAAAAATTTAAAAATGAAAAAAGTCACAAGTAACAAAATTTATATATCTATTTCATAATTAATGAAAAGGACACTTAATAACTATATTATGCCAAGTGATAAGCTATTAAAAATTAATATTAACAAGTTAATTATAAATTTAAAAAGTGAGCAACATAATAAATATAATATGAAATATAAAAGTTTTCAATATTTTATGATTCATTGTCACAATGTGTATAGCTTTTGCTATGGAATGGCGGGGGTGGGGGAAGGGGGTGGGGGATGATTTGGGGTTGGAGTTTATTTCAATAAGGAACAATATGATAATTAGATTCTGTTTAAGGTAATATGATTTAACATGCTCGAACATCACAATCCAAAAAGATTAGCAATAATATTTTTATCCTAAAATGTAAGTAGATAAATACTCAACTAACATCTTTATTTATACATTTTATATTAATATGAAATTATAATTTAACATAAATATAATAGATAAATCTAAACAATGAAAAAATCATGGGCAATTAAATAAACGTTAAGAAATAAATTAAATTTTTAAAAGTGCTTTTTCAACTATAATGAGTAAAATTTTATATTTTAATGAGTTCATGATTTTACTATTTCCTTTAAAATTAATATTCAAGAAATATTACATGCATTATGAAATTTCTTTTAATTCTTAGGGAAAGTCAATAATTTTTATTTGAATTTGAGTAAAAAAATTAAAATTAAATATGAAATAAAATAATATGTCGATAGATGTGAAAGTGTAGCTAGTTTTAAACGGAGACAAAATCTAACAAATTAGATTATTTTGGAATCATCTTCTAATCTTTATTTCATTTTTTATTATGCATAACAAATTACTATTTTAATTTCTATATTTTGAGATAAGAGATAAGAAAACTCAATTGCTTATGTGTGAAACACAATAATTTAAAAATATACATAGTGTATGGGGGTGGGAGGTGTTGTAGATTTAAATTATGAATAGTATAATAAATAAAACTATGAAATATATATACTTTTTTTTACAATTAATGATTTTTTTTATAGATTTTCTTATTGGTAGGGGGATTGGGGTGGGGTGGAAGCGCTTTGTGTAGGTGGCTGGGGAGTGGGGGAAGGAAATTTTTTTTTTAAAAGAAAATTGAGGGGTGGGGGGGGGTGGATATGGACGTGGAGGTGGGGCTAGGAGTGAGAAGTGGTGGCGGGGTATTTTTTTTCCGTATTTTTTTGAAAAATAATATGATAGTTGAACTTTTTTTCTAAAGATAATATATTTTAACATGTTCGAACAAGACATTCCAATATGAAATGATTAGAAATAATATTCTAATATTATTCGCGTATCGCGCGGGTACGTATACTAGTGAGTTTATAAAACGATAGTCATAGATTGTCATATTCAAATTAAATAATGTCAGTTTGTGTACTTATTTCATACATTATATTACTCTCTTTTTTTTTGGAGGATGTGTTAATTGGTATGAAGGAAAATATTTTCTGAAAGATGTTTTCCAATTTTCTCATATTTGGTTGGCTTAAAAATTTGAAAAATATTTTTCAAATCAACTTATTTCTTCAAATCTAAGGAAAATGACTTCTCTTCAAAAAGTAAGGAAAACATTTTTCAAAACTCTCTTTCAACCTCACTCTCAGGTTGAAATATTCATATAATTCTCAAAATCATTCACCCCTACTTCGATCCCCAATCCCCTACCCCTCACCCCTACCCCCTACCACCCCAATCCAAAAAAAAAAATTCAATTTTTCTTTTGCTTCATCCCCTACCCAAAACCCAAAACCCTATCTTCTCCCTCCCCACCCCCCCACCCCCTTCCCCCGTCAAAAAAATATTTATTTTATTTTTAAAAAAGTTCAAACTTTTTCTTACACCACCCCCCTCCCCCCCCCCCCAAGAAAAAACAATTAAATTTATTTTTTGAAAATTTTTAAATTTTTCCTTACTACACCCTCACTCCCCTACCCTGATCCCCCTCCCCCCAAAAATAAAAAGTTATTTCAATTTTTTTTCTTATCTCATCCTGTAATCCAAAACTCAAACCCCTACTCCCTCTGAAAAAAATATTTAATATTTTTTAAAAAAATTCAAACTTTTTTGTCCTTCGTTACTCGACCCCACCCCACCTCTACCAACCTCCCCCTTTAAAAAGAAATATATTTTTTCTTCCTCTACTCTTAGGCCTCATTTGCTTGCACTTAATGGAGATTTGAATCTGAATGGTTCAGATTTCAGTCCATTAATTGCATTTTTTTTTATAAACTGTTTCTTAATGTATCTGAAAGCCTCTGCATCAGTCAGATATGAAAAAGAGTCTGAATGATGTTCAAACATTTTTTAAAACATAATTTATTCCCTCAAAACTCTCTTTAAATATTTTAATTATCTTTAAATATTTTAATTATCACTCAAATAATATTCAGACACTTTTTAAAACGTAATTTATTTGCTCAAAACTCTCTTTAAATATTTTAATTATCACTCAAATAATAATTTTGATGTTTAAGTTTTATCTAATATTTTTTTCATATAATATAATATTTTATTACTTTTAAAATTTAAATTACATATTTATTACGAATTAAAATATTACGTATATTCAGATGTTAAAAAATAAATAATCTTATTCATTCAGTATTCAGATTTAAAAACAACATCTTAATCATTCAAATATTCATTCAGAAAATACTTTTAGAAAATATTTACTTACCCAATTTGCATAACGAATACGAGAATATATGTAATAAATAACTGATTTTTTCAGAAAATATTTTTTCTCCTTCATATCGAACGCACCCTAAAAAAAGTTTTTTTCAGGGTAAAAAATTATTTTTTAAAAATATATTTTTACTCTTTAGATAAACACTAAAATGTATTTTGTGAAAAATATTTTTTCATTCACCAATCAAATGCTAGAAAATATTTTTTGAAAAATATTTTTCATCCACCAACCAAGTATAAGAAAACAAGTAAGAAATTAACTTGTTTTTCAAGAAAACATTTTCAACGGAAATATTTTTCATACCAAACACACCCGGAGTCTCAAATTTGTATAGAAAATGGTGTTTTAAATTTATTGTTTAGTACTACTTTTTTATTGGGATTGTACAAATTTAACGTATCTGATATTAATAATTATTTTTAACATTATTTATTTTAACACTCAAAGAACTTGGTTTAAGGAAATTGTGGGATTGATATGGGAGAAAAATTGGGGGATTGATATTCATTTTTAACATTATTTATTTTATCATTGTAGCAAAAAAGGAACGTGATTTAAGGTAATAGGGGCATTGATACGGGAGAACATTGGGGGATTGATATCTATCAATTTTACCGTGTTATTAAACACTTGATAAATCTTGATTAAAAAACTCTGCTGTTACGATTTGAAAAATGGAAACTTTTGTTCTGACTTGTAACAATTAATTTGGATCCAGTTTCTCTCCTTTTTCCTTCTCTTCAATTTTCGCAAGTTTTTATTTGGATTAAAAACACATTTCCTTCTCTTCAATTTTCTCAAGTTCTTATTTAGATTAAAAACATATGACATAATTTAAAATTAATGATTGAGATTTAATTAATTAAATCAAAGTTCTAATCATATCTATTTACTTTCATATATTTGTTACATAAATATTTTTAATAATCCATTATATCTTTGTTAGATATATTAAACTATTTTCTTTCTATCCTTGAATAATTTTATGCCGGTTTTTACATTTTTTGGGGGCTAATGTTTGCCATTTTTCTTAAGTAATGTTTTTTAAATAAAATGATTTCGGATATATAGTTTTTAGTAGTATCTTGTGGCTCTAGTATTATCTTGTGGCTAGCGTTGTTAGTTTATTTTACCCGAACAAGTTTATATGCATTTATGTTTTGTGTTTGCTATACTGTTATTGGTTCTAAGCCGGGGGTCTATCGAAAACAGCCTCTCTACTTAACCTGAGGTAGTGGTATGGTCTGCGTACACTCTACCCTCCCCAAACCCCACTAGGTAGGACCCCACTAGGTAGGAATACACTGGGTATGTTGTTGTTGTAATGTTTTTCAAATAAAAAAAATAAAGATTGTGGCTTGAAGTTTTTCTAATTTTATTTTCTTTCTGTGCCAAATAAATTCATTATGTGTGTGTCAAATCAAATATAAAGATTGTGCCAAACAAATTCATTATATTTTATTTATGTAATTTTTTTGAATTCTCAATTAGAAAAATTAAAATTCTAATTATATTATGAATTTTTTAAAAAATAAAAATATTTAGGAAAAGTTTTTAATATATATTTATGGCAGTAAAGAACTTTAATATATTAAAAGTGTGAAAACCGTTAAAACTGTAATTTGAACTTTTTGCTCTTCATTAAAAATCTCCGCAATAGATAAAATTATTTTTTTACTTATTTTCTTAAATTATTAAATAATTATATTTATAATATTTTTAATAATATTGAATCCTAAAATATATGGAAAGAACTTAAATGACTCCAAAAATATATGGTATTGAAAAAGAGAAAAATATGGTAAAAACTATTAGAAAAATCAGTGTCCAAGTCTACAATAAAAATCTAGTCAGAGCACTTTTATTTGAATAAGAATTTATTAGTTGAATTCATAATGTCAAGGACATTACCATGCATGAAAATTTACTCTATATAAAGTGCTTTCTTGCTCAATCAAAACTCTAAGTTTTTATTTTCCTCAATAGAACACACAAAAAAAATCATTCTTTTAGTAGACCATATAAGTACATGTTCTTCTTCTTCTCTTCTTCACGTAACCAATAATACAATTCCAGTTTCAAATCTATTATCAAGTATATCAGAGATTTTTTTTCTTTTTCAAGTCTATCAACGAAAATTGATTCGTTGAGATCAACTCTATCATATGCAATATTTCTCTAATTGTATGTCTTCAACAGTGTATTCGAAATTGATTATCGATATCTTTATGAGACGTGAAAGAATTTATGAGTTGGTAAAAGTCAAAATAAATGTACATATTAATTTGTCATTGTATTAATATATATTCTTTTATTAATATTTTAGTTTGTAGTTTATCCTACAGGCTATAAGTGCTTATTTGTCTGAGGATTTCTATATGACGTGATTTCTTTTTTTTATTTTTCTAACTAAATATGATCAATATTATTTATTTAAAAAAAAAAAATCTCTTTTTTTAGTTTCATAACTTAGATGCATTATTTAATAATATATATTTATTTTTTAATCATATACTCATTCAATAGGTACTTTATGGTAAGAATTATTAAGAAAATAAATAAAGAAGGAGTTTTACAAAAAATTAAAGAGTCCTAAAATACATGGTGCAAAGAGTTCTAAAAATTTTGAGTCTTAGCTAGTGTTCCTGCACCAAAATTGTGACTACCTATGTGAGAATTATCATCAAAGGTCAAAATAATTACGTGATCTCAATATTTATAGAAATATTTTTTTAATGGAGTTCTATTTTAAGATTATTTTTCTAATTGAGCAGTATAAAGAAAAATATTAATTGATTCTCCTTGACAAAATGGTTCGATGTACCCTTGTACTATGTCTGCTTTGTAATGTGGATACTCCTACTTACATGTTTGTCATATCACCCTTGAACCCACTAAAAAACAACATTTTAAACACTATTTTGGTGTGTGTAAGACACTCGCCCCACGTCAGCTATCACGTCAACTGCCACGTCTGTCACGTCATCTTTTCCGTCATTTTTAAGTATTACATTAAATTTCAAGTCATTTTTAAAATGCTACATAAGAAATTAAATATTAAAATAAATTTAATTAAATAAATTTTAAAAATTCTAATACACAAACACAATTAATTTTTAATTTAAATTAATTTAAAGTTTCAACTATAAATTTAAATTTTCAACTATAAATTCTAATGCACAAACACAATAAATTTATAAGTAATTAAACATCAAATTTATTTCAAATAATTAAAATTTTTCTCCAATAAATTTAAAGTTTTAACTATAAACTCACACACACAAACATAATGAATTTTTAATTTTTATTTAAAAATCTTTAACAATTTGTAAAAGTTATAAAATTAATCCTAACCAAAATAAAATGTTAATAATCAATACGCTGCATCTTACTAACGATAGCCATGGCCATCAACTTCAACAACATATACATCAATAATACTAAGAAAAAAGACATCGTTTTCACCTCAAACTATACTCGAAAAGTCGAAGCGACACCTAAACTATACTAGTGACCTATTACACACCTAAACTATAAAAAAGTGAAACTATTTACACTCTGTCAGGCTACCACCACTTGCATGTGGTGTAGTGTTTTACACGCGCTGCCACGTCAGTAAAAAGTATCACTTTTTTATAGGTAAGGTGTGTAATAGGTCACTTATATAGTTTAGGTGTGGATTCGACTTTTCAACTATAGTTTGGGGTGGAAACGATGTCTTTTTCCTTAATGTTTTTAGCCATTTACTTTTGTTATTTAATAGGTTGAACGCGCATAAAATAAGTGTAACACACGCGCCTTAGAATGGGGGTCGTGGGGAGGTAATAATATCACTTTTATATAGTTAAGGTGTGTAATAGGTCACTTATATAATTTAGGTGTGGCTTAGACTTTTCTTATATAGTATGGGGTGGAAATGATGCCTTTTTAATCAGATGAAAATGGGTGGTCAGTACCTTGTGTTCCTATTTTTCAGTTTAGCTGGTTTCCTCTTCAGTTTCTCCCAAGCTAGATCAATTACTCCAACTTCAACAAAACCACAAATTTTCCTTGAAACCAATCGAAGTGGTGGTTGCTGAAATTTGAGAAAGAAATTGATTTTTTATTTTTCAATTGTGGGAAAAAGTAATTTCTTTTTTCAATTTCAATTGTGTCAGAGAGAGCTGAGGAGGTGGTGCATGGTGGTGGTGGTGGCAGGTGAACGGAGAAATTGGTGGAGAAATTGATGTTTTGGCTAATGTAGGTGGACGGCGTGGTAGCTGGAGTGAGGTGACACTAAAATTTGTGTATGCTGGACGGAGGCTGGGGTGGGGTAGGATTTGCTGGACGGGGGCTGGGGTGGGTTGAGGGGTGCTGGATGGGGGGTTAGGATGGGGTTGGGGTGGGGTGAAAGGTGCTAGATGGGGCTGAGGTAGGGTGGGGGTGCTGGACGGGGCTAGGGTGGGGTGGGGGTGCTGGACGGGGGTTGGGGTGGGGGTGTTGGACGGGACTAGGGTAGGGTGGCCCTTTTTATTTTTTATTTTTAAATTTTTTATTTTTTAAATTTTTAAAAATATTTTTAGATTTAAAAAGTTGAAAAAAGGTTGACTGTCTTTTTTTATTTTTTTATTTTTTTTAATTTTACTATTATTTTAATATAAATATATTGCTTGACTCGCCCATACACGCGTGTAGTCACGCTCCAAATCCTACTTAACAATTTTAATGTCACATAGATCCGGTCAACGGTCAAAGAGTTAAAAATATTATTTTTTTAGTGGGTTCAAGGGTCCATATGACAAAGATGTAAGTAGAATTGTCCACATTACAAAACGAACATAATACAAGGATCTATCGAACCATTTTACCATTCTCCATTCATATATTTTAGGAGATCCATATTTTAGGATGCACAACCTATTATAGGAGAAGTCAAAGTTGGGATAGATTTATGTATGACCAATCAACCTTTTCTTTTCTTAGTTTTATTGTAGTTAAAAAAAAAAAACATTTCCATTCGAAGTTTAGAGTGTATTATTCAAATAAAACTTCATTATCTTATGGAAAAATTTCCAAATTTATCTAGCTAAGATCACCTTTTACCATTTTCAAGATTGAGCACTTTTCATTTAATGTAAATAGAATATTTAATCTATTTCTTAGTTTTTATTAAGTATCTATTTATTGAAGTAGGACAGTAGGTACACGCGCAAAACGCGTACACTAAACTAGTATAACTAAATATATGAAAGTAGATAACTATGGTTAGAACTTTAATTTAACTAATTAAATCTCAACCACTAGTTTTAAACTATGACATGTGTCTTCAATCCAAGCAAGAATTTGGAGAAATTGGAGAGAAGGGAAATGAAGAGGAGTAGATCCAATTAATTTATATAGTATATTTAGGTTTTTTTCTTATATATCTTCTATTGATAAGCAACGAGGCCTAAAGAGATTGAGGATTTTAAAAAATCTCAAGCGGTACTGTAACGCTTCATAATTACTTGTACATGTATGCCTAAATTGACGTCGATAAACTTGTTTGAACTTGAAAGATTTGAAATGTATTTGATCTTAAAAGACTAAGTTCACAAGTAAAGTCAAATGTGGAAATGTCATCAATTGTGCACAATATCAAGTGACTATGTTTATAGTATGACTTTGAATCAGCATATCTCATAATATATAGAGAGTTAGAAGTTAGGACTTTGAATATATATCGCTCCGTAACTTGGAGTTCTAGATTAAGAGCTATGTGAGTTTGAAGAAGACACAGTTGGTATGGTTCTCATTTATGGCCAAGTCACGTGTATACGACTAAGTTGTGCCGACTAGATTAATCGGGGTTGGAGAAAATCGGACTATATTTGATTCTAACGTCTAAGGTGTTCAAATGTGCAAAAGTGAAAGTAGTAGTTTGACAGAGTAAGATATAGAAAGCAAAAGGAATGCAAAACAAAGACCTACTAGCTTAAACGTCCTGCTTGCGTAGGCGGCTTACTTGGTTGAACTATTTGCTTGAGCTACTTGTCCCTGTGTTCTATATTAATGAGTTTGGAGTCCAAAGAACATTTTTTTTAATCCAAAAATTTTAAGGGGCAATAAAAAATCGAAAAATTTCAAAGAGGCAAAAGCATGAACTACCTCACATCTTACCTTAATCATATAACGAACATCAGTTGAATGGAAAAAGATAAAGCCAGTGGCCTGCCACGCCTCACAAGGCAAGCACACCCTTTCGCCTAACCTTTTCCCATTGCTGCTTTCCCTTCCTTTCCCTAAGGGGTCGTTTGGTAGAGTGTATAAGAACAATACAAAATATAGTGTATTAGTAATGCTTGCATTAGTAATACTTGTATTAGTTATGTTTATATTAGTTATGCATGTATTATTTCTTATACATTGTTTGGTTTGATGTATAAGAAATAATACATCTTACATAATTTCTAGGGAAAAGGCTCAAATATGCCACTGAACTATCAGAAATGACTCATTTATGTCATCCGTTAAAAGTTGGGTTCATTCATGCCATCGCCGTTACAAAACTGGCTCATCCATGCCATTACTTTTAACAACCGGCTTTTAGAAAACAGCTTTGCCACGTGGCAGCATATTAGAGATCCACGTCATTTTTTTTAAAAAAAAAATAAATAAATAAATATTAAAAAAAAAAATAAAAAAAATTTGATGCATTAAAAAGAATCCACCCAACTTTTTGATCCATTAAAAATTTGTTTGATCTATGCTTGTAAAATTTGAGATTATTTGTATATTGTCTCATATCAATAGTTTTTTTTCCTTTTCTGGTTTTCACGTGTGACTCTGTTCACAATACGGATCAATAATGTGATCATCTCCCTTTGAACTAAGTTTTACTTGATTAATTACTGTTAATTTTGAGATTATTAGTGTATCACCTCATATCATCCGAGTATTTATAGCTACCAAGCTCATTGACGTTTTTTTTTGGTTGTATGTGGCTTAAAATTGTGATCAAATATAGTAAATTGATCCATAGACAAGCAAAGACAATAAGACAATACATCTCATGCCGTCACTCTATCATCCTCATATCCCTCCTGCAAAAATTTCAGTACAGTGGCGTTGATATCAATTATTGTGCTAATTAATTACCATAAAATACTTTTAATGTTGTATGATATCATTCGCTTTGAACCAAATTGACATTTTTTTTCAAGAGACCTTAAATATCTGACATTTTATAAATAATTTTATTTCTTTTTTACTTTTCACGTGGGACATTGTTCTCTCAAACACTCATTATACTGCTCCCTTTCATCTTTTTAATATCTCGTTTAATGTTTTGACACAATCATATATTAAGATAATTATTTGACAATCAACATTAATCATTGGAGGTAGAATATTTGTCTAAATTACAATTATATTTTTCTTAAATTACAATTTGATTTAATGATATAGTTACATAAGAATTGGTGAGACGTCATAGTTTTATATCCTTATATAATTAATTTTAAGTGGTCCAATCCTAATTAGAAATTGAATAAAAACAATATATAAGCAATCCATGCAAGTTACAACTTACAAGTATTATGTATGTATAGTCTTTATCATTTCATTATATACTTAATTCAATGAATTGATTAATTCCAAAATTTTATTATTCTTTTCTCTTTAATGAAATAAAATATCTAAGAAGAAAGAATAAAATAAAGATGACATGGAATTTGTATAATATAGTCTAAGGTCAGTTGGCATATATAAAAACAAAAGTAAATCCAATATATTTTTAATAAGTTAGATAACATGGGAGTATATATTTATGTGGGAGTATAAAATTTTCATTAAAAGATTTTAAAATAACATAAAAATATATATGAAGAAATCAATGAACACACTCACACACATATATAGATATATATGTGTGTGTGTTCATTGATTTCTTCATATATATTTTTATGTTATTTTAAAATCTTTTAATGAAAATTTTGACTCTACTATTAACCTAATCGTCATAGATCAAACTAATTTTTAATGGATCAAAAAGTTGGGTGGATTCTTTTTAATGGATAAAAAAAAATTAATTTTTTTTTTAAAATGACGTGGACCTCTAATATGCTGCCACGTGGAAAAACTGTTTTCTAAAAATCGGCTGTTAAAAGTAATGGCATGGATGAGTCAGTTTTGTTACGACGATGGCATGAATGAGCCCAACTTTTACTGGATGAAATAAATAAGTCATTTCTGATAGTCCAGTGGCATATTTGAGTCTTTTCCCTAATTTCTATAAAAGAAATATTTGTTTACAAAAATACCCTTCTTTGATTTTGTACATTTTTTTGCTACAAAGTTCTTTTCCCATCTCAAACAAAATTAGTATTGTTGAACTAGTATATATAGATTCAAGATTAATTGCAAGACTTTCGTCTTTGTGCATAAATGTTACGCCGACGGATTAAGATAGTCGAAACAAAAATAAAATACAAGACGTAAAATTAAGAAATGGTATCAATTTTTTTTAATCTTTTTAACGACTCTCGAAGCAACGCAAAAATATGCTATATAGTTATTTAAATCAACTATTCATTATTGTAAATTAAAATGGTAGGAAAAGAAATTGTGAAATGTTTTGAAAAGGTTCACTATTGCAAATTAAAATGACGGGAAAATAAATGGTGAAATATTTGAGAGGAAAATTGAGGGGTATTAAGGTCTTTTAATAAGTTAATGCATGTGTTTAAAATCATTGTATTACTAATACATAGAAAATGGAGTGTATTATTAATACACACTTCAATACACAATAGAGTGTATAACTAATTAGTTATACATAAGCAAAAAAAAAAATACCAAACAAGATACTAATAATACATATTAAATAATGCATGCATTATATTTTACAATACACTCTACCAAACGATCCCTAAATGTTCTGCTGATGGAAGCTTCCCCTATTTCCATGCATTCTAGTGCAAGTTCTACATCAATTATTAATATAATGTTGCTATTATCGGTGTTCTAAACTACAAAGACGTGAAGCAAGGTATTTTATGTCGCGCGAGGAGAAGTGTAAGCCCCGAGGAATGAATTGTAATTTCCACAAATTTTTATTTTTTAATTTATAATATAGTAAAAACATATAATAACACAAAGATAGTACCAAAAACATGAATAATTTTCAAAAAAATATAACACGTGATTAAAAAAAACTCATTGAAATAAAAGAATTTATTAGCATTTTACAAGTAGGAAAATGTAATGATATAAAACTATTATGAAATACAAATCAAATTTAATATTTTAACTTTCAAATTAAAATAATCACAATTTCTTAAAATATACAATTATCATACTATTCAGTTTACCTCACTAAAAGAAATAATCGATAAACTGTTAATGTAATAACTAAAACACCACTCTTTCATGAATAAAAATAAAATACTTTCAAATAACAAAAAATAAAATATGATAATTTTGAGATATATGATCAAAACATAAAGATCAATGACAAGTGAGGATGTAAAATTCGAATACATATTTTCAACAGAATGGTTAAGTATTATTCACCCTCACGCAGAGGCGGATCTAGGATTTCGAGGTTGCGAGTGTCATGTCACTTTTAACGTTAAAGCTACTATTCAAAAAGGATAATTTTTATGGACGTTCCACCGGAATTTGGCTTGTTAGTAAGAGATTTTTGAAGGAAAATTTCATTGAAACATTATTGAAGAACCTAATTTTTACGAATTCAGCTAGAAATTAGTTAATTTTTTGCTTTACGTTTTGTTATTTACACTGCTCCAAATAAGACAAATATTTTATCGATTTTATAGACTTTGGGCTTCGATTTGATTATTTGTCTTTTCAATTTGAATAGACAAATAGATCAAATAATAAAAATGTGATTATTATTATAAATACTACCGAAAACAACCTTTCTACTTCTCCGAAGGTAGTGTGTGGACTGCATACATTTTACCCTACTCAGACCCCACTATGTGGGAATACACTGAGTTTGTTGTCGTTGTTGTTATTACTATAAATTGTGTAAACAAGAGTTAAATTCAACTTATCAGTCAGCGTGAAAGTACAAAATAGTTGCCAACATTCAATGGATATTTCCAATTCTATTGTTAAGAAATTATAACATCAAGCCAAGCATCATTATTATGATTTAAGAGGAGAGGTTAACTATAAATTTGAAGGAAAAAGGAATCTTCAATTATGTTCTACACTTAAGTTAAAAATTCTTAAACAAAGATTTCCCAAAACAAGGAGTCAAACAAAGATTAAGTCGAGAAAAAAAACTTATAGAAAATACAATAACAAACAAAAAGTAATAAAATACTGTTGGCGTCTGGACTTAAACTTTGATATACTACGTGAAATTTCAGCGCATTTGCTACTGACACTACTTCCTCAACTGCTGCACCGGGTGACACTTAAATAATATACCAATTTTATTTAATATATATATATACACACACAGTTATCCGATCAAAATTTGCGGGTGTCATGCCACCCGTGAACTCTCTGTAGATCCGCCCCTGCCCTCACGACATTTTCAAATAGTAAATAAGCTAATTACTCTCAATTTTCCTATTATATAGATGACAAAACTATTAAACACCATTCATTTAATTAAGAATTAAGAGGATAAATAGCGTTAATTTAGAAATTTAATACAATTTGTATAAGAACTATTAGGAAAGCTCCAAGCATTGAGTGTTAGACATATTTAAGCCATACATTCAGATGCTTAAGGCGTAACTCTCAAAGAACTAAATTCCACACATGAGCCTCGAAACGTTTTGCCAGTACCTACCCCTAAAAGTGCCTTTTAAAACACTAGCTATTACTTCCTTCGTTTCGGAATAAGTGAATTGTTGGGGTATTTATTGGTGTTTCAAAATAAGTGAATTATTGAATTTTTTTCCAAATTTACCCTTATGATTTGACAACCAATCAACTTTTGAAAAGGTATTACAAGGTCAGTTTTTTCTTTTTTGGGGGTAAAAATGGAAAGTTGTGTTAAATTTATGTCTTTAATGCTTTTTCTTTAATATGTGTGTCAAAATTCAACAATTCATTTATTATTAAACGGAGGGAGTACTATTTATAATTCTTATTATTGTAAACATGATAACTGCTATCCCAATTTCTTTACCTTTATTATTGAAATTATTAGATTTCGTATTTTTACTTTTTAGTTTTGCGGTCTAGTTACTGAAATTTAATTTTGCCTAATTTGTCGGCAACCTTATTTGTTCCCTTGCTTTCCCTTCGTACACACCAGCTTGGTTGCAGCAATGAAAAAAAGCAGGGGCGGATCTACTGTGTTGGGTGAGATTTTTTGAAAACCTCAATCCGCTATCATAAATTTGATAAATATATTAAAAAATAGAATAAGTAAATAAAATATAATAAATGAAAATGCATAAACAAAAAAAATGTTGGCTTGATGACATGGAATGGATCCTTAAATTGTTTATTCATGAGATCACCATGGGATCTATCCCTATTGGGGTATTATTTTTTTTTTAATTATATTATTACATATTAATTTATTTTACCAGGAATCCACAAGTTTGAAATTCTATACTCGTCTCCAAAAAAAGTTGCCTTGCAAGGGGTGGCAGGCCACTTGTCTTACCTTTTTTTCATTTAACGGACGTTAAGGTAGCTCACGCTTTTGCCTCTTCAAAATTTTGAATCGAAAAAGTTGTTCTTTAGGCTCCGTACTCCTATATTAATTGAAAGAAGATAAAAGAGAAGCAAATAAGTTTGTGTGTCACCTACTTATGGCTCGTTTGGCCATAAAAAAAATTCCTTTTCTTCCGGAATTTTTTTTCATTTTTTTCACTTTTTCGAAAATTGTGGTGTTTTGGCCATGAAAATTCAAAAAATTATTTTGGAGTTGGATTCCAAAAAGTGAAAATAAACTTTTTGTTGTTTTCACAATTTTTCAACTTTCATTATTATTACATATAACCTCAATCTTTAAATTTTTACACAAACTCCTCTTATAACTACAACCAACCACCAAGAAAAAAATTATTATTTGTTTTCTATGGTACAACATCATTTTTAATTGTTACAGATATTCTAATTTTTTTTCTTCTTTTAACCAAAATTTACTAACGTGAAGTAAAAAATAATAAATGACAATCTATGGCGGAAAATGAGAAATTTAATATTTTTTTCTTGCCATTCTAATTTTTTGTATATGTCATATAATGACTATTATAATTTTAATAAATTATTAAAAAGTGATCAATAAAGTCGCATATCAAACATAACGTAATGATTCATATTTACGATATAATAATATTCAAGGAAAATCAATATCATCAATAAACAAAAAGCAAAAAAATAGCACTAATCTATTCAGAAATAATTCATCCGTAAATTTTTACAAAAAATACCAAATTCAATAAAATAATTAATTCAAGTGAAAGTAATTAAGAATTTTCATTAACAAATTTAAGAATATATAAAATATATTTATATCCATCAATCATATTTATCAAAATATATTTTCTCTATTCAATTTATTATGGTTAGATAAATTTATTTAGCTCGTTCTTGTGATATTTTTATTCAAATTTTAGAAGAATAACACTCATAATAATTAGTTTGTTGTTAATTATTTTATCAATTGAAGACATATAAATTATTTTCTCAACATTTGGTTGTATATTAGTAGGTAAATTAGTAGTTGAGTAATTTTGATACTTTTTAAAAGTTGAGGGCATAAAATCATATTTAAAAAAGATTTTTCAAAAGTTTTAAAAAAATTTCAAAAAGATATGGCTAACTCCAACTCCAACTTCATCTTCAACTCCAACTCCAACTCCAACTCCAGAAAAAAAGTAATTTTCATGATCAAACGGCTACTTAAGAATGAAAGACTTGAGTAAACCAGTTGGTGGATCACCTACTTGAGTTATAAGGATTAAAGACACTGAGGATTATACATAAAGGATAACAATAAAACTACATAAGGGAAAAATTTGGCTATAAATTCTAAAAATTGTGATTCCAAAATTGAGAGGAATAAGCAATTTTGAGTCTTATATTAGTTAACGATGCGATAATGAGAAGTTTTTCCTTCTTTTTCTTTTGAAAAAATTACCTAAATAAACAACATAAGTTTCTAAACTTCTAAAAATTCCCCCACTTCTAAAAAATTACTTAAATCTCAATATTTCATACTTTTTGGTAAAATTGAGATACAAGTTAAAACCTACAACTAAGAAGTCGATTTTTTACAAAAAATAACCTACTTCTCCTCTCTATGTGACGCAATTTCTAGTGCGGTTTCTATCCAATTTCTCCATCTAATTCAAAACTTTGAAGTAAGGTAATTTTCCTCCCTAAAATCATCTTCAATTTCTTCTAATCCTTTTTACATTTTTTTTTCAAAAAAAATATTTTGCGCCTCCGTTTACAATGTAAAATTTCAATGTTTTGGTTGAGCAATTTCTTCAATTATTCATTTTTTAGGCTTTATTATTTGAATTACCATTACGAATAGAGATTTGAAACCTTCTTTTAGTCTTGGATTTTCTCAATTAGAAAGTATCAAAGAATCTCAAGAAATTGTAAACTTCATTCTCGGAAGTTTTAACTACGAATTTGTTGGCTTTGATGAAAATAGATCAAAGCATAGAAACGATCCCCAAACTATGAAGAAGTTGCGGAAAAAACATGCTAAGAAGGACTAGAAAAAAAAAGTGATTTTAAGAAAAGGGGATCCAACAGTCCTGCAAGTAAAGCTCCCGCCAAGAGAAAAAGAATTGTTGAAGCAATTTCCACAGATGAGCTTTCCAAGGTAATTGCATGTTCGGATCTGTTGAATGTTAGGCCAAGATACATATTTTGGCTTGTATGATACGTTTAGAAATTCATTGTTTATCCGATTTTTTGTTGCCAATTTATATGTATCTTATTTATTTTTTTATGTTTTATTGAAATTAATATTAACAAAAGATAAAGTACGATGTTCTTAGAGTTTTTGTATATATTGTACTGTCTTAATGTAGATTTGTTGCATTTCAACTAATTTTATCATTTTTTTTATGGATTGAATTACGTTATTAAGGAAATTCCGACTCATCCTCTTAGATTTGTAAGTTCATGCAATTTAAGATTTAAGAATAAAATTAAAGAAGTAGTCGGTCAAGAAGTTTTAGACTTATTTGAGAAGACTATTTTCGGATGTTATCTCAAAACAAGTGATGGAATGATGATGTATTTTCATAATGGATATCCAAAAGAGTAAATACATAAAGTACTCCCTGATGTTGTTCGACTTTTTTAAAAAAACACCTAAACTATACTTCCGACCTAGTGCCCCACGAATCCTACTAAAACCTTTATAAATACACCATTTTTACCAAAATTTTCAGCATTCTTAAGCGTGTGTTTGGTACTCTCATCTTCTTCTTCCTGTTCACCTGTCTTCTTCCTATTCCCTTCTTTTTTTCGTTACTTCTTCCATTGTTGTTGATCATTGCGTATTAAATTGAATTCTCTACTAAATTACTCCTCAGTTGTTCTCCCTATTAAATTGAATTCCAAAAAAGAAAAATTTTATTCAATTGAGGAATGTGGAGAACAAGTTCAAACAACATAGTGAATATTTTCTTGAATTATTTTTTTGTAGTTTTTGTTCATTCTTGCAATAAAATTCCACCTTTAACCCCATTTTCACATTTTCTTGAATTGATATTTACTGGATTGTTGTTAATTCTAGCAATAAAAATCTAAAAAGATTCCAACTTCCCATTTCCACATTTTCTTGAATCAGTCTTTACTGATTTTTGTTCAATGGTGTTAGCTTACGTAGCGCTTTTCTCAATTGGTATGGGACCGATAACGCGGGTTTACTGTTCAGAGATTTTTCCGTTGAGGCTTCGGACAACTGGTTGTAGTATTGATGTAGTAGTGAACAAAGTAACAAGTGGAGTAGTACTGTCAATGATGTTTTTGTCCCTAGAAAAGGCAATAACGATCGTTTTTACTGCTCCTTTGGCTTCTTCTAACGGCTGAATTTCATTCAGAACTAATTCAATTGCCTCCGCCATGATTGATACTCAGTCACTTATCACATTCAAATAGATGTGAAGATAATTGGAACTAAGAAATTTAACAATTCACCATCACTCTATTAGTGGAGAAGAAGAGGAAGAGGAAAAATAAAGCACCATTAATGGAGAAGAAGAAAGAAGAAATAATAGGAAAAAATAGAAAAGGAAGAAAAAAAAATACTAAAATAGAAAATGAAAAAAATAAAACCTTTTTATTACATGTGACATTTTCTAATTCGCTGGTTCAACCATTTTTTTCACTCACGCGTCTGCTATGCGTGTTTACATGCAGAGGAAAATTTTAAGTCAAAATGGTGTATTTACAACGGATTAAGTAAGAATTGTGGGGTAATAGGTCAGAAGTAAAGTTTAAGTGTCTTTTTAAAAAAGTCGAACAACATCAGAGGGTACTTTATGTATTTTCTCTATCCAAAATCTCAAATTATCACATCGTGAAAGTACAATTTTCATAGTATATGCATTTCGGATTGTATGCTATAATGCCGTACTTAAGTCTATAACATGATATTTTTTGTCTGACTGCATAAGTTAGATGGATTCTTTCATTAAAAAAGCGTGCAAAGCAACTTGTTTCTGTCAATTCTGATTATGTGTTGCAGTACAGATGTTGGTTTTTTTATTCCGTTCTTATATTGTATTAGATACATAATAACAAAAGATGTATCGTCATATATTAATATATTTCTTATACAATTGTTGATCTTTCAATTTCCTTCATTTTTTCTTTAAACACTGTTAAAGTAGATTTTCATTAGAATATGCATTACTGATTGTGTGATATCTATGATGATGTATTAAAGTCAACATGAGGTTGTTACTTTAACTGCAGAAGTTAGAAGAATTGTTTTAACCCAAAGATCTTGCAAAAAGAAACTTGTTTTTATCAAATTTGATGATTTGTTGCGAGGAAAGAACTTTGAGATGTTTTTAGCTGAATGTAATTTGTTTTAGATACATAATAAAAAAATTTGTATCATTCTATATTAATATGTATCTTTTTCATTTGTTGCTCTTTCAGTTCCCTGCATTTTTCCTTTAGTCACATTAGATACAAAAATAATTTAATTTGTATCTAAGTAATAATCATTACAGTTGCTTGCTATGATATTTATACCATTTGATTACAATTTGAACATCATTCGGATGTCATCATGTAATACTTGAGGAAGAAGTACAAGAAAAAAAAAATTTCAATCAACAGATACACTACCACAGATTGTTTTTTCAAAGTATACATCAATAAGGCTTATGTGAATTACTATAATGCTGACGTTGGTAAGGAAATTGCAACTCAAGAATGGTGGAACATTTAAACATATAATTATGTTTCGATATATGAGTATATAGGTGTTTTTAATTAAATTAGTGATTGCTATTCAGGGATTGCAGTGTATTTGTAGCTGTCTATGCCGAGTATCTGAGTAAGATATTAGACATTCCATCTTCTGGTATTGATGCTCAATACCATCGTCTGATATATGCTAGTCTTTTGTGCAAGTACGGATCTGAACAAGCAGAGAATGACTACTTTAGTGAGAATGACGATCCACCAAGGCCAAGTAGCAAGTTCGCACCAAAACAAACAAACCATGTTTTGCATATTCAGTAGTTGTTTATTTGTTTGCTAGTTGGTTATTAAAATCATTGATGATGTTATAAACTTTGATTATGTTATAAACTTTGATGATGTTTTGATGATGTTAGTAATGTTTAGATAAACATACATTATGTTTCTTTAATGATTAAAAACTTCTACTTTGTCACCCGTTTTAACGCAATGCTGAAGTATTTAAAGATATAATTATGTTTCGATATATGTTTTTCTTACACTTTATAAAGACACTGTATTAGATACATATTTTACAATTGTATGTATCTAGAATAACGAAACATATAATACAATATAATGGTAGAAAGCAACACAATATTGCATTATTATGTATCTGTAACCATTTTTTATTCCTACTAAGACATGTTGTCTCTAAAGTGCATAACAAATTATAGCAGAACTTAATAGATCTAACTCTTAAAACTATTAACATATTAGATTTTACAAGTGATACAAATTATTTAAACTTGTATCTAAAAATTTATATGAGATACATATTACTAAATTATGTATCTAGTATAAGAAAACATATTTTACTATATAATGATAGTAAGTAACACAACGTTGCATTATTATGTATCTGTAACAGTTTTTTATTAATCCAAATATATGTTTGTCTCTAACCTGCATAACAAAAAGTATAAGAACTTATAGTACCAAATCTTGATAATATTGACAAATTATATTTTACATTAGATACAAACTTTGTAAACTTGTATCTATAAATTTATGGGCGATACATCCTAGAAAAATATTTCTCTTTTCAATAATTTACAATGACAAAACTACTAATATACAATTTAATAACATTATCAGTTCAATGTATCTTAATTTCTATATGATGTGTCACGAAAATAAGCTCATGATTAACAAAGGTACGAAAACAATAATTTATTTCGATAACTATTTTTCTTAAAAAATAATAATATCATCAATTAAAATATCGAATCAAAGAGTTAAAAAATTCAGCAACAAGCGGAGAAATTATTCAACATTATTCATCATCAACATTATTCATCAGTCAACTACTGATACAAGAATAATCACGGATATAAATTTAAGAGAGTGCGCGTTGGACCCAAGACTTGGTGGATGCAAATGAAGTGCAAAGGAGCACCTAATGGACACCAAAACTGTCCATACATATCACTCCAAGGGTTCCTACATGAAGTCATTCATTAAAGGGCCTTTTTGGTCATTTCACCTTACTTTTGTAATCAGTCTATAAATAGACTATTTTAGGTCTTTAGTTCGTTAGTTGATGATTATTGTAAGTCTTGAACTTTTGAAACACCAAGTCTTCTCTCCTTGAGGCACAAAACCAAAACTTGTAACTAGAATAGCATTCAAGGGTGAAATCTATTATGATTGCTTGTTTGTTAGAAACGTTGGTGCTTGAGTGGTGGACTCCGCTCTTGTGTCGTCGTAAGAGTTGGGTGATTGTGTGTGTAGGTGTTAAGGGTCTTAGAGTTTAATATACTCTTTGGTTCTTAGGATTTATACCATCTTTGTCTAGCTATCTATTCTTTTGTTTGTTGTCATCTTATAGTAGTTTGTGTCTTGTGTTGTAAGCCGTGTGGTGTTGTCTTGTTATCACATTGTCATTGTTCTTCATTGTTCATTATATTGTGTTGTAACTTAGTTTGGTTGGCTGATTTTGGTGTCACCTACACGTTGTTAACTTGTCAAACTCGTATTCTTGTTCTTGGCCAAAACTAGCTCTCAAAGGATCCTCGATTTGTGCCTTATTGAGTGGACTATTTTGGTCTCATTTCGTGAGTTTCTAGTCCTTTCTGTATAATTTGGTATCAAAGCTAAGGCTGGTTGTGTTCCTACACTACCAATCTTGGGCTCTCTAAGTCAAAAAATTAAAAACAAGAGTTGAAGTGTTCTTGTTCTTGGCCGAGTGTTCTTGGTGTTGGTGTTGTTGTGTTTGGCCGAGATTTGTGTCTAGATTTGAGTGTTTTTTATTTTCTTATTTTATTTCTAGTGTTGGTTCTCTTTCTCCTCAACACTTATTGAGTCTACCACCCAAGTTCTTGAGCAAGATTCAAGTTGTGTTGTGGTGTTAAGTGGACGGTTTTGTTGGTGGTAGTGGTGGTGTTCATCTTGTGCTTTAGTATTGTGTTGAAGAAGTTGTTGTTTGATCTTGAAGAGAGAAAAGAAGTATAAGACTTTGTGTTTGTCTTGAAAATAATTCCAAGACAACACTAAAGTAGTAAAAGAAAAAGAGACATTCAAAATGCATACTTACCAAAAAGGAGTCACATCACTTTTCAAGAATAGATAAAAGAGGAAAGAGACAAGGCTACTCCAAAAGGATGTTTTTCCAAAAGAGTGCAAGTTGGTAGAAGATTTTTTGACTCTTGAAAATAGGAACTCGGAACCAAAATAAATCACAAAATAAAAAAAGTGACCAAAATAGGCCACCTATTTAATAAGTTACCAAAATAGTCTAAACGTAATAAATTATTACGTTTTTCACCTTTTCCTTAATGATCAACTAACGAAGTTGACTTTTTATAAAACGTAATAAATTATTACGTTTTACAAACAGTGTTTGTAAAACGTAATAATTTATTACGTTTTTCACAAAAAACAAAAAAAAACAGTGTGTTGTCGTATCAATCTTATGTCAAATCATGTAGTTTGTAATAATTTATTACATTTTACAAATACCGTTTGTAAAACGTAATAATTTATTACAAACTTCAAACAGTGTTTGTAAGTTGTAATAAATTATTACAACTTACCCCTACCCCCATCACATCACCTTTACTTTATAGTTATATTAGTTATCGATTTTTAGCCACTAACGATTTTATTTTTGATTTAATCGATAAGAAACCGATAAGTAACTAACATCAAAAGAAACTGAATGTTAGTTGCAACCAAAATTCAATCCTACTTATATATTTATATAAATAGAAAGGGTGTAAATAATAATTTCGTTTAATCTTAATTGGTTATCGATTTACCCAATAACCCAATAAAAAAATCAAAATTGAATCAATAACCCAATAATTTTTTTATAAAATTATTAAAAAATCGTTAACCCAATAAAGATAAATCAATAACATTTTTATCGGTTCGATTTTTATATACCCGTAACTTAAATTGCGATTTCTTACTCCATTAATTATAATAAAAACGTATTTGTCCAGGTAAGTCTCCTCAAAATCTTATGCGAAACACTAATCAGAAACTAATATGAAACATTAATCGAAAAAATTAATTTCATAATTTTAACACACAAAAAAATAAAAAAAATAAGTAAAAGAACTAAGTTAGGTGGGGTCAGGGGTTACATTTAAAGTTCACATTTAAATAAGAGGGCAGGGGCAGGGGTGGTTAGGTGGGTTAGAGGTGGGGTGGGAGGGTTTAAAAAAAAAAAAAAAAAAAAAAAAAAAAAAAAAAATAAAAAAAAAAAAAAAAAAAAAAAGGTGATGTGATGGGGGTAGGTGTAAGTTGTAATAATTTATTACAACTTACAAAACACTGTTTGTAGTTTGTAATAAATTATTACATTTTATAAACAGTAATTGTAAAACGTAATAAATTATTACAAACTACATGATTTGACATAAGATTGATGCGACAACACATTGCTTTTTTGTTTTTTATTTTTTGTGGAAAACATAATAAATTATTACGTTTTACAAACACTGTTTGTAAAATGTAATAATTTATTATGTTTTACAAATCATGTTTATTGTTCAACTCCGTTAGTTGACCACTAAGAAAAAAGTGAAAAACGTAATAATTTATTACGTTTAGCCTATTTTGGTAACTAATTAAATAGGTGGCCTATTTTGATAACTTTTTTTATTTTGTGGCTTATTTTGGTTCCGAGTTCTGAAAATAGAGTCTAAAATCTTGTCCACCTACACCATAGCCGAAATATCTTCCTCAAAGGTGTAGTATTGAACATCAAAGTCTTGGAACAAATTTTCTTCAACAACAACGTGTGTTTTTTCTTGTAGGTTTGTGTGGTATTGTTGCTTGCGGTTCAAAGACTTGAACATTGTTGATGTGTTAATGTTGTGAATCCGAATCTTGAAGCTAATTCCTTGGCCATAATGGAAACCATTTTGGCCTTCCTTGATGCTATGTCCCGAGACATTGCTGGGGCGAATGCGGGTCTTGAAAAGATTGAATCAGATGTGGTTACTATGATTGAGAGGTTGGATCATATGGAGAGTCGAAGGAACTCTTGTACTTATACTCCTCGACTCCATGTTTCCCCAAGTGGGCATGACCAAATCACTTCACCACCATTGCCCCCGAAACTTTACCTCAAATAATCAATCCTCCAAGACCACTATAAAATACCATAACCAAGCTCCCAATTACCCTAAAAACCAAGACCTAAGTGTACCACCGCTCCCGCAATTTGATCAAGTCCAACAAGAAGGACTTGGAAGACAAATTCCTCCACTAAAATCGAACCCTCCCATCCAAGAACGACTTAACCAAAGGCGTCAACCTCCACCAAATCAAACTCCTCCCTTCCAAGCTTCACTTCTCCAAAACTGACTCGTCCATATAGAGGAACATAGAAGAGAGGAACATGAATGATATAGAGTCTATGATGAGGCTTATATGGTGGAAGAAGAGTTTAGAGGAAGACATAGGGATCAAAGAGGATACCGACGGCCTGGAGGAAGAGTTGGTCCATGAGACTAACAAGGAACCCGCCACCAAGTGGAGATATGGGAATTAAAACGGATAAGATTAAAGGAAAATCTCAAGATGGAGAGAAAATTGAGGTTCAAAATGAAGAAGTTGGCTGAGACTTGTGTTAATGAGATCTCGTGTTTCTCATGTTCTTTATGGACTGTTTTGGTGCCATCTCATGTTTTGCGGGCTATTTTGAGTGGTTTCTTTGAAGTGGCCAATTGAGCGAGGTGAAGCCGTGAATTTGTGGGCAAATTTCTCTCAAGATGGAGAGGATGATACAAAAATAATCATGGATATGAACTTAAGAGAGTGTGTGTTGGACCCGAGACATGGTGGATGCAAATGAAGCACAAAGGAGCACCTAAATGGACACCAAAACCGTCCATATATAGCACTCCAAGGGTGCCTACTTGAAGCCATTCATTAAAGGGCCTTTTTGGTCATTTCACCTTACTTTTGTAATAAGTCTATAAATAGACTAGTTTAGGTCTTTAGTTCGTTAGTTGATGATTATTGTAATTCTTGAACTTTTGAAACACCAAGTCCTCTCTCCTTGAGGCATAAAACCAAAACTTGTAACTAGGATAACATTCAATGGTGGAATCTCTTGTGATTGTTTGTTTGTTAGAAACGTTGGTGCTTGAGTGGTGGCCTCTACTCTTGTATCATCGTAAGAGTTAGGTGATTGTGTGTGTAGGTGTTAAGGGTCTTAGAATTTAATATACTCTTTGATTCTTAGGATTTATACCACCTTTGTCTAGCTATTTATCCTTTTGTTTGTTGTCATCTTATAGTAGTTTGTGTCTTGTGTTGTAATTCGTGTGGTGTTGTCTTGTTATAACATTGTCGTTGTTCTTCATTGTTTATTATATTGTGTTGTAACTTAGTTTGGTTGGCTGATTTTGGTGTCACCTACACCTTGTTAACTTGTCAAACTCGTATTCTTGTTCTTGAACAAAACTAGCTCTCAAAGGGTCCTCGATTTGTGCCTTGTTGAGTCGGCTATTTTGGTGTCATTTCGTGAGTTCCTAGTCTCTTTCGTATCAACTACATTGTCACTCCTCTTTTGGAAAGAAGTTACAAGTACGTCTGTTGTGACCTTCATTACCATCTCTCCCGCAATAATTATTGCTCGATGTCATTGTTTCATTTAATTTCTTGTGCCTATTTTTGTTTAGTCCAAATGCAATCCTCCGAACGACATCGTAGGACATAGCTAAATCAATGAAAATAAAACTTCAACTTATTTTTCTTCACTTACTGCCAAAAAACAAATTACTATATACATTAATTGCACAAATATGTATAACATTTATCTAAAACAAAACTTTTATGTTTGTTTCGTATGTTGTTATAGATAAAACTAAAACAAAACAAGATACATAATTAATCAGAACTATATAAACTCAGATACAAGATGAGCAAAATGTATCATTAGCATTAAAAATGTATCTCGACCTTATTAACATAAGGACAAAAAATTACTGTAAAACAATAATGAACCAAACGTTAGATACAAAATTGAATTAACGTAGAGATAATTAACAACAACTGATACATAAAAAATATATCATACCTTTTCTTGTACGATTTTTCGGCATAGAAATTGTAACGAGCCTCAATTTTTTTTGGGTTTCGTCGATTTTCAGTTCTTCGGTAATTGTCGAAATCAGTTTTTCATAAGTTGCATGTTCACTGATCACGATTCCATTGCCCTTATAGCCAACATAGTTGATTTCTTTAACCTAAACACCGGAATGGCGTAACAACATTGAAATATTCATTTCGAATACACAAACAAAATTAACAAATCAAAAAAAAAAAATTGGTCGATTGATTGTTTTGAAGAAGCCGTATGAAGTTTTTGAAACTTTAAAACAAATTATGGAAAAGTTTTGGTTTAGAATGGTGGAAAAACAAACTAATTATCATAAATCATGGGATTTTATTTTGATTTTTACCATAATTAGTTAGCTTAATTGTTGTTTTAATGCTACATTATCTGTTACATCCCTTAAAAAGTGCTAGTTAGTTTAATTGAAATATGTATCCGTAGTATGTATCTAAGTTAATAAACATGTATCGTCAAGGGTCAAAAGTTGAGATTTTATGAGATTTTGAAAATAGTTGGAATTTTTAGTAAATATTAGTAAACATGTGTTATATACGTAATTTTTACTTTTCTTTTTATCAACCCGGCCTGGTTGTGGCTTGTCCATGCACGGTCCTAATTGACAACACTCCATTTGATGTCAACAGATATACCAAACTTTGTACATGATCATTGAGAAAGAGACTTCTAAGTTAGTTCTCACCAAAAACAAAGAATACAAAGATCTCAAAAGGGGTTCATAAATAATAAGGTCAGGCTTGTTGGTTTGATCTTAAAGGAGGCAAGGTCCCATCTATTCATGTTGATAAATCCTTTCACTAGAGAGGGGAGAGTAGAGGAGTTGAAGACAAATTTTATAAAGGCTGTGACTGAAGATTTGCTAGCTTGTCTCCGAACCTATTTTCTTCTCTTATGAGGCAATAATTGATGTCAAATTCTCGTTTATGATGTTTATTCTTCAAGGGATTTTCCACTCCTTTCTAATGCATTTAGTAATCAGAAGAGAGCCAGTTTCCCCAAAAAGCCAAACTGAAACTATTGGATGCACACCATTTGAGTCCACTGCTGCTGCTTCAGCCAAATAGGCACACCACATTTCTATGGTTTCTACTGGGTGTCTTTTAAATGATACTATGTATTTTGTTAACCACAAGTGAAATTCGCCTTTCAAATGTAGGAGCTTTTTGAAACGGAGGGAGTAACATTTTTTGGCGAGTCAAATGAATGATGTGACAATAATGTCGGTCGGTATTATTCCCACTAATGAGTGGCAGAATCTACCTTACTTGCAGGGGTGGATCCATTAAGAGCGGTGAGGGTGTCACGCCATCCGCAAATTTCGACGGAAGCGCTCTCTCTCTATATATATATACACAGATATAATCAAAACAAAAACATGCCAACCACAATACTAAAGTGTCTTCTTGTACGAGTGGTAGAGCATCTCATTTGCTCCTCCAAGATCACGGGTTCAACCTCCGTTAGCAATCTTTTTTTTCCCTTAATTTTAGCCATGAAAACACTCAGTTAGCTGGCAACCTTTTTTTTTCCAAATTTTTAGCCATGAAAACACTCAGTTGGCAGCCCCTTTTTCTATATATGTTGACTTATATTAATTAATTATTTTATTAATTTTTTCTTTTATTTTCCAAATATTAATGTTAATATTTGTGTTAAAAAGTGTATAATTTTATTCTCTCTCCTCAAATTAATAAAAATGTTATTCCTCTCATATCCCAATTTCCAAATCATCATCGCTCTATGCTTTTTTGGTCTCTGTTATTGCTACCATCGGATTTTTTGGTGTTGCCGGCAAAGGTCACGGCCTCAACCTCAATGGCCATCTTTCTCCGCATCCGTTGTTAAGTTTACTTGGCACCCGAAGAGTCAGGATCCTGAATCCGCCTTTGCTTACTTGTAACTGTGGCTTGTCTGTGAAACCATAAAAAGGATAACTAAGGACATCAATCCATTAACAATTTTGTCAAAAAGACATTAGCTAAGGAAATCAATTGATTGACAATTTTGACAATAAGACATTCGTCTTCCCTCCCATTACTTATAATGGTATTAATTACATTGGCATTTTCCTGCATAATAATCTCTCTGAATTCAGTACTTGTCTTATTCTTTCTTTTATATAAATAGCCTAAACTATTTTTATATGTACTAGAGCTGCATAGCCCGTATCAGCACGGCCCCAACAATATAAATATTTTTTAGCATTAAAATTCGATATTGATGAGATATAAACATAAATGTACACTGATTTAATTAAATATTATTAATTTCAATATATAAATGACTTATAAAAATTAATTAGGGGTAATATAGTAAAAAAATATTATTAATTCTAATATATAAATGACTTATAAAAATTAATTAGGGGTAATATAGTAAATCACGAAGCAATTAGGGGTAATATAGGTAGACAAGTCATCTATTTTTTAATTAAATATTATTAATTTTTTAATAAATAAATGACGTATAATAATTAATTAGGGATGATATAGTAAAATCACGGTTAAAGCAGCTGAAACAAACGTCATAAATATCTATTTTTAAAATTAAATATGATTAATTCTAATATATATAAATGACTTAGAATAATTAATTAAGAGTAATATAGTAAAAAAATATTATTAATTTTAATATATAAATGACTTATAATAAATAATTAAGGATAATATAGTAAATCATGGAGCAATTAGGGGTAATATAGGCAGACATGTCATCTATTTTTTAATTAAATATTATTAATTTTTTAATAAATAAATGACTTAAATAATAAATTAGGGATGATATAGTAAAATCACAGTTAAAGCAACTGAAACAAATGTCATAAATATCTATTTTTTTAATTAAATATTATTAATTCTAATATATAAATGACTTATAATAATTAATTAGGGGTAGTATAAGAAAAATATATTATTAATTTTAATATGTCAATGACTTATAATAATTAATAAGGGGTAATATAGTAAATCATGGAGCAATTAGGGGTAAAATAGTAAATGATGAAGCAGTGGTCGAAATCAAATGACTTATAATAATTAATTAGGGGCAATATAGTAAAAAAAGTATTATTAATTCTAATATATAAATGACTTATAACAATTAATTAGGATAATATAGTAAATTATGGAGCAATTAGGGGTAATATAGGCAGACGTGTCATCTATTTTTTAATTAAATATTATTAATTCTAATATATAAATGACTTATAATAATTAATTAGGGATAATATAGTAAATCACAGAGCAATTAGGGGTAATATAGTAAATGATATGGGGTATTATAGTAATCTATTTTTAATTAAATATTATTAATTTTTTAATACATAAATGACTTATAATAATTAATTAGGGATGATATAGTAAAATCACGGTTAAAGCAGCTGAAACAAACGTTATAAATATCTATTTTTTCAATTAAATATTATTAATTCTAATATATAAATGACTTATAATAATTAATTAGGGGTAACAGAATAAAAAAATATTACTAATTCTAATATATAAATGACTTGTAATAATTAATTAAGGATAATATAGTAAATCACGAAGCAATTAGGATGTAATATAGTAAATGATAGGGGTAATATAGTAAATGAAGAGGTGGTTGACGTATAATAATTAATCAGGGATAATATATGAAAAAATATTATTAATTCTAATATATAAATGACTTATAATAATTAATTAGGGATAATATAGTAAACTACGGAGCAATTAAGGGTAATATACTAAATGATAGGGGTTAATATAGTAATCTATTTTTTGAATTAAATATTATTAATTTTTTTAATACATAAATGACTTATAATAATTAATTAGGGATGATATAGTAAAATCACGGTTAAAGCAGCTGAAACAAACGTTATAAATATCTTTTTTTTAATTAAATATTATAAATTCTAATATATAAATGACTTATAATAATTAATTAGGGGTAATATAATAAAAAAATATTATTAATTCTAATATATAAATGACTTGTAATAATTAATTAGGAATAATATAGTAAATTATGGAGCAATTAGGATGTAATATAGTAAATGATTGGGGGTAGTATAGTAAATGAAGAGGTGGTCGAAACTACCTCATTAGAGGTGCATGGCCCGTGTCAGCACTAAGGGTGACAATGGAACCGGAACTTTCCGTTCCGTTCCGGTTGGTTCCGGTTTATCGGTACCAAATGTTCCGGATAACGAAACCGGACCGGACCTTCGAAAATTTCCGGTATTTCCGGTTCCGGTACCGGTTGACCGGTTTCCGGTCCGGAATAACGGTCAGAAATTTGGATTTAACATTAGTTTTTTTTATTTTTTTTTATTTTTTTATAAAACAGGTTTGCAACGACTAAAACCGTTGCATTGTAGCCGTTACTCCCCCCCCCCCCCTCCACCTTCCAATTACCCCCACCACCCTTTAAAATTTTTACTATAAATATACTTCATTTCAATTATTTTTTTCACACAAATATTATCAATTTTCATACTCTCTCTTAATATTCTCTCAAATTCTCTCTAAATATTTCTAGTTTTATTATATTAGTTGAACACTTGAAGTTGAGGATTCATTTAATTCCGACATTTGTTATACGTCTGCTTTTACGCAGACGTTCGGTATATTCGTTCCAACTTTAATCTCTTTTTATTTACGTTAATTATCTATATTTTTTTTATTTACGAACATCAATTTGTATTTGTATTGCTTGTTTTAATATTTTATTTTGAAATATGGATTTTGAAAAAAATAGTAGTGGTAAAAAATCAAATTTTGGTAAGGTCTTTCGTAGAAATAAAAAAAGTAAGGCTAGTACTAGTTCATTACCGGGTAGATTTAATGAAACTTCATTATCACAACCTAATGGTTTCGATGTTGGTATCGATATGGAATTAGATAATGAGACCCTGAATAGGCGTTATAATAATTTTGAGGAAGACTTACCAGAGGAAGATGATATAGAAGAACAAGAATTAGGTGATAGCCCTACCCCTACTAGTCCGGTTACGGAATTACCGGAACACGGTGAAGAACTGTCCCCTTTACCGGAATTTACTAGGGCCAAAGGTACCGAACGTACTAAAAGGTCTTTAGTTTGGAAATTTATGGAGCATGATAGGGTAAAAAGTACTGCTACTTGCAATAAATGCAAGAATGTTTTTAAACATTTGACTGGGGGGGAAAATGGCGGGACAGGATTGCTAACTTCGCATTTGATGAGATGTAATAAAGAATTTATTCGTCTAAAAAATGAGGCTAAGGCCAAAAAAGATGGTACAACATTTGTACATGAATCTGTAGGAGGTAATATAGTTCAAACACGTTTAGACATGTTTAACCCGGCTGAAGCAAGTTCATCCTCGACATATAGTGAAGATGTAGATAGAGAAGAACTAGCAAAAATGGTTGCTGTTATGGGTTTGCCTTTTAGTTTTCCTTCGCATCCCGGTTTTATTCATTATATTCAACGAGTATATAATCCCTCTTTTAAAGGTTTTTCTCGAAATACAATTAAAAATGATATTTTTAAATTTCAAGCTGAACATTGTCATTTTCTTCGTTGCTTATTTGATAAATTTGATGGTAGAATATCTGTTACTTCTGATATGGGTACTAGTGTTGTCGGTAATGATTATTTTACTCTCACGGCTCATTGGATTGATCACGATTGGAACATGCAAAAAAGAATTATTGTTTATAAATATGTCGATGAGTCTAAAACCGGTATGTATATAGCTAATACAATAACGGAGAGCATGAAATATTTTAGATTTATTGGTAAACCTATGGCATGCACATTAGATAATGCTTCTAATAATTTGAAAGCTATTGACGAGTTAAAAACTAGATTATGTTTAATGTATCAAGATCATTTTCATGTTAGATGTTCCGCACATATTTTAAATTTGATAGTACATGATGGTATTCATTTGTTTGGAAATGGTTGTGTTAAAGTGAGAATTGCTTGTAGTTCTATGTTTAAAAATAAAAAAAAGGCTGTAATGGATGATTTTAAACGTAAATGTGAACAATGTGGCCTTCCATATAGAAAAATTCCAAAAGAAATTCCTACTAGATGGAATTCTTTGTTTCAAATGTTTGAAGTTGCTGTTATATATCGTAAACCTATACAATTAGTTTATAATTCTTATAATGAGGATGTTAATTTAATGCTAGATGAAGATGATTGGACTGAAGTAGAAGAACTTTGTAAATTTTTGAAAACTTTTTATCAAGCTACGAACACAGTATCTGCTCAATATACTCCAACTATTTCTTCTGTTTTAGTAACTATTACTGCTATTTCTAAAGTACTTGTTGAATATAAAAAAATATGTCCTAACAAAGAGGCAATTGAAGCTATGATTGAAAATTTTTAAAAATATTATTTTCCAATTCCACAAATTATTTTAACAACTAATTTATTAAACCCATTTTATAAAAAACATGGTACAGTGATGTTGGTTAGAAAATTATACAACAATTTAGAAATTGGACTTCATGAAAAGCCATCAGTTGAAACTTGTTGTGCTAGCATAGTACCTACAGCTAGGAATTTATATAACTTGTATCAAGTTATGGAACAAAATATTGGGCCGATTGAACCTCCTAGTTCTAGACGTAGATATGATGATTTAGATGACGAGATGGGCGAAGAACTTGGTCTTCAATGTTGTAGGAGTAATGATTTTGATTCGTATCTTTCGCAGGACCGGGAAAATATTAGAGATGAAACTGGAAAACAACAACTTTTATCGTGGTGGAAGACCCGGATCAGACAATTTCCAAAACTTTCAAGGATGGTTCGAGATTTGTTATCAGCTCAAGCTTCTTCAGTTGCTTCGGAGCAAGCTTTCAGCGCAGGAAGATTTATAATAGGAGATCATCGGTATTCATTAGCAAGGGATAGTTTGGAGATTTCGGTATTATTTAGAGATTGGATCAATGCCGAACGAAGAAATTTTGGGCTCCCCAAACTACCGCCCCATATTGAAGAGGAAATAGATGAAATTTTTGACGAAAATAGTGATGATGGAATGGAAACAATGGAGCAACAAGGAAATAGACCAATTCCGGAGGATTTATCCGTCGAAGAATTAGAAAAATTACGCCAAAAAAATTATAGACAATTTAGATATTAATAAGATTGTACAATAGAAATCTAATTCACACAGAACCCTTTCTAGAAGGTGGCTGCGTAGATTAGATTTACATTTAATATCTTTATAATAAATGTTTGCCTAATTTTGTTTTAAATTTTCTCATTTGTTTGTTGCAATTATGAAAAAAAAAATATTATATTAAGTATTTAACTTTATAAAGTTAGAAAAAAATTTAACTTCTTAAACTTACTAAAAATATTATATTAACTTAACATATATTTATAATAATTAAAACTTAAACTTATTATAAAAAAGTTAATAAATTATATAAACTATATAAGTTAAAAATATATATATTTAACTTATATATTAATCTCAATTAAGTTACAATTTAAATTAAAACTTAAAAAAAAAAAAAAAAAAAAACTGGTAGTGGCGACCAAATTTCCGGTAACGTTCCGGTATCGGACCGGTCCGTTCCGGTTCCACACCGGTAGCTACCGGACCGGTCCGAACAGGGTATATGTTCCGGTATTCCGGTTCCGGTAACTCCGGTTCCGGCGAAATATACCGGTAACAAGGTTCCGGTAACGTTCCGGATCCGGTAAAACCGGTCCGGGGTTTCCGGTTCCGGTCCGTTGCCACCCTTAGTCAGCACGGGCCCAATACTGTAGACATCTTTTAGCACTAATATTTGATATTGATGAAATACAAATATAAATGTACATTGATTTAAAACGATAACTTTTTAAATAATAACTATTTGACGGTACTCGCTAAGAAGTGAAGTTTTATAAGATAGTTTTTTTTCACATGATAAGAAAGTGCGATGTGTCGTGTAGTCGAGTTATTTTAATTGTTTGATGATAAGATTGAGACCTGTTACAAAATATAGAAAAGATGTAGAATTAATATTCATAGGATTATTTCATACAAAAATTGGAACAAAAGATACTTCAATTAACAATAAAGTCTTGGATCATCTTCTCAAAGATGATTATGGTTGAAGCAGCTGTAACAAATATGTCATAAACGCATATTTTTCTTGTTTTAATTAAATACTATTAATTTTCTAATACATAAATGACTTATAGTAATTATTTAGGGGTGATATAGTGAAATCACGGTGCAGCTCTTGAAGCAGCCATATCGAAATCAATATTTTAATTAAATATTATGAATTTTTTAATACATAAATGACTAATAAAAAAATATTATTAATTATAATATATAAATGACTTATAATAATTAATTAGGGGTAATATAGTAAATAATGAAGTAATTAGAGGTAATATAGTAAATTGACTTATAATAATTAATTAGGGGTAATATAATAAAAAATATTATTAATTCTAATATATAAATAATTTATAATAATTAATTAGGGGTAATATAGTAATTCACGGAGCAAATTAGCGGTAATATAGTAATTGATGAACCGCTAGTCGAAATCATAGGCAGACATGTCATCTATTTTTTCCAATTAAATATTATTATTTTTTTAATACATAAATGACTTATAATAATTACTTAGGAATGATATAGTAAAATCACGGTTAAAGCAGCTGAAATAAACGTCATAAATATCTATTTTTTAATTAAATATTATTAATTCAAATATATAAATGACTTATAATAATTAATTAGGGATAATATAATAAAAAATAATATTAATTCTAATATATAAATGACTTATAATAATTAATTAGAGGTAATATAGTAAATTACGAAACAATCAGAGATAATATAGTAAATGACGAAACAGCTGATTTTTTAATTAAATATTATTAATTTTTAATACATAAATGACTTATAATAATTAATTAGGAATGATAGTAAAATCACGGTTAAAGTAGCTGAAACAAACATCATAAATATCTATTTTTTAATTAAATATTATTAATTCTAATATATAAATAATTTTTAATAATTAATTAATTTTAATATATAAATGACTTATAATAGTTAATTAGGAGTAATATAATAAACCACTGAACAATTATGGTTAATATAAGCAGACATGTCATCTATTTTTTAATTAAATATTATTAATTTTTTAATAAATAAATGACTTATAATAATTAATTAGGAATGATATAGTAAAATCACGATTAAAACAACTGAAACAAACGTCATAAATATCTACTTTTTTAATTAAATATTATTAATTCTAATATATAAATGACTTATAATAATTAATTAGATGTAATATAATAAAAAATATTATTAATTCTAATATATAAATGACTTATACTCCCTCCGTCCCAAATTATGTATCGCCATTTGACCGGACACGATATTTAAGAAATAAGTATTGACTTTGTTAAAGTTACAAAATTATCTTTTTTAAAAAATGGAGTAATAGTATTTAAATTCAGATGAGACCATTTTTAATTGAAAAAATAAATAAAAAAAAAGAAGTAAAAGTATTTATAGTCAAGTGGGACCAATAAGGGTAAAATTGTAATTGTGTTTTTAAAACATACCAAACAAGAAAATGCGACATTCTTTTTGGGATGGACCAAAAAGGAAATGGCGACACATAATTTGAGACGGAGGGAGTAATAATTAATTAGGGATAATATAGTAAATTACGGATCAATTAAGGATAAAATGGTAAATAATAAACAGCCGGTCGAAACCAACTCTTCTGTAATATAGAAAAAAAGAAAAGAAAAGAAAAGAAATAACGATCCATTCGAGTTCTGAATATAAATCTGAGAATGGTGCTTGAATGTTGCCGCATCATTAACAGGGATAGCACGGGATTTATGCGGAAGATTTTTACAATCTCCAAAACTTAGGCAACGACAGGGTAGGATGCGCAAGTTGCAACACCACACATGTTCTTCCCCATCTCCATTTTGAAGTATCCACTGTCACCCCAATCTGCTCCCCATGAGTTCTTTATGAGCCAATAGGGAATGCCATTTTCAACACCGTAACCCACAGCAAGAACAGCATGGTTTACGTCCTGCCAATGGAACAACCGATGTTTATAATAGTCTATATAGGCCTACTGAGGCAAACTAATGGAGCATTTATATTTTCCATCTCACATTCCTCATCAGGACATGCTGACTTACCATGGGAGTGTTGCCACATTCAGTGCTGGTGTAAACTCCGCCCTTGTACTGTTTGAAACCTTTTGTCACCTCAAAAGCAACACTAACGGGTCTAACCAATGCAACTGCGTATTTCAGTTCATCTTCAGCACCCTGTGATTACACATATTATGTTAGGAGTCCAACCACTGCTTAATTTACCATTCAGGTTGGTAAAAGCAGCAACAACTCAAGATGAAGTTCACAACTGAAAAACTCACAAGCTAAACAAATGGGCTGAATAACACATGAATAAAATTGGTTCTATCCCGGTGAAAAGAGATGTTAATTACCAGGGTAATATTGACAGAATCGATGACTTTGACACCAACATTTGCTTGTGAGAATTTACATATGCCATTCTTGGCTGTGTATGGATATGCTTCTTCAGTATCAAGACCACCATTGAATTTAATGTACTCAAAGGCTTGTGATGGAAGCCCACCATGGCAACCAAAGTTATTAAAAGCTCCAGCACAGTCCACAAGCTGCTGCTCTGACAGAGATATTCCCTTCCCAAATGCTTGGGCATATGCTGCCTCTAGTGCACCAGTAGTGCTGCCAAAACCACATATTAGATTTCAATATATAGTTACAAGTTTAAGAGTCCAATGAATTGAATATGAATAACTAAATTCTCACCTGAATGTCCAGCAAGATCCGCACTTGCCCTGCTCCTTGACTGGACTAACAATACCATCTTCCCTCCAGTCTTTCTATAATCACAAAGTTGAAAAATCAGCATTCCTTGGGAAAAAAATTAATCTTTTTACAACCAATTATATACATTTCACTCAGTACATGATGGACAGATGTTTAGTGTATCTATGTTTATTATAGCATTATTCAACTCAGTGCACTCCACCGTACATACTGAAAATAATAAAGCATTAAAAATTTAACTCTAATAGATAACTCCAGAATTAATAAGCATATATGAAAGACCAGAGTTCGTTCTGATTGAACATACCGTTTCTGGAAGAATGTCGTTAGTGAGCTTGAGATTGCCCTTTGTGGTGGCAGAACAGTTTTGAGCTGCCCCCAACTTGTCTCTCCGGAACTCATCCCATGTTAGGTCGGTAAACTCTGCCATGAAACACAGTACATCAATAAACAATGAGGCTATAACAGAACAACACTATGTTAATTTCCTGTGCTGTACTGTGACTTGGTTTTATTTCCATGTATGTATGAATAAACAAATAATAACTCAATTAAGAATTGTTTATTTAGGTAGCTTTAAGCAAAATTAGTTAATAAAGAAAGAATTTGAACTTTTTTTTTGGATAACCGTGATGTTCGGGCCAGCTTTCGCGCACCTCGATCAAATCCATGGGATACCTGTCACCTCCCACATGGGATACCTATCACCTTCCCAGCAACAGATAACACGTAACTCCATTGACCAAGAGAAAAAATTTAACTTTTATACAGTGTGGATAAGTAACTATCCATAACAAGTTTACATAATTTTGGTGATTTAAAAATAAAGTCGATGACTCACTACAACTAATTAAAATATATTGATGATGTGGCTTTTTTATATTATTTGTATACATAATCGAAACCTATATATATTATTTGTATATATAATCTAAATCTATAAATTAGTAAAGTAGGAAAAAACTTTCGGATTGAGCTGAATTTTGACAGATGAAGGGATGTAGTGGGTTCCTCAACTTTGGAACGTGTTCCTAGCTGAACTCACACAACAAGAACTAGGAGAGATATAAGCTAAGAAGTGCAGGAATAAAGTAAATAGAAGACACAAGAGTTTTACGTGGAAACTCCTCACTCAAGGGAGAAAAAATCACGACCTGCCTCCAAGATTTCTAAGCTCCACTATATCCAAGCATCTTCTTGAATACAGACTCCAAAGATTAACTTCCTAATCCTTTGTCTCCCAGCAATAACTATATTATAAGAAGACCCAAACAGTAACTCTACTGCCACAAGCTCCAGCTAACTCTAACTGGACACACCAAACTAACCCTAGCTTGAACAATCACCTAACTCTAGATTATTACAAAGATCTGAGGTTTACACCACAACACCTACCAACAATCCTAAGCAAATGTAGGCAAACGTTTAAGAGCATAGTACAAAGACTCAATTACAACAAGGAAATAAAAATACAACTCGATGAACTGTTGCAAAGTGGAGTCTTTGATTCACAGTTTTAGAGAGATATTTAGTCGTAAGAATATGGAAGCATTGATTTTCTTATTGAAGAAGATGAGGGATATCTAGTATGACACAAGAAAATCTAAGAGCGATCCCATTGGCTGAGACAAAAGGGTGGCAACAACTTTCCACCGACTTTTATACTTTGCACCAGCTGTGACAGTTGATTGTGATAGTGACAAGTGAGCCCAATCTATTTCCTAAGCATTAGCACTTTGTCATCACATAATCTCTAGGAAACAGGTCCCAACATACAATTTGTCAATCATCAAAAGTAAGTACTCAACAAAAGAATAAAAGCTAATTGACCGGAGAGAGAAAGGGTACTGACTAGCCACACAATATGAACGAAATGTGATATGCAAACTGCACATACAACATGGTCTTGTCTTTTATATAATTTCTGTGCAGTAACCACTACGTCTACGTAGTGGAGAACATTAATTATTGCAATATTATTTCTGTCTACATCTTAGCAAACTTTAGAGACTGAAAAAAAATAGAACACATACAGTTGCATCAAGCGGACTGGTTAATTATAGTAGAATAAAATTCTCAATTTTTTTATGCCACAGAAAGCCTTGGGAAAAAAGTAGAGTTGCAGTTCATGATGATCCAAATTCAACAAACAAGTAGCCGGAAAATAACTCACACGAAAATAAATAAACTCAACCACATATAATTAAGAAACATAAATAGAAGGAGAACAAAGATTCGACATAAACTAATTAAAGAGAAAAAGGAAAAAGGCAAAGGAGCTTTTAGCTTTATGTCATATTATACCATTGACACCGAGTTTGTATGATAGTCCTTTCTTGTTATGCGATCGAATCATCTTCAGATTATCCACAAATATCTGGAACCTTTGCTTGATCTCCTCAACAGACTCGTACCTTTTCCTATGTCTTTTATAAACATTAAAAAATAGAATCATTATATTAAACTATAATAAAGCAAAACGAAAGAGAATTCTCATTTCCATATAGATATCGATCATAACGGTATTTATTTACGAACCTGGTCGCAAAGCGAGCGAAGGAGAGAGCATGGCGAATCTGGCCGACGACTTGGAGAATTGAATTCTCCAGCTCATGGAGATCATCGGAAACGACTTGCCTGATCGGATTATCGTCGGCGAAGGTTGACATTCCGGCAAGTGCGGCGGCGAAAAGGCCGGAAAGGAGAAGCAATAGGAGTGAGAAACGAAGCATTATTTTAATCTCCCCAGAAAATGCAGGGAAGGGGGATGGATTGGATGAATACGGTAAAGGCTGGCGGGAATAGTGGAGGATTTATTCAGATTTACTTTTGTTATTTAAGTGGGGGTCCATTTGAAAAGTAAGGACAAGAACCGGGTAGATATTTGCCCAGAAAATTGATAATCATTAATCCAGTCTTTACATATTTGATCTCAAATAAGAATGTTTTGAAGAATCATTTTTATTACTATTTAATATATTAAAAGTTCCATTTTGCTTCAATACACCTCAATTATATTTTTAAACTTTCATACTCATTTATCTCTCAAATTTTATTTTTTATTTTTTTCATTTTTTTATTTTTTCCTTTAATTTTTTTATTCTATTTTTTATTATTTTCATTTTTTATTTTTCATTTAATTTTATTTTCATCTTTTAATTCATTTGTCTTGATCTTTATTTTTCTTTTTTCTCAAGCATTATCTATTTTTTTTTAATTCACTTGTCTTTAACCTTTATTTTTCTTTTATTTATTCTTTTATTAGTTATTTTTTTCTTCATTTTTTTCAAACTTTATTTTTTTTCCTCTTATTTTTTATTTTCTCAATTTTTTTTAATTCTTCGCTTTTTTCTTAATCTTTATTTTTTCATTGCCTTTTTTTTTCTCACTCTTTTTTTTCTATTTTGTTTGATCGCTTTTTTCCTTTTTCATATCTCTTTTTGTCCCTCATTTTTCTCAAACTTTATTTTTATTTTTCCTTTTTTTTTTCTAAATTTTTATAGTTCTTCACTTTTTCTTGATCTTTTTTTTTTCTTCTCAATCTTTTTTTTTTCTATTTTGTTTGATCGTTTTTTTTTCCAACTTCTATTATATTTTTTTAATAAATAAAAAATTGGATAATCTGCAAAGGTATCTTCTTTTTTTAACATCAAAACAAATTTAAGGGCATTAATTGTTGTTACGAAGTTCTTTGAAAATTCTTGAGAAAAGTCGTGTCTCTAAGGCGAGAGTTGTAGAATATCTCATAAATAAAGGCATAATATGGTAGTGTCAACTCTTGCTCGTGGGGCATAGTTTATTATTTGAAAGTCCTTGAGCTAAGTCTTGCCTCTAAGGTAAGAGTTGTAGAATATTCCATAAATGAAAACATAACGTGGTAGTGTCAACTCTTGCCCGTGGGGCATACTTTGTAGTTTGAAAGTCTTTGAGCTAAGTTTTGCCTCTAAGGCAAGAGTTGTAGAATATCTCATAAATGAAGACATAACGTGGCAGTGTCAACTCTTGCCTGTGAGGCATAATTTGTAGTTTGAAAGTCCTTGAGCGAAGTCTTGTCTCTAAGATAATAGTTCTAGAACATCTCATAAATGAAAACATAACGTGGTAGAGTCAACGTTTGCCCATGGGGCATAATTTGTAGTTTGAAAATCCTTGAGCTAATTATGTCTTGCCTCTAAGACAAGAGTTGTAGAACATCTCATAAATAAAAACATAACGTGGTAGAGTCAACGTTTGCCCATGGGGCATAATTTGTAGTTTGAAAATCCTTGAGCTAATTAGGTCTTGCCTCTAAGACAAGAGTTGTAGAACATCTCATAAATGAAAACATAACGTGGTAGTGTCAACTCTTGCCCGTGGGACATAATTTGTAGTTTGAAAGTCCTTGAGCTAAGTTTTGCCTCTAAGGCAATAGTTGTAGAACATCTCATAAATGAAAATACAACGTGGTAGAGTCAACTCTTGCCCATGGGGCATAATTTATAGTTTGAAAGTCCTTGAGTTAATTAATATCTCATAAATGAAAACATAACGTGATAAAGTCAACTCTTGCCCGTGGGGTATAATTTATAGTTTGAAAGTCCTTGAGCCAAGTCTTGCCTCTAAGGCAATAGTTGTAGAACATCTCATAAATAAAAATATAACGTGGTAGAGTTAACTCTTGCCCATGAGACATAATTTGTAGTTTGAAAGTTCTTAAGTCAAGTCTTGCTTCTAAGGTAAGAGTTGTAAAACATCTCATAAATGAAAACATAATGTGGTAGAGTCAACTTTTACCCGTGGGGCATAATTTGTTGTTTGAAAGTCCTTGAGCTAAGTCTTGCCTCTAAGGCAATAGTTGTAGATCATCTCACAAATGAAAACATAACGTGGTAGAGTCAACTCTTGCCCGTGGGGTATAATTTATTGTTTGAAAGTCCCTGACCTAAGTCTTTTCTCTAAGATAAGAGTTATAAAACATCTCATAAATCAAAATACAATGTGGTAGTGTCGACTCTTGCCCATGAAACATAACTTGTTGTTTGAAAGTCACAAGTCTTTCCTCTACAATGTAGTAGTGTCAACTCTTGCTCATGAAACGTAGTTAATTGTTCGAAAGTCGTAAGTCTTGCCTTTATAATGTGATAGTGTCAATTCTTTCTCATGAGATGTAACTTGAATGGAAGAAATAGAAGAAAAGAACAAAAATAATAAAACTTGCGGAAAAAGATGAAGTAAAATATTTAAAAAACAAAAATCAAAGAAAATGTAGAAGTTGAGAGAGAATAGGAAAAAAATAAAGGTTGATAAAAATAAAAATATAAAGGTCTAGAAAAATTTAAAAAGAAAAAAATCAAAGAAATATATATATATATATTTAAAAATAAAAGTAGACGTTGAAAGGTGTAAAGAAAAAAAGTAAGGATTGAGAAAAACTAACAAGAACAAAAAAAAAGAGGAAAGAAAAAATAATAATAAAAAAATATAAAATAAAAAAGAAAAGAAAAAAAAGAAGTTCAGAGGAAAAAAAGTAAGGGTTGAGAAAATTAAAAATAAAAAGAGAAAATAAAAAATAAAAATCAAAGTAAATTTAAAAAGAGAAAAAAATAAAAGTTGAAAGATATAAATATGGAGTTGTTATTCTTTATGAGGATCATTTATGTAATTACTCCATTGATCAGGGGCAATTTTTTCCAAAAGAATATTAGTTAATAGGTAAAAACTATTTTAAGAAAGCTTTTTTATTTGGGGCTAAAATTTGAAAGCCACCCCGATTTGGATCTATTTTTGAAATTCACCCCATATTTGCCACTTTCTGTTCTGATATTTTTCCTAACTGATTGTAAGAAGTAAAAACTAGTGGAAAGAATCTTATTCTTTAGGTGTCATTTGGTTGAGAATATAGTTATGTTGGAATTAGTTATGTTGAGATAAGTTATGATAGGATGAGTTATACTAGAATTAGCATATCCTGGGATTATTTTTTATTGACTGTTTGGTTTGTTGTTTTCAAAGTAATATGCATGATATAATTTCTAAGAATAAAGTAATTGATTACCAAAATACCCCATCTTATTTAACTTCTTTTTTATTTATATATATTTCTTTTCAAGCTTTAAATATTTATTCTTAAAAATAAAACTTTCATCTTATTTAACTTTAATTTTTTTGCATATGCCTTCCCATGGGCCATGATTATGCCATGTGTGTTTAAAAAAAAATCTTACTACATCTTATTTAGTTTGAAATAAAAACTTTCAACTTAAGTTTGTTAAAGTAAAAGAAGATTTGTTGTTTATGTCACTTCATTTAAACACATATTACTCATATAATATAGAATATTAAAATTCATTTTAATTGATATATACAATATCAATTTTCAAGTGATTAAAAAAATATTTAATTTAAAATATGTAATTGAACAATAGAGTTGATTGTGAAACGATAATGTGTATTAAAACTAGGCAACACTTTTGTAGTTGCTAAAATATTTTACAGATTACTCGTGAATGGTAATTATTATTATAAAATCTACTTACTTTAATTAATCTTTTCATTGTGTAGTAAGAACTTTTTGTGTTATCAATTCACAAAAATAACACTTGGAAGGAAAAAGTTGATGTTGAATTCCGTTTTTCTATGCATAAAAAATTATAGTACCTACATTTTATTGGATATATAAAAAATCATAGTACCTAATTTTGATCCTTATTATGTATGAATCTAACGTATTTTAATTTTTAATTTGTTAATTTTGCATTTTGATCCTTTATATAAGAAAATAACGTATAAGTTTATAAAATTCACAAGCAATGGGATGAAAAAAAATGCAAAGTTCAATTAATAAGAGGTTAATTTTTCTTAGTCATATATTTTCGTCGTTCCAAAATAAGATATTTTAGTCTTTTTAATTTGTTACAATAACGCGTTTTAGATAATCAAGTAGATATCAATAATCTTTTTTCAATTTCAAAAACAATAATTAGAGACGATGAAAAAGATTGGATAAATATGTTTGTAATGGGTTTGGGGGTATTTTTGTCATTTTATAATTTATCCAAGGATAAATTAAGGTGGAATAACTTATACCACCAAATATGTGGTATAACTTATTCCGGGACTATTAATAGTCCCAGGATAAGTTATCCCAATTATTGCCAAACCAAATAATGTATTAAAAAGTTTATCCCGGAACTATTATTTTATTCCGGGATAATTTGTCTTAGTACCTCACACCAAATGGCCCCTTAGGAGAAAATCTTTAAGTGGGGTTTAGTGTTGGCGTGCTCACAAACTTGCTTGAAAAACATGGCGTACTTGGTGACGTTTTTTTTTTTTCGATTATAAAATCTGTTTGGAAGTTTGACATTAGTAGTACACACTCTTTTTTTTTTCTTTTTGAAAAATTTCTTAAAACTGCAACTTTACTTTTTATTTTTATATAATATTTTAAATTTTAAAATTAATTCTAAATATCATATTTTTATAATTTCTCTCTCTATAATTTTTATAAATATCTTTACCTCTTCTTTATAGATTTTTTACTTTATAAAGTGCCTAACATTAAGAAATCTGAAAGATAAAATAATTAAGAAACAAATTATCTAATATATCATTTTGAATTTGGTATTTATCTTTCGACATATCTCTATTACCTTACTTTCTCTTTCCTCTCACCATTTGTTTGTAGCAGGATAGTCCTTTCCTTCCAACTACACTAGAAAACACAAGATTATTAACATCAATTTTTATGTGTGTAGGCCGAAATCCTTGAAAGCTAACTAAAGTTTCTAATAGGAAAAAGTCATCAAAATCACCCTAAACTATATCCGAAAGTTACTTACACACCTAAACTGACATGATGACTTATTACACACTTATTCTTAATAAAAGTGAATTCATTTTCACCCTAAATCTGACGTAGAATTAAAAGTGAATTTAATTTCACCCTATAATTTTCTATAAGTTGAGGGTCTTGATGTGCTATAGAAATATAACACTTACGATGCTCAAAACTATGCGAATATGAATGTACTTTAAAACACCTAGGCTTTAGATCATGAGAAGAACTTCACCATTTTATGTCTCTGAGTTGGGTACAACTAGAGACTTAAGTCATACCCATGGATACAAGTCGTATCCACCTTGCCCTTCCCCTCCCGTACCTTGATCAGTCCATGAGGGTAACACACTGTCTATTGTACGACATGGCCTCTCCTTGGTCGTAATCAATGCATATAATTCGTATACTACTCAATCGTATGGAGTAAAGTTTCAACTTGAGTGGACTATTTTCTATACAGATGAAGCTTACGAGTTAGGGGTTGAGTCGTACCCTTTGGTTATGACTCAAGGGTGTCCACTCGTACCCTTAAGAATATAGATGACCTAGGAGGAGCCTAGGGTACGAGTAAGGATACCACTCGTACCCTAGGGTACGACTACTTAGGAAGTCGTATGAGGGAGTCATACCCCTGGACAGGGTTATTTCCCAGCTTCTAACTAAGGGCCTTGTAGTCATTTACCATGCCTAAAACCCTAAGTTCCTTCACTATATAAGGCATTGTAACCTCCTAAGACCTCATTTACAAGACTCAAATACTCCAAAATACTCTAAAGTTTCTTGAAATAAGATTGGAGGCTAGGGTTTGAAGGGTGATCTTCAAGAGGCAAAGGAAAGTCAATATTCTTGGTGATTCAAGTTGTTTTAGGAATGTAACTCTTCCCCTTGATAAATAACTTTAAAACCCATGTATTTTACACTTGGATTAGTAAGTGTACATGGTGGTTTTGAAATCAAATGAAAAAGGGTTTTGTTGCCTAACGATGAACAATGATGATTCTTACTTAGACTTATGTTTATTCATGTTATTGATGGTAGTTTGTACACGTGAATGTTTTTTGTATGTGGTCTAACATGTGGGTCTTAATTAACGGTAGTCTTGATGATTTCTACCATGAAATTGGCCTTGGTAAAGGCATGAACACAAGGTGTTTGTGAAAATATCTAAGTGGGACGTCTAGTTACATGATAATGATGCTTTGAACTAGGGAAATGGCCCAATATGTATGAATGCTTGATAAATGATATTGTAAAGGTAAAATGAGCCATGTATTGTATAATTAATGACCTTGATGGTTTAATGAATAAGAAGGGGGTTAAAATCTTTAACATGAAGATGAATGTAAACTGTGTGTGGGACTAAATTATGGTATAGAATTCCTAATGAAATATGAATGGCTTATAGGGGTCTTGAGGACTATAGTTTGAATTGTATGAGGATTTGAATTAATGCATTAACCTATTAAAATGGTTGAGCAGTGAAGGCTCCCATGAGGACTATGTGGTCATGTATGATGTTAAATTGGCTAAATGTGTTAAAGTCCTTATGTGTGGAATTGAATGTATGTGGATACATGGACAAAGAGTTATAGTCCCAATACCGACTAATGATAGTCGTGATGACTTGAGGTTAAAGTCCCTTGCCTAATAAAATTGCTTATGGTTAAAGTCCCTTGCATAATGAGATATCATGAGGTCGAAGTGCCTCGCCAAATGAATTAGCTTGGGGTTAGAGTCCCCTATCTAATATAACATGAGTAGTTAGAGTTTTTTACTTATGTGAATATGTGTGAGTGGTTTGAGTCCCTCACTCAAATAGATGCGTGTGTGGTTAGAGTCCCTTGTTTGATGATATATGAATATAGTTAAAGTCCTATGACTAATGAAAAATGCTTGAATATATAAGCATGGAAGGTTGAAGTCCTCAATTGCATGTATGATGAATGAGTGCTTCCAAAGTGTTGATAAGACTTGTCCCCTTGATTAGCATGTGATACGTCTATATGTGTAGATAAGGTTCTGAATGTGATTGAATATGATATATTGAGTTGATGTTGAATGATGATGACATTTTATCCTTATCCTTGAGTTACATTCTAGTATTCCAATTGCTAACCATCTCCGGGTGCTATGTCCCCACGCGAGATAGGGGCCAGTGCATCCTCTTCTCTTCCTGTATAGTGCTTAGACAATTAAAACGGTTCGTGCATTGACTCTGGGGTGGTGAGCTTTCTTTCTTCGGAAGACATTCATCCTTGGTCACGTATCTTTAGACTTAGTTTATCTATGGCTTGGTTTGGCTATCGTCGGGGGCTTATCCCGATGTATACATTTCTAAATTTCAATTGTATTGAGGTATCGTGGATGACTGTGGACTTGGGTATATTGGTTAGCTGATGAATCTAATTAAATGGTTAGACATTGTTTAAGTTATAACTTATGGTATGTTTTTCAGTATCTCATTTTATGGTCGGGATTCACTCGACCCTTGTGATTATTGTGATGATTATGTTGGGTTATTAGGGCGACCTCCGATTTATGTTGTCTTGAGGTGCCCATATGACATGGCCCAGTTTTGGGGTGTGTCAAGTTGGTATCAGAGCCTAGGTTCATGTTCTATTGGGTGTCCACAGTATCGTGTCGAGTAGAGTCTCTTTTATGTGTGTGAAGCGCGTCACACTTATGAAAGAGGAGCTATGAGACATTTTAGGAAATGTTTCCCTTTATTGTGTTTCAATCTCAAGCTACAGAGTCTAAGGTCTTGGATTTTTCTGATTTCTATTTGCTACCTTTCAAATCATGCCTCCAAGGAGATTTGAGGCCCATGCAAACTCTTCTGAGGGCCCTATGGACGAAGCTCGTCCAACTTCTGGAGTTCGAACTCGGGCTAGGGCTGCCGTATCCAACCATCTTCATGGGGTTCCACCTTCCCCCACCAACCCCGACTATAAGAGTGACCCTCCTATTCCGTCACCTTAGAGGGATGCTACTAATGCCGAGTTTCGTCGCTCTATCAACCTCTTGACTCAATTGGTAAACTCTCAATTAGAGCGTGGTGCTCCAGTTACCGTTTCTTTTGAGGCCACAAGAATTGGCCAATTTATGACGTTGAGCCCTCCTATGTTCTCCGGTATGAAGATTGAGGAGGATCCTCAAGGCTTCGTTGATGAAATAGAGAAGATCTTTCGAATCATTCATGCTTCAAAGATTGAGGCCATTGAGTTTTCTTCCTACCAATTGAATGATGTAGCATACCAATGGTACGAAGGGTGAGAGTTATCTCGAGGAGTTGATTCTAGTCCCACCATATGGGAGGACTTCTTCGAGGCTTTCTTAGACTGCTTCTTTCCTCAAGAGTTGATGGAGTCTAAGGTGGAAGAGTTTGTGAACTTGAAGAAAGAGAGGATGTCCGTTCAAGAGTATGCCTTGAAATTTCATCAATTGTCAAGGGTAGAATGTATAAGTTTATCTCGAGATTGTCTCATGAGTTAGTCCTTGAGAGCAAAACGACCTTGTTGATTGAGAACATGGATATTTCTAGTTTGATTGTGTATTCAAAATAAGTAGAAGAAGAAAAAAAGAAGCAAGTTGAGCTTAGTGAGAGACAAGGAAAAAAATTTAGGCCTTTTGAGCCTAGTGGTGGTGATGGTGGCAAATGGTCATGGAAGTAGTGGGGGAATTAGAGTTCTTTCTCCTCAACTAGTTTTTGCTTTCCTTACCCAAAGTTTTTGGGTGATCGTTGGACTCAGTTTAGTGGTAGGTCCCGGGAATAGGGTGCCTAATTCCAGGCTAGTTATGCCCAGTTACCTCCACCTCACCTTCCTTGCAGATTCTTTGGTCAGAGTCATCGTGGTCAGTGTGAGAAAGAGAGAAACAGATGCTTCCATTGTGGTCAGATTGGATATACGCAGCCTGATTTCCCCTTTCTAGCAGCTTCTTGGGACAATAGGGCCACTATTTCCACTCCATCTACTCCCACACTGAAGGGTTTTATGTCTGCCTCTGCTTCTATTTTTGGCCCCGGTGCTGGCTGGAACCGCTTGTATGCACTTGCTACTCGCCAGAATTCTGAGGCATCTCCCGATGTTGTCACGGGTATGGTGAGACTTTTCTCTCGTGATGTGTATTGTTTACTTGATCCTGGGTCTACTCTTTCTTATGTGACCCCGTATGTCGCTATGCATCTTGATTGTGGTCCCGAGAGTCTGTCAGTTCCCTTTTCTATTTCTACCTTGGTTGGAGACCCTGTGGTTGTTAGAAGGGTCTATAAGGGGTGTGTGAAATTGGTTAGCGGTAGAGATACTCTTGTAGACTTGATAAAGTTGGACATACTTGATTTTGATGTCATTCTAGGGATGAATTAGTTGCGCTCTTGCTATGCTTCCTTAGATTGTCGGACCTATAGGGTCATGTTCCAATTCTCTAATGAGCCAGTAATTGTATGGGAAGGTGGTTCCCTAGTGCCTAAGGAAAGGTCCATTTCTTATCAAAAGGCCTAAAAGTTAATTTCAAAGAGGTATTTGTATAATTTGGTCCGAGTTAAAGATTCCAACTCGGAAGAGCCTTCTCTAGAATCCATTCCCATAGTTAATGAGTTTCCCGAGGTATTTTTCGATAATCTTTCTGGTGTTCCTCCTGATAGGAAAATTGATTTTGGGGATTGATCTTGTCCCAGACACTCGCTCGATTTTTATCCCTCCTTATAGAATGGCTTTGGTGGAGCTAAAAGAGCTTAAGGAGCAATTGAAAGACCTCTTAGATAAAGGTTTTATCCTTCCTAGTATGTCTCCGTAGGGTGCTCCCATATTGTTCGTTCACAAGAAGGATGGTTCCCTTCGTATGTGCATTGATTATCATCAGTTGAACAAAGTAACCGTAAAGAATAAATGTCATCTTCCTAGGATCGATGAATTATTTGATCAACTTCAGGGTGCAAAGTGTTTCTCTAAGATTGACCTTAGATCGGGCTATCATCATCTTAAGGTTAGGGATGCAGATATCCTAAGACGACCTTTAAAACTTTGTATGGTCACTATGAGTTTCTTGTCATGTATTTTGGGTTGACTAATGCCCCTACGACATTCATAGACTTGATGAATAGGGTCTTCCATCCATTCTTGGACATGTTTGTCATTGTCTTCATTGATGATATCTTAGTGTATTCTAAGAGTGAGACAGATCATGTAGATCACCTTCATGCCGCGTTGCAAACTTTGAAGGATCATTATTTGTATGCCAAGTTCTCCAAGTGTGAGTGTTGATTGAAAGCCGTATCTTTTCTTGGTCATGTCATTCAAGTGAAGGGATCATGGTAGATACCCAAAAGGTTATGACGGTTAAGAAGTGGAAACTTGGACCAAATTTGGGATCATGGTAGATCTAAAACTCCAACCGATATTTGGAGCTTCTTGGGTCTAGCCAGTTACAATAGAAGATTTGTGGAGAGTTTTTCTACTATATCTACCCCATTGACCAAATTGACCCAAAGAAAGGTTAAGTTCTTGTGGTCTGATGCGTGTGAGGGTAGTTTTGAAAAGTTGAAAAATAAATTGAATTTGGCTCCTATTTTGACCCTGCCCGAGGGTAGTGATGGTTTTGTGGTTTATTATGATATTTCTCGTATCAGTCTTGGTTGTGTATTAATGCAACATGGTAGGGTGATGGCCGATGATTCTAGGCAATTGAAAGTTCATGAGAAGAACTACCCTACCTATGACTTAAAGTTGTTAGCCGTGGTCTTTGTGTTAAAGATTTGGAGACATTACATATATGAGGTTCATGTTGATATTTTTTCTGATCATAAATGCCTCCAATATGTGTTTACTCAAAAGGAATTAAATCTCCGATAAAGAAGGTGGCTCAAGATGTTAAAAGACTATGATATGAGTCTTCATTACCATCTAAATAAGGCGAATGTAGTCATCGATGCTCTTAGTAGGTTGTCCATGGGAATTTTGGCCCATGTAGATGATGATAAGCAGGAATCGGTGAAGGACATTCACCATTTGACTAATCTTGGAGTTCGACTTGTGGACTCCGAGGATGGGGGTGTATTTGTGCTTCTGGTATCTCAGTTGTCTCTTGTTGTCGAGATAAAGAAAAAACAAACGTTGAACCCCGACTTGATGAAGATCAAGAGTAATGTGGGTCAACACAAGGTTGTGGATTTTGTGATTGGGGGTGATGGTATCTTGAGATACCAAGGTAGGATACGTGTTCCCAACGTCGAAAGGTTGAGGGAAAGGGTTATGGCCAAGGCTTATAAATCTTGGTATGCCATTTATCCCGATTCCACAAAGATATATCATGATTTTAGAGAGTTCTATTGGTGGGGTAATATAAAGTGTGCTATGGCTAGTTATGTGGCCAAGTGTATGGTGTGTCAATAAGTGAAAGTTGATCACATGATGCCCGGGGGCTTGTATCAATAGATCCCAATATCTGAATGGAAGTAGGAGGCAATTAATAAGGATTTCATTACTGGTCTTCCTAAATCCCAAAATCAATATGATTGTATTTTGGTAATTATTGATAGAATTACCAAGTCCTCTTACTTTTTGTCCGTGAGGACTAATTTTTTGATGGAAGATTATGCTAAGTTATATCTTGTGGAGATCATAAAGTTGCATGGTGCTTCGGTCTCTATCATTTTGGGTCGTGGTCCTCCATTTTCATCCCACTTTTGGAAGTCATTCCAAAAGGGTTTGGCTATAATAGTGTGCCTTAGTACTGCTTTCCACCCGCAAATGGATGGGCAAGCGGAAAGGACCATTTGAACATTAGAGGACATGTTTTGGGCTTGTGTGATTGATTACGGTGGTATTTGGTATGACCACTGGCCTTTGATTGAGATCACCTATAAATATAGTTACCACTCTAGTATTGGCATGACGCCTTTTGAGACATTGTATGGTAGGAGATGTCGATCTCCTATTGGGTGGTACGAGGTTGGCGAGGGTAAGTTGCTTGTCCCCGATCTAGTTCACCAAGCCTTAGAGAAGGTGAAGGTGATTTGTGATAGGTTGAAATCGCTTAAAATTCAGCAAAAGTCCTATGCGGATGTGAGGCGTAGGGACTTAGAGTTTAGTGTTAGCGATTGGGTGTTCTTGAAAGTGTCTCCCATGAAGGAAGTGATGCGGTTTGGTAAAAGGGGAAACTTAGTCCCTGGTATGTTGGTCCCTACTTAATTATGAAGAGGGTCGGCAATATTGCCTATGAATTGTAGTTTCCTTCTTGTATGAACTCCATCCACCCAATTTTCTATGTCTCTATATTGTGGAAATGTGTGGATGACCCTTCATTAGTTGTTCCTTTGGAAAATGTTGGTATTTCAGAATCATTGTCCTGTGAGGAGATCCCGGTGAGGATCTTGGATGGGCAAGTTCTCTAGTTGCGAACAAAAGAAGTGGCTTTGGTAAAGGTTCTATAGAGGAACCAAAAGTCCAAGGAAGCTACCTGGGAAGCAAAAGAGGACATAAAGTCCAAGTTCCCGCATTTGTTTCCTATTATGAAAACTTGGGATGGAGGTATGTGTTGATCTCCTTGCTTTGATTTTTGGTATTTAATAGACAATGAGTTAACGTCCCCAATGTGTTGAGTTGATTTGTGTCGTGTTAGACAATGGTTTCAAGTCCCTAATTCTTTGAAATTATGCGTGTTTTTTTGTGAAGGGTTTAAGTCCCTAGTATCTAGAGTTGATTTATGACTTTGGTAAATATTGGTTTCGAGTCCCTAATCATTGAATTGAGTAAATATCCTTGATAAGTTGATGGGTTAAAGTCCCTAAGCCGTGTAATGAGTAAGTGTTTTGATAAGCTATGGGTTTGAGTCCCAAAGTTGATGAAATGAATGAATTGATGATGATTATGATGTGTGTTATGTCCTTGTTGAATATATGCTTTAACATTGTGTAAAGTCTAATTTGACGTGTATTGATGTGTTAACTTGTGTTTATATTTGCCTACCCCTTATTTGAGGATGCATGATCCAAGTGGGGGAGAATTCAAACACCTAGGCTTTGGACCATGAGAAGAACTTCACCATTTGATGTCTCTGAGTTGGGTACGACTAGGGACTTGAGTAGTACCCATAGATACGGGTCGTACCCAACTTGACCTCCCCCTCTCATACCTTGATTAGTCCAAGATGGTAAAACTTTGTTCGCTATACGACATGGACTCTCCTTTGTTGTAACCAATGCATATGAGTCATATTCTACTCAATCGTATGGAGTAAAGTTTCAACTTAAGTGGACTATTTTCTATACGGATGAAGCTTACGAGTTAGGGGTTGAGTCGTACCCTTTGGTTACGACTCAAGGGTGTCCACTCCTACCCATAAAAATATAGATAACCTAGGAGGAGACTAGAGTACGAGTAAGGGTACCACTTGTACCCTAGGGTACGACTACTTAGGGAGTCGTATGGGAGAGTCGTACCCCTGAACGGGGTCATTTTACATCTTCTAATTAAGGGCCTTGTGGTTATTTCCCATGCCTAAAATCCTAAGTCCCTTCACTATATAAGGTATTGTAACCTCCTAAGCCCTCATGTATAAGACTCAAACACTCCAAAACACTCTAAATTTTCTTGTAACAAGATTGGAGGCTAGGGTTTAGAGGGTGATCTTCAAGAGGTAGATGAAAGTCAATATTCTTGGTGATTCAAGTTATTTAAGGCATGTACCTCTTACCTTTGTTAAATAACTTTAAAACGTATGTATTTCACACATGGATTAGTAAGTGTACCTGGTGGTTTTGAAATCAAATGAAAAAAGGATTTTGTTGCCTAATGATGACAATGATGATTCTTGCTTAGACTTATGTTTATTCATGTTATTGATGGTAGTTTATATGTGTGAATTCTTGTTGTATGTGGTCTAACATGTGGGTCTTGATTAACCCTAGTCTTGATGATTTCTACTATAAAATTGGCCTTGGTAAAGGCATGAACATAAGATGTTTGTGAAAATATTTAAGTGGGATGTCTAGTTACATAATGATGATGCTTTAAACTAGGGAAATGGCCTAATATGTATGAATGCTTGATAAATGATATCGTAAAGGTAAAATTAGCCATGTATTATATAATTGATGATCTTGATGGTTTGATGAATAAGAAGGGGGTTAAAGCCCCTAACATGAAAATGAACGTGAATTATGTGTGGGACTAAATTATGGTATAGAATTGTTAATGAAATATGAATGGCATATAATGGTCTTAAGGACCATAGTTTAATTTTATGAGGAGTTGAATTAAAGCATTGGCCTATTGAAATGGTTGATAAATGAAGGTTCCCATGAGGACCATGTGGTCATGTCTGATGTTAAATTGGCTAAATAGGGTAAAACCCTTATGTGTGGAATTAAATGTATGTGAATTCATGTACAAAGGGTTAGATTCCCAATGTTGACTAATGATTGTTGTGATGGCTTGAGGTTAAAGTCCCTTACCAAATAAAATTCCTTAAGGTTAAAGTCCCTCGCATAATGAGATCTCATGAGGTCGAAGTGCCTCGCCAAATAAATTGGCTTGGGGTTAGAGTCCCCTATCTAATATGGCATGAGTGGTTAGAGTCCCTTTACTAATGTGTGAGCATATGGTTAGAATCCCTTACTTGAATGAATGTGTGTGAGTGTTTAGAGTCCCTCACTTATGTAAATGTGTGTGAATGGTTAGAGTCGTTTACTCAAATAGATGCGTGTGTAGTTAGAGTCCCTTGCTTGATGATATATGAATATGATTAAATTCCTATGCCTAATGAGAAATTCTTGAATATATAAGTGTGGAAGGTTGGAGTCCTTCATTGCATGTATGATGAATGAGTGCTACCAAAATATTGATAAGATTTGTCCCCTTGATTAGCATGTGATACGTCTATATGTGTAAATAAGGTTATGAATGTGATTGAATATGATATATTGACTTGATGTATAATGATGATTCCATTTTATCCTTATCCTTGTGTTACATGCTAGCTTTCCAACCGCTAACCATCTCCGGGCGCTATGTCCCCACGCAACATAGGGACCGGAGCATCCTCTTCTCTTCCTTCACAGTGATTAGATGGTCGAAGAGGTCCATGCATTGACTTTGGAGTGGTGAGCTTCTTTTATTCGAAATACATCCATCCTTGGTCACCTATCTTTAGACTTAGTTTATCTCTGGCTTGGTTTAGCTATCGTCGGGTGCTTGTCCCGACGTATTGTAATACCCCATACTTTTTCTAGCTTAAATTCATCCCTAGAATCTCAAGAATTTTCTTCAAAGATGAATACCATATATTTCATACGGTATTTTCAAGATTTTGACTTTTATTGTGTGGGAAATTGAATAAGCTTTCCATCGATACCAAATTCGCCTAATGCCGACACTCGGTGAAGAAGTTAGAGAGTTTTTAGTAAAATAGTGTGCCACCTGGACTCTCAGTGCATCGCGGAGAAGGCAAAATCCGCAATTGTCAAATTCCAGTGGCCCTCTGTGATAGCCCCGCATCACGTAGAAGCCTATTTTCCCAATTGTCTTAATTCTAGTGAGACTCCGCGATTCTGGCGCATCGCGCTAAGGGCCAAAATGGAAATCCAAGTGGCACCGCGATTGTGGCACATTGCGGTGAGCGCCCTGTTCTCGTTCATCCTTTTCTAGTGATCCACCTCGATAGTGACGCGTCGCGATGGCCAACCAAATCGGGAAAAATATTGCATTTTTCAGTTCTGACTTGAAGTATGAAAAGGGCTCTTTGGTCTTTTCCAAGCCCCAGGTCGTGAATAACAGAGAATTTAACCCATTCAAAGCTCATCATATTCACTTTTCATCTATTCACTCTTAAAAGAACACCCTAAAGCTCAAACTTTCTCTCTAAGAAATCCAAATTCCAACATTAATTCCCCAAGAAAACTCAAGATTAAGGATTCCCAATACAAGAACTCTAAGAATTCATCTTCAAAGAACCAATAAATATCCAAGATTCAAGTTTAACATCTAAGATCATCAATTGAGGTATGTGGGGTTTGAACAAGGATAATTTTTTCATCCTTGTGCCCAAAACTTTATTTTAATTACAAATCTACTGCAATTTATATGATTTTCCATGAAATTCAAGTTAGGGTTTATACCCATTATTATTATTTGCTAGATTATAAGATTTTCCCTGATTTAGAAGTTGAATTACATGATTATATTTATATTTCCATGCATCTTGTTGAAATTTCTAGATTTTAAGTTGATTTATGAATGTTTACATTATCAAGCATGAATTTTAAGATGTTTTAACATGAGATTGATGCATGGGTCATTACGCCCTAATTAAGATTTCCTATTTTGAGATTATTTGTGCTATGAGCACCCTCAGACAAGATTATCCTCAGATTTTGACAAAGATTTGACCTTTTGGTCCTAAGCTAAGATAAGATTCCACTTTGTTCAGATAACTTGAGATTTAAAGAAAAAAAAGCATAATTGGTTTTCTTGTAATCTCTTATGCTAGTTTTAAAATGGATTTCTTAAGATTTTAAGCATAAGAATAGGAGTAGTATTTAGCACCAAGTTGGGTATGATTCCAAGGTTTCATACCCCAAAACTACGTGCCACCATAGGATTCAAATTATTCCCATTTCTACGTGGATGACTCAGATTGTGATCACATTAGATAGAAGTTCTATTCTGATGGCAAGGGTAGGACAGCCCTACCTAACGGGGGACAGTCGTGGGACTCCATGGATACTCACATGGTGTATGTCGGTTAGAAGAAACTCCTAAAAGATATCCCTTACTCTTAAAATAGTCTATTGGTTTAAAGCCTTAAGATAAAGTATTTTTCCTTACAGCTTAATGGTAAAACTTTTCAGAATAGTTCCTCAGAAAAGAATAACAAAAAGCTTTTATAAAACTAAGTGTAAAGGCTCACAAAGCTTACTCAGATTATGCTTTACAGAAAAATATTAGTTCCAGATTTTAGATTTTAAGAGTGAGTCCTTTATACACTTAGACAGTATGATTTAAAGAGAGAATGCAAGTACAACTTTTAGAACTAAATGTTATGACTCACTAGATTTATAAAGTATGATTTGTTACTCATGATCTTTAGTATTTTAGATATTTCAGCTTATGTGAGTCATTTACATTTAGCATGCATTGCCTTACAAATTATGATGATTGATATTATGTTTTACTTATGCATTCACCCCTATATACTCAGTACATCCTCAAAGTACTGATCCACATATACGACTATGTGCTACATTATCTTATAATGTTGGTATCAATTCAGTTGTAGCACATATACCATATTCAGACAGATTATAGCTTCCAGTCAGCAGGTGATGAGTCCTCTTAATTCAAGGGCTCGAGTCAGTCATATAGTCAGTATAGTAGAGGCTTCACAGATGTTTGTTAGAGTCAGTTATGTAATTTAGTCCCTCTTTTCAGATTTTATCAGAATGTACAAGTGTAACTGTATTGTATTTTTCTCAGATTCTATCATGTTTATGTTTTTTTATAGTAAACTCTGTCATTCTATACATGTTTAATCAGTTGCTTATCAGTATGCCAACTCATGGGTTAGCTTGGGATCACTTGTGGTCCTAAGCACCGTGTGATGTCTCGGGACTCGTTTTAGGGGTGTTACAAGTATACATTTCTAAACTTCAGTTGTATAGAGGTATTGTGGATGACTGTGGACTTGAGTATATTGGTTAGTTGATTAACCTAATGAAATGGTTAGACATTGTTTAAGTTATAAATTGTGGTATGTTTTTTGCTATCTCATTTTATGGTCAGGATTTACCCGACCCTTGTTATCATTGTGATGATTGTGATGGGTTATTGGGGCAACCTCCGATTTATATAGGCTTGAGGTGCCCATACGACATGGACCAATTTCGAGGCGTGTCATACTTAAGGCTATTTTGTTAGATTTTATGTTTTTTTAGAGAGTTTTATAGAAAATTAGGTTTCGGATGCTAAATTCAAGAAAAAGATGAAAAACAATGTTTTTGGCAACTTATTTGATATATTTTTTGTTTTTGTGACTCTTTTCGGATGTTCATGACCAAAGCATGTGATGAAAGTTAAAAATTTGAAGCTTGGTTGCAAGTATTGGAAGGCCCAACACTTTTCTATGTCTACATGTGGACCACATGTATTACATGTGGTCCGAATAAGTCTAAGGTAAGTGCCATGAGTTGAAGAACCCAAGAGTTGACAGTCCTTCAGTAATTTGGCCATAAATTTTCATCCCAATAGCTGTTCAAGGAAAAATTGGTATTGTTGGAAAGCTAATTCAATTATCTATCTGATGGTGGGTACTTTTGTACTTAGTCCACATACGGACCAAAATTAGTAAATGTGGTCCGCAAGTGGCTAAGGTAAGTGATAGAAGCCAAAATCCCGAGAGCCAGGCTGCAGGACTTGTACCCGCGGTCTGCACTTGCTCCCACCCTGCATGACTCAAATAATACTTATACCTAGCGTCAAGGAGCAAGTGAATGGAGCAAGTAGCCACCGACTCAGCTTTTCCATATCGTTCCCAAATCGTATCCTAGGATTTTCATGTATCCCAATTATACTCCTATGATTTTTTTAAGTCCTATTATGTATGGGTAATTAAGTTTTTCTATTTTATCTAGGATTTTAATTCTAGGGTTTCTTTTAATCTATAAATACCCTTTAGGCTTTGTATTCGTTCATTAATTCAGAAAAAGACATACACATATTGATCAATTGAGAATGAGGCCCCTTTGGGGCTAAGTTCTCAAACATGTTATTGTTCTTGGTTTGTTATTCAATTTAAAACTTTGTGATTATTTGTTATTATTGTGAGATTGATTTTTTTAATTTTGTCTGTGGATTCCATGGTTTATCTCATAACTATGAGTAACTAATTCCCTTAGCTAGGGTTTTGGGAACCCTGAAATATTAACGATGTAGAGAAAGTGTCAAGTCATTCTAGATAAATATTCTTGCATGTATTGGGTTTTCTTTGTTCTTATTGATTTCTTACCAGTGGCCAACGTTAAGATTCCACCTAGATTATTGCTACTTACTCCAAACGAGGAGTAGTGACTAGGAAAAAAGATCACAATAGTAATTTGAAGTTTAACTATCGATCCACGCTACTAGGTTTTATCTAAGTAAGATGGTTAGCTTTTATCTAATACCTAGAGACTCAAAATGTAATAGTTAACTGGGATCAAGATAAAGGTTAGTAAGGCGACATTCTTAGACTCAAATGGTAAAGGGTGAAATCTGTTAGCTCGTCCAAAAGACTTTTGATGGTACATAAATTATCAATTCTGCATACAAGATATTAGAATAGTTTGACAGGTTACGATAAGTCTACTAAGTTGAGAATCCAGGGGGAACACAGGCCTTGTGTTCGTCTTAGATTGTTTACAACCAAGAGTAACCAATTCTTTTTTTTTTTCTATTTCAGCAAATCCCCCTTTTTACTTTCCCGCACTACCTGGTGATTGTAACAAGTTCGAGAAGAATTTCTGGCCTATTCCTTATAGGATCGATCCCAACCTAGTTGGGTTACTATATTTGACAGCGACCGTTTTATCCTTCAATTGGAGGTGTATTTTGGGCATTATCAAATTTTAGCACTGTTGTCAGAAAATATGGTCTTAGAATTCTTGATTAAAGTTGTTGGAGTTATTGGATTTTCTTTTCTTTTGTTTTGTTTTCTACTCTTATTGAGATGACAACCTGGCCAGAGGAAGTATGGAGTAATAATGACTCCTTATTTATTGATCTTCTTCCTTTTGATATGATGCATTACTGTAGGAGCATGATAAATATATTGTTGGAACATAATGAGAGCATGCTTGACACGTTGGCACTCCTGGAAAAAGGAAGACAAGATCGTATTCAAATGGTTGATAGGTTTGGCTTGGATATCTACCACTTACCATTGAATTTAGATGTAAAATTTGTTGTGTGTAACACTCAACAAATTAGTTATGGGTGGTGTGAGACTAAAAGAGTTCTGAAAAGACAACTTGAGGAGCTAAAATTAGAAGAGTAAAAAATTTCTCATACTTTTGTGGATAGTGTCACGCTTAAGGAGAGCATACTAGAGTTATGTAGAGATGTAAAGAAGGATGTAATTCCTAAGTTGAGGAGTATTGGACCTCATTCAAAGCATTTTTCCATATTGTGTTTGGATAGTCAGATCTTGGTCGAGCCATCCGAGCCTGAAGAAGAGTGCAAGGAAGAGAAAACATAAGTCTATATTCTTGAATTTACTAAGCAAGAATCAAAGAACTACATTTCTCACATAAGGGCCAAGAAGTACAATATGCCACATCTATTTCTTGGGTTCTTTATTTTTCTACCTCTGCCCCATGAGCATAATAGGAAATTAGAAAAATAATGAGGGATGCAGTTTATAAGTTCAAAGTGGAAAGACAAATTTGAAGGCCAATTTTTGGACTACCTTGATTAAGTCTGAGTAATCAAGGTACCCATGGGCTCGTTGGGGGAAGTCTGAGTATACAACCAAGTCTGGTCATGCCACAACATGAAATCAAGCGCTGCTTGGGAGGCAACCCAAGGTATTTTATTATTTGTATTTGTTTTACATGATTGACATCAAATCTTTGCACCTATGGTGCCATATGTATGTTTCTAACCCTCTTGTTTTATAGAGGTTTGATGCATTGGGTATAATATATGATTTTAAGTTAGGGGTGGGGCTGCTTGTGGGTCTTAATGTCCTCTTGGAGTTTTGTTGTCGTTCCTTTTTTCCCTAAAGGCCTGTTCCTAGTAGATCCATCATATTTAGGCGTATTATGTTTTATTTTATGATGTTTTGTGTTTAACTAGGAGAAAAATGAGTATATAAGGCAGTAAACATATTTTTGTTAGTGATACCCCTTCAATAGCTTATTTTTGAACTATGTAATATGTATATATGTGTGTGACTCTTGAGAATCTTGTTATGACATTAGAATTAGGGACATGATAATCATTGCTAATAATTGCATGAACCTAATAAGTAGTAGCTTGTGATGTAACTTTGTGCCATGTATGTGTGAGATACTACTTAGTTCCCTTTGTGTGTTAAATTCAGAACTTTCCCAGTTAGTCTTGCCTAGGTTGTTTTGAGTTTAGTCCATTTTTAGCCTAAATGACCTTCCATATGGAAATAGTATCCCCTAATCCCTATTTATAGCCTAAATATCTATTTTTCTTGTTACACCTTTCACCTTCCCATTTGTGTTACAGTGAACCTGTTTTGGCCCTAGTCCTCCTTGGACATTGTGCACCTTAACTCTGGTAAAATACCTAAGTTGAGGGTGGCTATCATAATGGTGCATAGTGTAAAATGGGTATGAATAAGGGTAAAATAAGCTAAAAGATAGTAGGGTTGGGTGTGGAAGAAAAAAAAGAAATAAAAAATTATGAAAAATAAAGAATAAAAAAACTACGCCCAACCTGTATGTGCATAAATAATAAAAAGAGAGAAATAAGGATGGAATAAATTGGTTAAAGTACGGACCTCAAAGTTAGTGTAGTGCTAAGGAGACTTAGTCACTTGATATATCCATAAGTACCATACCAGCCCCCCAAGCCTATATTACAAGTCGAGAAAAGTCCTATAGTGATCCTAACTTGACTATCTGAAAGCTAAGGTAAAGAAAATAAGGGGAAGCTATGATATTTGACATGCATTGATTGGAACTCTTTTTGAGTGTGAGTATCTCTTCACCGTTCCTGCATTGACATGCTTGATTTTATATATGAGTGAGTGGGACTTCCTTAACATGGGTTGTATCTGCTTACTTATTTGGATAGTGTAACTTGTATATATGCATGGTTGTTTGTTACTAATGTAATACCATAGCTTGATTCCTTTGTGTCATATTATTGTGCTTCATTATTACACACATTTGGTTTTAAAGTGATTGAACTTGGAGAAGTAATGTGTTTTGAGCTAAAATTAATAATTAAATGCCATAGGTATCTTAGGGTTTCTGTTGGATAAGCATCGTTGTATTGTTCTGTTATGTTTTGTTGCCTGAGGACATGTAATGTTCTATGTTGAGGGTCTTGATGTGCTGTAGAAATATAGCACTTATGATGCTCAAAACTATGAGAATGAGCATGTACTTAAGGCTATTTTGTTAGATTTGATGTGTTTTTAGAGTGTTTTTCAGGAAATTAGGTTTGGAATGCTAAATTCAAGAAAAAGATGAAAAACGATAGTTTTCCCTACTTATTTGATCTATTTTGGGTATTCGTGACTCTTTTCGGATGTTCGTGACCAAAGCATGTAGTGAAAGTTGAAGATTTAAAACTTGGTTATAGGTATTGGAAGGCTCGACACTTACCTATGTCTATATATGGACCACATGTAGCACATGTGGTCTATATAAGACTAAGGTAAGTGCCAAAGTTAAAGATCCCGAGAGTTGATAGTCCTTCAGTAATTTGGCCGCAACTTCTCACCCTGATATCGGATTAAGATGAAATTGGTATCCTTGGAAATGTAATTCAATTACCTATTTGATGGTGGAGACTTTTTCACTTACTTAGTCTACATATAGACTGCAAGTAGATAAAGTAAGTGATAGATGCCAAAATCTTAAGAGCTAGGCTGCAAGACTTATACCTGCGATCTGTACTTGCGCTCACTCTGTAGGCCGCAAGTACTACCTACGCCCAGGGTCAGGGAACAAGTGTAGGGACCGACTCAGCATTTTTGGATAGTTCAGAAATTATTTCCTAGGGTTTTCTTGTATCCCAATTAGACTCCTATGATGTTTTTAAGTCCTATTATGTATGAGTAATTAAGTTTTCCTATTTTTGTTAAGATTTGAATTCTAGGGTTTCTAGTAATCTATAAATACCCTTTAGGCTTTGTATTTATTCATTCATTCATTCTGAAAAAAACATACCCATAATGATTAATTGAGATAGAGGACTCTTTGGGGCCAAGTTCTCAAACATATTATTGTTCTTGGTTTGAAATTTAATTTAAGACTTTGGGATTTCTTCTTTCATTATTATGAGATTGATTTTATAATTTTTTTGTGGATTCCATGACTTATTACTATAAGCATGTAATTTCCTTAGCTGGGGTTGTAAAAACCCTGGCAGATTAACGAAGTAGAGGAAGTGCCAAGTCTTTCTAGGTAAATATTCTTGCATGTATTGGGTTTTCTTCGTTCTAATTGATTTCTTAGAAGTGGCCAACATTAAGATCTTTCCTAGATTATTGCTACTTACTTCAAAAAAGGAGTAGTGACTAGGAAAAGAAGATCACAATAGTAATTTAAAGTTTAACTGTCGATTCACACTACTAGGTAATATCTAAGTAAGATGGTTAGATATTATTTAATAACTAGAGACTCAAAAGGTAATAGTTAACTGGGATAAAGATAAGGGTTAGTAAGGTGACATCCTGAGACTCAAAAGATAAAGGGTAAAACCTGTTAACTGATCCAAAAGACTGTTGATGGTATTTAACTTATCGATTCTGCATGAAAGATATTAAAATTGTTCGATAGTGCATGATAAGTCTACTGATTTGAGAAGCCAGGGGGAACATAAGCCTAATGTTCCTCTTAGATTGTTTACAACCAAGAGCAACCAATTCTTTTCCCTTTTATATTTCAGCAAATCCCTCCTATACTTTCCCGCACTGCCTGGTGATTGTAACAAGTTTGAGAAGGATTTTTGGCTTGTTCCCTGTGGGATCGACCCCAACCTAGTTAGGTTATTATATTTTATAGCGACCGTTTCATCCTTCAATTGAAGGTATATTTTGGGAGTTATCAACGTCTTATTGTTAGGATATACTATAAACCATGCAGTTTTTATGTAGTATTATTTATTGAATGATTAATTTTTATTTATTCAGTTCAATAAATTATTACATTAATTAGATCATTGTCATATATGTGTCCTCAACTTATATAGTAGATTATTTGGTGTATAGAGTTTAGCTTATACATAAAGATTAAATCATCGGTTCTTATAAGTTAAAGTAATAATTCACAATCGTAGATGGAAATTTGAACAAGCCATCAGAATATTTGTAGCATGAGATTATACGTAATTTATCTTGATTATGAGAACGGTATAGTTCAAACTTCTCGTGCTAGTGCATTTTTTATGTATTGAACAAGACCGAGTAGAGATTGTTGTTTTGGATTGACTCATTCCCTAAACTGTTAAATGTACTTATATTCTTAATACTGATATAACTATTATGATCTGTATATATTATTTATTATTTTGATTTATTAAAAGGTGAGATTTTGAGATGTATCAATATTCCTGGTAGATTGAATGATAATATTATATATTGGTGAAATAATAAGTTAGTTGATGGAATTCATATCTCGGTATCGAGATAGATGATACGCCTTTTATAAGAAACTTATAAGTTTTCATATGTAAAATTCGGCCGGTGGATTTACGAATCCAGCGTATGAAATAAGTTAAGCATTGATCTAAAGGAAATTAATCATTATATTAAATTCCTCAATAATTTAATTTATTAATTAGTATCTATAATCTTAACATGGGAAATTACATAAGTGTTTAATGGGAAATTACAAAATAAAATAGAGGAGTGCTATTACAAAATTTTAGTGGAGTAATTTGTAATTTATTATGGTAAGAATAATTCAAACTGGTATTTTGAATTATTTTCATAATTGGGAGCCACAGTAATTAGTTTCGTGGTCCCTACAGTGCCTATATTATACTAGAACTCAGAATCATATTTTCTATGGGAAAAAGGAGAAGTCACCACCTGTCTTTATTCAAGTAGAAATAGACATGTGTTTTTCTTTCTCCTTGGACTGGGGAAGTATCTATATTAATAGGGATTTTCCTAGACTAAAAATTGAATAACAAGAGGAACAATAGAAAAAATTGCATATTCTATTCATAACTTACCTACCCAGGTATTGAGATAATTTGGCTGGGAATTTGGGATCACTGTAGAAGACTGTAGATTCAAAAATGGATTCTCTTCAAGAAATCTCCTCACACTTTAAGAGGTATTCCTGATTAATTGTAAGCAGCCTTTGCATGGACGATGTGTTTATGTTGTTTGTCCATATTACATGCAAGAGATCGTATTATTTACTTCCGCTGTGTGTGCCTGATTTTCTAACAATTGGCATCACGAACCTTGCTTGCATCCTTATAGATAGCTTCTATAATTATCATGAGAAAAATTATAAGATGCGTGAATATCGTGAACTATTGCAAGAATTTTTTCTAACTTAACAATTATGCAGTTTTATTAAACTTATGAATTATGATTGCTATGTGTAACACCCCAGATTTTAGTCCCTGGAATTCTTGAGTTTTAACGCTCACTGCTGAGACTACAACTCTTCTTATGAGTCATTGGGAGTCATTACGGGTCATAGAACCCAAATCATAGCCCGACCAGTGTGTTTGGCTCAGCCTCTGTGTTGGTCACGATTGGAACCCTTCGAGTTGTCAAGACTCTATACGAGTCTTATAGTCTAAATCATAGGCTAACCAGTATTGTGCCCTAAGTTTTCTATTCTGATTACGACCAGGTGTTGCGGGTCGTATAGACTTATTACGAGTCGCAATGCGCCTTTCGTAAGGTAACCAGTGTAGGAAATTGATATTTCTGCCTTGGCTACGACGTGTGGTGATGAGTCGCAACAATAAATTAAGAGTCATGGGGTGACCCATGGTCACTGATGACAGTTTTTTAGTTTTTCATTAAGGGTACTTTGGATATTTCCCTTTTTTCCCTCTAGCAACCTACGAAATAAAACCTTAATGGGGACCCCATTATTTTTCGCAACATAATAAAAACAACTCTCAAGGATCTCCCAAATTCTCTCTAGCAAAAACACTTAGGGTTTCTCAAGGCTCACAATTAGAGCTTCTAAGGGTGATTCCTTCTTTGAATTTCTTAGTGATTAAGGCATATGACTCTACCCTTAAATTTATTTTACTTATAACATGAAATTATACGATTGTCTCTGTGGATTTGAACATGGGTTTTGATATAGGTTGAAGGTTTTAGAATTAATATATCTTAAATTATTTTTGCATAATTTTTGCTTTATTAATGGCTTCAAACTCGTGGTGTGCATGGGCATGGTGAATGAACTAAGGGGTCATGGTTTCCCCCAATTTGATGATTTTGGCTTGACATATGGTTTTAGAAATTGTGTTTCCTCAACCCATTTTTGAAATTGATATTAAGACATAGTTTGACTTGCTTAGTTGATATATTGCATGCATAAAAGGCTAATGAACCATAAATTGATTTTTTATTTGAACCTTGGGAATTATGAATTTCCCGCGTGAATGAATAATTGAATTGAAAGGGTTCTGAATTCCCCAATGTAATGGATAATTAATACGACAGATGATGTAGCTTGCAAGTGAAGTTGGTATGATGATACCAATAGGGTGCCTTAATGAATAAATTGGTTCAATGAATAAGAATGTGTGAAAGTTATTTTAATTTGGAGTAAAAGAGGGTTTTGTAGTCGTTCCATGAAAGTAGAGGTCCCGAGGGACCAATATTGGAAATTGCATTTACCGGTGTGGGGGTCTAAATGATCGGGTGGTTTGAGTCCCCCATGTTACATGACTGGATGCTTAAATCATCCTTGATCTATAACCGGGAGGTTCAAGTCCCCCATGTTACATATATATAATTGATTATTCTCTGGTTCGTGCGGTTACATGTATTGGGGCCCTTTCAGCCGGGAGAAAGCTGGACCCATATAGCCCATGGGTGCTTTCTTATGATAGTTGAGCTACACAGTCTAGAATAATGTTTTAAAGTTCATGTTAAGCCTTGTTCCCTATCCCAGCATTTTATATATGTATATGTAAGCATGTATGTATGTGAACATGTACATTGAGTTGAGATGGATTTTGAATTGTCATTACTTTATAGTTATACTTGAGTTATATGGTAGCTCTTAACCCGCTAACCATCTCCAGACTCTGTATCCTCTCATGATGCAAGAATAAGAGACACTTCTACTTTTTTTGCACAGTGATAAGATTTTTAGATTGTCAGCGGTCAGCTTAAAATGGTCAGCCTTCTTCTTTTGGATAGCCGTTACTTCTTGGTTTATCTTTTATCATAAACTTTTTGTTAGAATGGTTTTGACTATTGTCGTGGGCATGTCCCGACATTGGTTTAATTCAGTTTTGTCATAGAGGCTTTATGAATTAATGTGGAATGGGTATTGGTTGTTGAGGTATCTTAGACTTCTTGAATTATAATTATTCTATCTTGTTATATGTTTGGAATTAAGCCCCAATTAGTGTATTACGTTCCATTTGGCTACGCAAAAGGGGTAGTCTCGGGTCTTCGATGGACTTGAGTTACCCATCATGGTCGGGTCCTGTTTTGAGTTATGTCAAAGTTGGTATCAGATCCTAGGTTCATGGTTATTAGGTATACCCAAAGCCGTGTTAATTAGAGTCTCTTTTATGGGGATGTAGTGCGCCACACTTATAAGGGAGAGGCTATGAGATATTTAGGAATATTTCCTTTTCTTGTTGTTCCATTTCAGTATATAGTATCTAAGGTCTTAAATCTCTCTTAATTTTTATTTGTTCGCATTTAAGATCATGCCTCTCAGAAAATCTGATGCTCGCAAAAACCCTTCAGTCCCACTTAGGGACAATGTAGACGTAGGTCATCCTACTTACGAAGTTCATACCCGGTCCAGGGGTCCAGTTCCTGATTTCCCTTGTAGAGTTCCACCGGTTCCCTCTAGACCTTCCCGGATATCTCAGGATGATGTGTCTAATGCTGGGTTTTACTAGTCGATCTATTTTCTTACCCAGTTAGTGTCCTCTCATACTAAGCGTGTTGCTTCTGTTGCTCCATCTTCTGAGGTCACTAGAGTTTTCCAGTTTATGAGTTTGAGACCTCCAACTTTCACTAGTTCAAAGGTTGAGGAGAATCTTTAAAATTTCATTAATGTAATGGAAAAGATCTTTAGAGTTATGTATGATTCTAAGATCTTTAGAGTTATGCATGATTCAAACTCTGAGGGTGTTGAGTTTTCCGCATACCAGCTTATACATGTGGAATATTAGTGGTATGGGGAGTGGGAGTAGATAAGGGGAGATGATGCTGAGCCAGCTATGTAGGATGAATTTTCTAGTGCTTTTCTTGTTTACTTTTTTCCTTAAGAGTTGAGGAAGGCAAATGCCAAGGAGTTTGTGAATTTAAAACAAGGCAGTATGACTGTGAAAAAATATGACTTAAAGTTTCATCAGTTATCTCATTATGCTCCTGAGCTGGTTTTTTCTATGATGGTGAGGATGAGAAAGTTTTCTTTGGGCTTGTCCCGTGATTTAGTTTAGGAGTTCAGGGCCGCCTTGTTGAACAAGGGTATGAATATCTTAGGCTTGTGGTGTATATGCAACAGGTTGAGGAGGAAAAGAAAAAGCAAGTTGAGATAGGGGAATGAAAGAGTAAGAGATCTAAGTATTCTAAATAGGGAGGAGTCCATCAGAATAGTGGTAGGTATGGAAGGCAGTGGCCTAAGAAGAATGGGGAAATTCTGGTTCTTATTCTACGGCTAGTTCTCCATATCCTAAGTTATCTGGTGATCGTCGCTTTCAGACTGATAGTGGATTTAGGGCATAAGGTGCCCAGTCTCAGGCTAGAAGAGCTCAATTAGCCCCGTCTTATCCCCCTTGTTATTTTTATGGGCAGGTGCATTATGGAGTATGTAATGAGGGAAGAAATAAGTGCTTCAAGTGTGGTTAGCTTGGTCACATACAATGGGTTTATCCTTCAAAGGCTAATTTTGGAGCTAATAAGGTCCCTGTTGCTACCTTTTCAGCTCTTGCACCAAATGGTGCTGCTTCTAGTACTGGTTCTGGTGGGAATCGTCTGTATGCTCTTGCCACCCACCAGGAATCTGAGTCTTCTCCTAGTATTGTCACTGGTATGCTAAAACTCTTTTCTCGTGATGTGTATTGCTTGCTTGATCCGGGGTTTGCTCTTTCTTATGTGACCCCTTGTGTGGCTATTCATTTTGGTTTTGGTCCTGAGGGTATTTTTGATCCCTTTTATGTGTCTATCCTGGTGGGTGACTCTATTATGGCTAGAAAAGTCTATAAGGGTTATGTGGTATCTATCTATGGTAGGAAGACCTTGGTAGACTTAATAAAGTTGGATATGGTTGATTTTGATGTAATCTTGTCGATGGATTGGCTCCATTCGTGCTATGCCTCTCTAGATAGTCGGACCCGTAAGGTCCTTTTCAAATTTCCTAATGAGCTGGTTATAAAATGGAAAGGGGGTTTTCTATTCCCTAAGGAAAGGTTCATATCTTATTTTAGAGCTCAAAAATTGATTTCTAAGATGCGTCTTTATCATTTGGTCCGAGTTAAAGATTCTAACTTAGAAGGTCCTTCCTTGTAATCCATTCTCGTGGTTAATGAATTTCCTGATATATTTCTTAATGACCTTCCTGGTATTTCTCCTAATAAGGGAATTGATTTTGGCTTTGACCTTCTTTCGGATACCTATCCTATCTTTGTTCCTCTTTAGAGAATGGCTCCTGCTGAGTTGAAAAAACCTAAAGAGTAGCTGAAGGATTTTCTTGATAAGGGTTTTATTCGCCCTAGTGTTTCCTCATTAGGTTCTCCTGTTCTTTTTATGCGTAAGATGGAAGGTTCCCTTTGGATGTGCATTGACTACCGCAGTTGAATAAGGTGATGGTGAATAATAAGTACCTTCTCCCTAGGATTGATGATTTTCTTGACTAGCTTCAGGGTGCTAAGTACTTCTCTAAGATTGATCTTCGATTAGGTTATCATCAGCTGAAGATTAGGGAGGTGGATATCCCTAAGGATGCTTTTCAAACCCGGTAGTGTCATTTTAAGTTTTTAGTGATGTTCTTTAGTTTAACAAATACCCCGGCGGCATTAATGGATCTCATGAACCGGTTATTCCATCAATTTCTTAACTTGTTCGTCATTGTGTTTATTGTTGATATTCTAGTATATTCGAAGAGTGAGGATAATCATGCTAATCATCTCCTTATATTGCCGCAGACCCTTAAAGATTAGCGTTTGTATGCTAAATTTTCCAAGTGTGAGTTCTATTTGAATGCTGTTACTTTTCTAGGTCATGTTGTTTTAAGTGAAGGGATCATGGTGGATCCATAGAAAGTTGTGGTGGTTAAGAAGTGGCCTAGATCCATGACTCCAACTGATATTCAGAGCTTCTTGGGTTTAACTAGGTATTATAAGAGGTTTATGGAGAGTTTCTCTTAGATTACTGCCCCTAGAGCTGTCAATACAGGTCGGCCCAGCCCATTCGGGCTAGCCTACATGAGTTTTGAGTTTGATAGGCCAGGTCGGGCTGGCCCATCAAAATAATGGGCCAAAAAACACCAAGCCCACAATATTACTCTATGGGTTGCGGGCCTCACGGGTCAGCCCACTGTTTAAAAAATAATATTTTATAATTTAATTTTAGAATGTTAATAAATATAAATATTACCAGACAATATTATATAGTGTTAATACTTGTTAATCAAGTCTCCAACACCCCAAAAAAATACTCTTAATTGAGAAATTAAATAACTTTTGGTATGATATCCTTCAAACCAAATAAAAATACTAATAAGAAATCTAAATAGTTGCATGTATTTGACTTACAGGTCGGCCCACAGGCTAGCCCAACCCACATTGCTCTAGTCCCACGGGCTACAAGTTTATCCGGGTTGGGCTAAAAAGCCCTGTTCTTAAATGGGCTGCAAAAACTATAGTCCAACTCCATCAAATTAAAGACTGGGTCGGGCCGGCCAAATGGGCCTGGCCCATATTAACAGCTCTAACTACCTCATTGACTAAATTGACTCAGAAGAAAGTGAAGTTTCTGTGGTCTGATGCTTGTGAGGGTAGTTTTGAGAAGTTGAAGGAAAGTTGACTTCGGCTTCGTCTTCGGTTTTGACCCTACCCGAGGGTACTGACGGTTTCATGGTATATTGTGACACGTCTTATGTGGGACTTGGTTTTGTTCTCATACAGCATAGCAGGGTGGTGGTGTATGCTTCTAGACAACTTAAGGTGCATGAGAAGAATTATTCGACTCATGATTTGGAGTTGTTGGCTGTGTTTTTTGCTTTGAAGTTTTGGCGGCATTACTTATATGGAGTTCATGTTGACATATATTCAGACCATAAGAGCTTGCAGTACGTGTTCACTTAGAAAGAGTTGAATCTCAGGTAAAAGATATGGCTTAAGTTACTCAAGGACCATGATATGAGTCTTCATTATCATCTAGGTAAAGCTAATGTGGTTGCGGATGCTCTTAGCAGGTTATCTATGGGGATTTTATCTCATGTAGATGAGGAGAAGTGAGGTTTAGTAAAGGATATTCACCGTTTAGCTAATCTTGGAATCCGTCTTTTGGATTTCGAGGATGGTGGGTTGATTGTTCAGGAGGTGGCGAAGTTTTTTCTCGGTACTGAGCTAAAGGAGAAACAGGTTTTGGATCTTGCCTTGATGCAAATTAAAGATGATGTGGTTAGCAGAAAGTCTTGGCTTTTGACATTGGTGGTGTAGTATCCTGAGGTACCAAGGTAGATTGTGCATTCCCAATGTCGATGGGTTATGGGAAAGGATTTTGGTCGAGGCTCATGAGTTGAGGTATACTGTTCATTCTCGTTCGACAAAGATGTATCATGATTTGAAGCAGATTTATTGATGGAATAACATAAAGAGAAATTTGGCAAATTTTGTGTCTAAGTGTATGGTTCGTCAGCAAGTGAAAGTTGAGAACTTGAGGTCTGGTAGATTGGCTCAAGAGATTGAGTTGCCTGTATGGAAATGGGAAATGATTAATATGGATTTTGTTATCGGTCTTCCGTGGTCTCATAGTCAGTTCGATTTGATTTGGGTTATAGTGGATAGGATAACTAAGTCTGCTCACTTCTTGCTACTGAGGACTAATTTATTTGTAGAGGATTATACAAAGTTGTTCTTTCAAGAGATCGTCAAGTTGCTTGGTGCTCCAGTTTCCATTATATCTGATCAAGGTATGCAGTTCTCATTGTATTTTTGGCATTATTTTTAGAAAGGTTTGGGCACTAAGGTGAATCTTAGCACCGTTTTCCATCCTCAGATGGATGGACAAACGAAAAGGACTATTCAAACTTTGGAGGATATTCTAAGGGATTGTGTGATTGACTTCGGTGGTAGTTGGGTTAATCGTTTGCCTTTCATAGAGTTTGTGTATAATAACAACTATCACTCGAGTATTCAGATGGATCAATTTGAGGCTTTATGTGGTTGAATATATTGGTCTCCTATTAGATGGTTCGAAGTTAGTGAGGCGGGGTTATTTGGTCCTGACTTATTTCATTAGGCTATGAAGCAAGTGAAGGTGATTAGGGATAGGCTTAAGACTGCTCAAAGCCGCCAAAAGTCTTATGCGGATGTGAGACGTAGGGAGTTAGAGTTTGATGTTAGTGATTGGGTGTTCTTAAAGGTATCTCCAATAAAGAGAGTATTGTAGTTTGGGAAAAAGGGGAAACTCAGTCCCCGGTATGTTGGACTTTACTTGATCTTGAGGAGAGTGGGAAATATTTCTTATGAATTGGAGTTGCCTTATAATTTGGGTTCCATTCATCCGATGTTCCATGTTTCGATGTTGAAGAAGTGTGTAGGCGATCCTTCTTCGATTGTCCTTTTGGAAAGTGTTGGTGTTTCAGATTTCTTGTCTTATGAGGAAGTCCCAATTGAGATCATGGATAAAAAAATCATTGATTTTGGACTAAGGATGTGGCATCCGTGAAGGTTCTATGGAGGAATCATAAGGTTGAAAAAGCCACGTGGGAAGCTGAAGAGGATATGAAGTCCAAATATCCATTTGTTTTTTCTGCTTAGGATAATTGTGCTTAAGGTTTATGTTTCCTTGATATTTTTGTTTTTTCAATTTGTTAAAGAAAATTGTGTTTTCCTTTATATCTTTGTCTTTTATCTTTATTAAAGGTAAGTGTTGTTGTGTTTCATGTTAAATTGTGCTAATAGATGCCTTATCTTATCATTCAGGGATGAATGATCCTAAGGAGGGAGAATGTAACACCCTGGATTTTTGCCCTTAGAATTCTTGAGTTTTTACACTTACTGCCCAGACTACGACTCTCCCTACGAGTCGTAGGGAGTCATTACGGGTCGTAGAACCCTAAATGTAGCCCGACTATGTTTGGCTAAGTTTTTGTGTTGGTCACGATTTTCACCCAGCGAGTCGTCAAGACTCTATATGAGTCGTGTACTATAAATCGAAGAATAACTAGTGTTGTGCCCCAAGTGTTCTGTCCTGATTACGACCAGGTGTTGTGAGTCGTATAGACTCATTACGAGTCATAATATGCCTCCTGTAAGGTGACCAATGTAGGGCCTTGATGTTTTTGCCTAGGCTACGACTCGTGGTTATGAGTCGTAACGAGACCTTACGAGTTGTAAGGTGACTCGTAGTCACTGACGATAGTTTTTCTGTGTTTCATTAAGGGTACTTGGACATTTTGCCTTTTCCCCACTAGAAAACCACGACTTAAAACCTTATTGGGGACCCCATTATCATCCACAACATAATAAAAACAACTCTCAAGGCTCTCTCAAATTCTCTCAAGCAAAAACACTTAGGGTTTCTCAAGGTTCGCAATTAGAGATTCCAAGGGTGATTTCTTCTTTAATTTATTAGTGATTAAGGCACGTGACTCTACCCTTAAATTTGTTTTACTTAAAGCATGAAATTATATGATTGTTTCTGTGGATTTGAACATGGGTTTTGATACGGGTTGAAGGTTTTGGAATTAACATTTCTTAAATTGTTTTCCTATGATTTATTATGCATTGTTTATGCTTTATTAATGGCTTTGAACTCATGGGGTGCATGAGCATGGTGAATGAACTAAGGGGTCATGGTTTTCCCCAATTTGATGATTTTGGCTTGACATATGGATTTGGAAATTGTGTTCCCTCACCCCATTTGTGAAATTGATATTGACACATGATTTTGTCACATGGTTTGACTTGCTCACTTAGTCTATTGCATGCATAAAAGGCTAATGAACCATAAATTATTTTTTTTATTTGACCGTTGGGAATTATGAATTTCCCACGTGAATGAATAATTGAACTGAAGGGGTTGCGAATTATCCCATATGATGGATAATTGATACAATATGATAATGTAGCTTGCAAGTGAAGTTGGTATGACGATACCAACGGGGTGCCTTAATGAATGAATTGGTTCAATGAATGGGAATGTGTGAACGGTGTTTTAATTGAGCTTAAAAGAGGGTTGCGTAGCTGATCCGTGAAAGTGAAGGTCCCGAGGGATCAATACTGAAAAACGCATTTGCCAACGCAGGATTCTAAATGATCAGGTGGTTCGAGTCCCCTTATTAAATGATTGGGTGGTTCGAGTCCCCCATGTTACTTGACTGGGTGCTTAAGTCATCCTTGATATATGACTGTGAGGTTCGAGCCCCTCGTGATACATATGTACATATGATTATTCTCTTGTTTGTGCGGCTACACGCACTAGGGCCCATTTAGTTGGGAGAGAACTGGACCCACATAGCCCGTGGGTGCCTTTTTATGAAGGTTGAGCTACACAGTCCAGACTAATGTTTTAAAGTTCATGTTAAGACTTGTTCCTATCCCAGTATTTTATAAAAGTATATGTGTGCATGCGTGTATGTGAACATGTACATTGAGTTGACCTAGAGTTTGAATTGTCATTACTTTATCCTTATCCCTGAGTTACATGCTAGCACTCAACCCGTTAACCGTCTTCGGACATTGTATCCCCATGCGATGCAGGAATCAGACACACTTCTACTTTTTCTGTGCAGTGGTAGGATTTCCAGATTGTTAGCGGTCAGCTTGAAGTGGTGAGCCTCCTTTTTCCGGAAGGCCGTTACTTCTTGGTTTATCTTCTATCATAAACTTTTCTTTGGACTTGTTTTGTCTATTGTCGGGGGCATGTCTCGACATTGGTTTGATTCGATTTTGTCATAGAGGCTTTGTGGATTACTGTGGACTGGGTATTGATTGTTGAGGTTTCTTAGACTTCTTGAAGTCTGATTATTCTATCTTGTTATATGTTCGGAATTCAGCCACTGTTAGTGTATTATGTTCCGTTTGGCTAAGCAAAGGGGTGATCTTTGATCCTTGGTGGACTTGAAATACCCGTCACGGCCAGGCCCTGATTCGGATGGTGTCAGTATAATTATTTTTAAAAAAATCAACATGAGGGACACGATTTTGGCGCGCAGCATTGTGCAAAAGTAACCTAATTTTTTAATTGCATGCATGTTTGACTAAGCCTAATTTTTTAATTGCGTGCGTGTTTGATTAAGAGGTAATGGCTGCACATGCATGAGATAATGCATAGTGGCAGTAGCTACTAACTAATATTCAAACGAAAGTTCCATTATTTTACTGTTATTGAATCCTGCGGTCCTTTAATTCTTGGAATTTAGTTGAGCAGTAATTTTATTTTTCAACTTTGTAATCTTTTTAAGAGAATAAAATCAAGGTTAGATAAGATTTTTGTTTTGGACAAATGGCGGCACTTCTAGGGTTAGCAATTTTGCACGATTCCTTGGTCAATTTTTTTTTTTTTTAAAAAGAAAGTTAAAAGGAATTAAATTGTCGTGCACCCAAAGAGAAATAAAAAGTGTGCTATTGTTTGATTGAATAGATCTCATGGGAGTTTTTTTTTTTTTTTTTTTTTTTTTTTTTTTTTTTTTTTTTTATCTCTGGCTGTGTTGAATTATACGGAGACGTTGTTCTCTTTATATAAATTATTGTATAATTAAAAGTTTTGTGATAAATAAATAGTAATCACTTAAAGTGAATTATTTATTTGAAATCACTGAAAATTCTTAAAATATTATACATGTGATCATATCAATACATAAATTGAAAATTATAATTAATAAATAGAATCTATAAAAATAGTCTATTTATTTGAGTCATTGAAATTAGCTCAGTGTATTATGTATAAATTTTTCTGAATAAATATACACGGGAAGAGATATTAAAGGTTTTCACCCAATAGGAGAAGCTAATATCTTGAACTCTTAGGTATATTAATGAAGAGAAATTATTTTGGTAGAGAGGGTTCAACCCCATGATTATCAAGATTAAATAGTAATGAAGTATTAAGTTTATATGTTGGCTTAGACCTTCCTCCCTATCGAATAAATTTAGTACAAGTCATTACATATTTAATCGCTAGTTTGATAATATGTATTAACTCTCCTAAACTGAGTAATATATGATTGGATTAATGTAACTAGAGTAGGTTTTCACTTAAACTAACAGTATACTCTATCTGAGTTAGGTCTGTAAAAGTTTATGAAGTGAATAATCAATCATTATATATGTGTATTGCATGAGTAGTTCTCCAATACCATCAATTGACTATTTGAGATGCATGAATATATATGTATATGATGAGTTTGAACTTAACTGTTTAATGTTTATATGACTATGTTGATGATCTATTGTAATATTTTTTAATCTCAGATTCAATATGTCTCATTCACCTTCTTTAGCACTATTTTGGATCAAAACAAACTTGAGGGTCATAACTATGTTAACTGGATGAGAAATCTTGACATTGTGTTAACTGTTGAAGAGTATAAATTTGTACTCCATGAAGAATGTCCTTTGAAATCGGATGGCCAGTCTAGTGATGATGATAAGTTAGCTTATCAGAAATGGCAAAAAGATGATGAGATGGCGCGATGATACATTATGGCTTTAGTGTTAAATGTGCCGCAACATCAGCATCAGAATATGTATTCTTCCTTTGATATTATGGAGAGTCTCAAACAATTGTTTGGTGATCAGGGTCTCGGAGCTAAGCAGACCGCCATGAGAGCTCTTTTGAATACTAAGATGGCTGAAGGGACTCCTGTTAGAGGCCATGTTCTGAAGATGATCAGTCTTATGAATGAAATGGAGATTTTGGGGGCTGAAATTGATAATAACTCACAGGTTGAGATGATATTATAATCGTTGTTAGACAGTTTTCAATAGTTTTTCCTGAACTATAATATGAGTCTACATTTAGCACCACTGATGAATGAGCTGTAGGCGACAAAGACTATCATAAAACAATAAGCACCAGCTGTAGCACTAAATGTTGAGAAAGGTTCTACTTCTAAATTGAAAGGTGGACAGAAGAAGAAAAATAATCACAATACTAAGACAGTTGTAACTCTAACTGAAGTCATGAAAAAGCCTAAAGATAAGTATTTTCATTGCAAGACACCAGGTAATTGGAAGGCTAACTGTCCAGTTTTCTTAGCTATGAAGAAACATAAGACAGTCAACTCACTCTTTCTTATCATTGAAGCATTTTTAACGTCTGTTTCTTCCACTTCATGGTGTATACATTTAAGAGCCATTAATCATATTTATACTTCTTTGTAGGGATTTCAAGAAACGAGAAAGATGATTAGTTGTGAAGTTAGTATTTTTCATGCAGATGGTTCAACAACTCCAACTTTTGCATTAGAAAATATTAGTATTTCGTTTGGTATGGTAGAATTTTAATTTGAAAAGATGTATTATATGAACCTAATGTTAGAAGAAATTTGATTTCAATTTATAGAGCTTTGAGATATGGTTATGACATTAATTTTTCTGATAATTATTGCATTATTATCTATAATAAATATTTTATCTCTACTGGTACATTGACTGATGGCCTTTTTATTATTAGTGTCTCTCCTGAACTGTAAGAAACCACATTCCAAGAAGTAAACTAATTTTACGGAAATTAATCAAAGAGGTAACGAATCAACCTACTAACGATAATGAAAATCAAATTCAAACTCCAGATGTCAGAGTTAACATACCATTACATTTTAGTAATGGGAGAGATATTAATAGACATACAGTTTCACAAGTAGAAGTTTCAGAAAAGCCAATGCATCAAAGTTGTGAAGGTGCACAAAAGGAAAAAGTCATTAATGTCCCTACACCACAAGGTGATGAGGATAACATAGAGACTCAAAATCCAGCAAATGATGTGGTTCAACCACAAGATCATAATAGTGCAGTTACATCTATATCGACGCTTACAACTGCAGTTTCTCATCGTAGTGGAAGAGAGATAAGAAAATCATATCAGTATGTACTCTTGAGAGAGTCTTTTGATATAAACTCAGAAAATTTGAACACCGAGCCCATGAATTACGATGAAATACTATAGGATAAAGATGTAGATAAATAAATTATTGCTATGAAATAAAAAATGGAGTACATGTGCTCTAATAAAGTCTGATATCTTGTTGAACCACATATAGATTGAGTCAAACTCATTAAATATAAATGGATCTATAAAAAAATGAATAAACGAAAAAATGCAAACTTATAAATCTAGGCTTGTTACAAAAGAATTTACTCAGAAAGAAAGAATCAATATGAGGAAACCTTTTCGCCAGTTACCAGATGGTTTCATTGAAAAAGGAAAAGAATATATGTTGTGCAAGCTTAAGAAATTCTTTTATGAATTAAAGCAATCTTCTAGGGCATGGAACACTTATCTTGACTATGCGGTTAAGACTTTTAATTTTGAGTAGTGTCTTGATGAGTCTTGTGAGTACGAAGAGTGGAATAGGGATAAAGTGGTGTTTCTAGTATTATATGTGGATGATATCTTGCTCATAGAAAATAATGTGAGCTTGTTGACTTCAGTTAAGTAATGATTATCTACTAATTTTGATATGAAAGATTTGGGAGAAACTGCTCACATCCTTGGGATCAAGGTTTTATGTGATCACAAGAAAATGATGTTAGGCTTATCTCAAGCACTTTATATTGATACAATTCTCACCAGGTTTAGCATTTATGATTTCAAGAAATGATTTCTTCCTTTTATAAATGAAATTTCTCTTTCTAAGGATCAATGTCCTAAGACAGATGAGGAGATAGAAAACATGAAGGCAATTCCTTATGCATCAACTGTGGGAAGCCTCATGTATGTGATGTTGTGTACTAGACCTGATATCTATTTTACTGTAGGCATGATTATTAAATTTCAGTCTAACCCTAGAAGAGAACACTGGACAATAATTAAGCATATAATCAAGTACCTAAAAAGGACTAGGAATTACATGCTAGTTTACCATTCAAATAAGTTGGTGCCTATAGGGTACACAGACTCAGATTTCTAGTCTGACAAGGACTCTAGAAAGTCGACCTCTGAAAATGTGATCACTTTGTGAGGTGCAATCATTGTTTGGAGGAACATCAAGCAAACTTGTGTTGTTGATTCCACCATGGAAGATAAAAAATAGCAACCTTTGAGGCAACTAAGTAGACAGTAAGACTCAAAAATTTTCTCAAAGACTTAGCAGTTGTCCCTGTGATAGAAGCGTCACTTATAATTTGTTGTGACAATAGTGGTGCGGTTACAATACAAATGAACCATGGATCCTTAAGAAGGAAAAACATATTGAGCGTAAATATCATTTAATTCGAGACATAGTGCAAAAAAGAGATATGGTGGTTGCGAATATTGCATCAGAAAATAACCTGGCAGGCCCTTTTACCAAAGTTATACCACAGAAGCCTTTTAAAATACATGTAGAACGATTGGGTGCTAGATTTATGGGTGCATGATTATGAGTCTAAGTGAGAGATTGTTAGGATATACTATAAACCATGCAGTTTGAAAGTAGTATTATTTATTGACTGATTATTTATTTATTTATTCAATTCAACAAATCATTACATTAAATAGATCATTGTCATATATGTGTCCTCAACTTATATAGTAGATGATTTGGTGTATAATTTTAGCTTATACGCAGAAGTTTAAATCATTGGTTTTTATAAGTTAAAGTTATAGTTCACAATCATAGATAAAAATTTATCAAACAATCAAAATGATTGTAGCACGAGATTGTATGCAATTTATCTTGATTACAAGAACGTTATAGTTCTAACTTCTCGTGCTGATGCATTTTTTCTGGATTGAACGGGATCGAGTAGAGATAGTTGTTTTGGACTGACTGATAAAAACATAATCTCTAAACTATTAAATGTACTTATATTCTCAATCCTAATATAACTATTATGATCTGTATATATTATTTATCATTTTGACTTATTAAAATGTGAGATTCTGAGATGGAAACATATTCCTGGTAGATTGGATGATAATAATATATATTGGTTAAATAATAACTTAGTTGATGAAATTCATGTCTCGGTATAGGGATTGATGCTACGCCTTTTATGAGAAGCTTATAAGTTTTCATGTGTAAAATCCAGCCGGTGGATTTATGAATGCGTCATATGAAATAAGTTAAGCATTTCTATAAAGGAAATTAATCATTATATTAAATTCATCAGTAATTTTATTTATTGATTAGTATCTATAATCTTAACATGAGAAATTACATAACTGTTTAATGGGGAAATACGAAATAAAAATAGAGGAGTGCAATTACGATTTTTTATTAAAATAATTTATAATTTATTATGGTAAGTAATTCAAATTGGTATTTTAAATTAATTCCATAATAGGGAGCCTTAGTAATTAATTTCGTGGTCTCTACAGTGTCCATATTATACTAAAACTCGGAATCCTATTTTCTATGGGAAAAGGAGAAGTCACCACCTGTCCCTTTTCAAGTAGAAACAGGTGTGTATTTTTCTTTTCTTCTTGGACCGGAGAAGTATCTCTATAAATAAGGATTTCCCTAGCCTAGTAATTGAATAACAAGAGGAACAATAGACAGAATTAAGTATTCTATTTAGTACTTGCTCACCTAAGTATTGAGAGAGTTCGACTGTGAATTTGGGACTACTGTAGAAGACTGTAGATTCAAAGACTAATTTGGTTCAAGATATTTTCTCACGTTTCAAGAGGTATTCATGATTAATTTTAAGTAGCCTTTGCGTGAACTATGTGTTTTTGTTAATTGTCTATATTACATGTAAGAGATTCTGTCTATTTGCTTCCGCTGCGTGTGCCTAATTTTCTAACTCTTATGACAGTTCTTTAAGATACAACACAAAACAAAAGCTCGAGCACAAAACAATTAAACTCAGATTATTGCAGTTGTGGGATGTAATGTAACAAAAGCTTGTCCTTGATTAAATTTCTAGTTGCACACCGGTGTTTCTCGACTATCTCTTTCTACGATTTGTAGACTTAAGTCTCAAATTTTCATTCGAATTTGATTAAATGAATAACGGGTTTTTGTTTAAAAAGTGGGAGGGTTTTATTATAAATTAAGTATTATATATGATCAATCATAATATGTAACGTTATTATTTTAGATTGCAAAAGGTAATCAGACTAAGGGTGTTAAGTTTGAAGGATATTTTTGAGCCAAAATAGGCTTGGGTTATTTTAGACCAAGAGGTAAATGAAAAGCATTTGTGAACCATTTTTCATAGATTAGGAATACATTTGGCCCCTTCCCCCCCCCCCCCCCCCCCCCCCAAAAGAAGAAAAATCTATTTGGTTGAACGCCCACAAATAGAGATGATGTAATAGAAAGGCGAAGTTGATGGAGAAGCATGGTTGCTAAATATGAGTTTTTGTCCATTTGAAATTAGGTGAGCTAGAGATTTGAGATGCGCTTATGAGTTTTGAGGATGATTTTGATTTCTATCTTCCGGATCATAAATATTTCTAAATTATTTTTTGTCTCAAATATATCTTTGAACAATTAGAAGAGTTGAAATATGCCCCTCTCGTGTATAGTAGAACCTTTTAATATGTTTAGGAGTATTTATACATTTTTATAATCCTCAAATACATACTTCAAACTATGATATTCGTTATTAAATATGTATGATTTAAAATAATCAAATCTCATATAAATTTTTTTTCTAAAAGACACCACAATATTAATTTTTCTATGCTAGGAATCTTTGACTAATAATTTATTTGATCTTGTAATACAGTTTTGTTTTGGATTACAAAAGTTTCAGGGACCCTTTTTTCTCAAAATTGAAAACAGTTGTGTTTATTATAAACAACAAACTTTGTTCACGGAAAATCAAACAAAAGTTTAGCCGGAAAGGAAAAGGAGTTCATATCCGAATTTTCTTTTCTCTATATTACCAAACATGGTTTCAACATGTCAGCTCTTAAGTATTAAAGAAAAAAGTTTGAGGATATTATAGTTGTTGGACAATAAAAATTTGAGATCGAAAAATAAATAATTGGGATAAGAAAAATATTGAAATAATTGTTTTATTGATGTCAATATGTGAGTGTACAAACTCTATGAATCCTCTGATTCACACTTTCAAATATAAATTTAAGGGCTTCGAGCTTGATCTTGAATTTGAACTTAATTTCGGATTTGATCTTGACTTGTACTTGAATTCACGGGCTTTCGGGCTTGTTCTTGAATCTTGTGGTTTTGATCTTGAATCTTGATGAACTGAATTTGAAAGCTTGAACTTTATAAAGAAATTGTGGCGTTTGATCCACGAGCTCTCTCTTGATTCTTATTAGAATTGTTGGTCCTTTTTTTTGAATTATGAGACCCCTATTTATTGTTGTGGGAAGTAAAGAGTCATGGTGAATAAGAATTTCTTTTGACCAATCAGATTCAAGTGACATGGTGTCTTTTATGGGCTTTTGATTTCATAGGCCTGCTGCACCATTTTGAAATGTGGCATGACCCTATTGGCTCCTTCACTTGACTTGGTATGTCATGTCATTCGGCACGTGAAGTTCATTTGGGCCGATAGAATATGATAATATCTCAGGATTAGCAAATAGACCTCATCATTTGTAGCCCAAATCAATGGGCTAGCCTAATAAAAATTGAACTTTGATTAAATCCATACATATTTGGACGTAAAAATTAATTCAATTATATTATTCGTCATATTTATTTGGGACTAATATATTTTGAATTTAATATAATTCGTATTATTTACAGATTTCAATTTAATAAAATTTCATTGCCCACAATATTCCTTATAAATATTTTACAAGATTAATTTGTTTAAGAAGGTTTTCTTTTTTGTTGTTTCTTATATAAATTTCAGATTTTTAATGGGTTGTAACACTTTTTATCATATCTTTTTTAAATTACAAGATATCTTGAATTTTTTTTGTGATACATATCTTTAGCCTTGATACATACAAATTTTGATACATTTGTAACTGAGTGGTTAGTTAAATAAGGAAGTAACTGATTTTTAATTATTACGAAAAGTAAATCACGCGCAAATCATGGCATCAATACATCCGGTTCTAGATGTATCTGTTGGATAATTAAATTTTGAGATCGAAAAATAAATAATTGAGACAAGAAAAATATTGTAACAATCATTTTATTGATTTTAATATGCAAGTGTTACAATCTTTATGAATCCTCTGATTCATCTTTTCAAATATAAATTCAAGGGCTTCGAGCTTGATTTTGAATTTGAGCTTGATCTGCAGATTTGATCTCGGTTTGTACTTGAATTCAAGGGCTTTTGAGTTTTTTCTTAAATCTTGTGATCTTGATCTTGTATCTTAATGAACTGGATGCTTGATTTGTAGCTTGTAGAAAAATTACAGCGTTTGATCCACAGGCTTTTTCTTGCTTCTTGTTAGAGTTATTCTTTTTTTTTTTCTGAATTATGAGGCCCCTATTTATAGTACTAGGAAGTAAAGTGTCATGGGCAATTGAGTTAAAAGTGACAAAAGAGTTTCAAAATGAGGTGTAGGTGATCCAAGTTTTAATAATTGAGTGTAGGTGACAATTACTTTATTATGGATTGAGAAAGTTAGGGAAGTTTGAGAATATCCCATAAGTTTTTTAATTTATACTTTGATCCAAATGTTAACCTAATATAATAGAAAATGGAGGAAACAATGCGCGTTTCTCTTTCTTCTCATCTATTATTGTTTTCTCTTTCTTCGCAATTTTTGTTGTTCATTGTTGCCGATGCTTTATTAATCATCTTCTGCTTCATTATCATCTTCTTCTTCATTATTATCTTCATCTTCTTCTTGTTGGTCATTGTTGTTGTTGTTACTGCTACTGCTGCTACTTGACTATTTTTAGGTCAAATTTTATTTCGTACATCACTTTGGCATTACTTCATAGGTGACTTTGGTAAGTAAAATTATGATTTTTAGTTGAATTTGTCATCTAGGTACACTGCCACTACTATTTTCTTCAATAATGGATAAAACCCGAACATAAATCCAATATAAGAGCCATTTGTTTTAATAGATCACTCATCTATTGCAACAGATGAGTCATATGTTGCAACGGAAGACTCATATATTGAATTCATGTTTCTGGTTCTATATTGCCATAACATTAATCAAACATATTAGTCATCTGTTACAACAAACTAGTTATTTGTTGTAATAGAGGAGCCATCTATTGCAATAAACTAGTTATTTGTTGTAATATAGGAGTCATTTGTTGAACTAGATTATTCACCTGTTGTAACAGAACCTAAACTCGATTCCAACAGATGCGTCGTTTGTTGCAATAGGTAACTCCTATGTTGCAATAGGTTAGTTATCTATTGCAACATGTCACTATCTGTTGGAATCAACTTCAAAGGTTCTTTAGTACTGTAACATATATCCCAACAAGTGCTTTATCTGTTGCAACAGATGGATAATCTGTTGCAACATATGATTTACGTGTTACAACAGATGACTCATCTGTTGGAATCAACTTTAGGTTCTATAGTAGCATAACATGAATTCGAACAGGTGAGTCATCTGTTACAACAGATCACTGACCCATTGTAATATATTTTTCACTTATTGCAACGGTTTACTCCTCTATTGGGGTTCATGTTACGATACTATAAATCACTATTAATTTTATTATGATGTGATTATTAACTTTTTTTTAACAAATGACTTTATTTAGGTACCATTAATGGAGGGATCAATAACAATAGGGGTGGATTGTCACAGTGAATGAATCGAAAAGAGCAATTGATATGTATGGCATTGGAAGAAGGGTGAAATGCTAGAGACGATAGCTGTGATAGTCCAAAGTGATGTTTCGTATGATGATTTTGTGAACTTAATCATCAGCTATTGTGGACTAAATTGTCAACAGAAAGAACTCATCATTAGTTACATGCACACAGCTCCTATGAAAATCAGAAGGTACTATCATTCAAGATAACCGATCAGGTTTGATTGCGTGGTTATCTTAGTGATTCAGCTATGACAGTGTTAAGGGTGTACGTGATTGAAAAATCGAGAGAGAATAAGAACCATGATGTAGAATAAGAAAAGAACAAGATATCTTTGATGATAATTTGAATAATCTGGACATGAATATTTCAGATGATAATCAAACACGTATGTCCGTTGTTGCGAGCAATACAGTAGGTAGTTTTTCTTAATCGACACAGTCTGGAAATCATCATGATGAAGATACTGGCTTTTAAAAGGGAATGTCATTCAAGGATAAGGCAGAACTATCTACTTATTTATTTATTGCTTGCTTGAATAAAGATTTCAGACTAAAGACGGTGATTAATTCGAGTAAAGTCTTTTCCTTCATATGTGCTAATCCAAACTGCAAGTGGTGGTTGAGGGCTGTGAAATACTTAAGTTCTGATAGATTCATCATTAATGTTTATGAAAAGTATCACACATGTGGTTCAGAGCACATTACGAGCCAAAATCCACATGCCACGGCAAAGGTCCTCTGTCAATATTTCCAGAATAAATTCCCCAATGACAAAGGCCCTTCTGCAAGTGATATGACCAATCAACTCCTTACAGAATTGGGTGTTATGTCCAGTTATTGGAATATATATATGGACATGGGGATTACCAAGGACTTGGTTAGGGGGACACAGGAGAACGGGTATGCAGTCCTCGATGCCTATCGTTACATGCTTGAGTCCACAAATCTCTGAAGTAAGACGATGTTGTATGTTGATGAAAATAGAAGGTTCAAGTACTTTTTTAATCCTATGGTGCTTGTATTCTCGGTTTTCAACATTTGAGAAAAGTCATAGCTACCGACGGGACTTTCTTGAGGAGCAAGTATGGAGGTGTTTTTCTAGCGGCGGTGACACAGGATGCGGAGAGTCATATCTTTTCTATCTCTTTTTATGTAGAGGACAAGTAATGTGATACTTCGTATGGATATTTTTTTGAACAAATGCGAAGCTGCATCAAAGATACCGAATAGTTATGTTTTATTTCGTATAGGCATCCATGTATCCCAAAGATGGGTTCAAGTTTATGCACTTCAACTCACTCTGGTTGTTGCATGAGGCATCTTGGAGATAATATTCGAAACAAATTTCACAATTAAAGGGTCATGAATCTTTTTTATAGAGCAGCTAAAACATATAATAGAGATAAGTTTTTTAACCATTTCAATCAAATAATGGATATGCATCCCAAGGCAGCATAATATCTCGAATGTGTCAGTTTTGAGAGATGGAGCCGGGAATTTTATCCAATAAATAGGTACATTCTTATGAATTTAATGTCTTGTTTGAGTTACAAGTTTAGTATGATGTCGTACTAAGTGATTCTTTTGTATAGGTATAATATTATGACGTCAAATATAGTTAAATCAGTGAATTCATTATTTGACGTTGAAAGAGAATTTTCCATTGTGGCGATATTTGATGAAATAAATAAGAAGTATGGCAAATTATTTCACGAAAGGCGTATGCAGCTCGCGAATGCAGAAACCAGATTTTTTCTAGAAGCGGAAAAACAAATATCAATGAATATAAGTTTGTGGAATAGGTTATTTGCTTATCAAATAGCAGATTACAAGTTCAGTATCGACGGTCAAGGAGATGTTGCCATGGTCATTCTTCAAACAAGATCTTGTACATGCAGAGTTTTTTGACTTGCATGAAATACCCTATTCACATGCTATGACAGCGCTTCAAGCCCAATACGGTGCACAATTTGGAACTAAAATTTATGAGTGCTCATCTCCATATTATTCGGTGGAAAGATATATAATGACATATAGTAAGAATATTAATCCAGTGTCTCTCGAAGAATCTTGGGTTGTTCTTGTAGAGCTTTTGGGGAGATAAATACCTCCTCCATATATTAACCCAAGTACTATCAAGCTGGGAAGAAGGCGATATAAGAGGAGGCGTAGAGTCGGAGAATCATTTCCATCAAGAAAAAATAATTGCTCCGTATATAAGAACGTTGGCCACAAAAGAACTACATGCCCAGATCGTAATCCACCATGATCGTTGTAATAGTAAAACTTATGTTGTTATTTCCTATGAACTTTGATATTATTAACTCATTATTGTGAACGTAAATGGTATTATTTATTACATAAAATATCTTTTTATTAACTTGTGCATCAATAAAAAGAGGTAAAATAGGAACTAAATACAATAGTTCACAAAATTATTTTCAGCAGATTACTCATATGTTACAACAGATGGACATTTGCTGGAAGAACACAATATAGTTCATCAAATTGGAATGTGTTCCTCCAACAGATGACCAATCTGTTACAACAGATGGGTAATCTTTTGGAACAACACAATACCGTTCTTGCCACAAACCCAACAGATGACTAATCTGTTTCAATAGATGGTCTATCTGTTGAAAGAAAAAACTCCTACTGTTGTTACTGGATTCAAGATTGTTCTTTAACTCCAACCGCCGATATGTTTATTGAGAAGAAGAAATAGACAGAATGAAAATTAAATAAGAATTAAAAATTAAAGTTGACCAAACCTAAATTTCTTCATTAAAAAAAAACAAAATACATTAGGTAGGTAGCTCCGATATCAAAAAATAAAAATACATACGATAAAAGTAAAAACATAACCTAATTATTATTATTATTATTATTGTTATTATTATTCTCAGCCGGCCAATCATCAACTGGCGCAGCTGGGCCCTCCTCAACCTGTAAATCTCTCGGAGCATCCTTGTTCTTATGGTGGCCAACTCCCACTGGAGTTCATTAACCTGCCTCTGAAGTTTCCACACGGTGTCGCGCAGAATAGCAATGTCCCAAACAGGATCAACCATATCTAGAACATGCATGAATTGACAAAAAATATAAACACAAAAATAAATAAAAGAGTTCAAATGTAATACAACGTATAGTACCAACTGGTAGATTTACACAAACAAAAAAAACTTACCTCAACGGAAAAAGGATCTACACTTTGAAGAGAAGTGATTGAAGTTGTAATATGAAAGAGAAAATGCAAGAAATAAATAAAGTGGAGTAGAATGAATGAGTAAGGAGAGACCAATTTATAGAGGATTGAATTTGAATGTGTTAGGCAAAACGTCATGACTGTTCACCTCCATTTTATTAATTACATTCAAACTGGTGACTTTTTATTACTGTAAAAAGTCATGACTTAATTAAATCAAATTGGTGACTTTTCGATTATTGTGAAAAGTCATGATTTTTTAGCTTTTTAATATTAATTAGTTCTTAAAATTAAATAACTATTTTCTCAATTAAATAATCGAATACTCCTCACTTTTTTAATAATCGTTTATTTTAATAATAACTATTTTTATTGAATTGTTGCAACAGATGGTCCATCTATTGTAATAAATAACCCATCTTTCACAGTAGATTTACCATCTGTTGCAACAAATAACCCATGCATGCAACATATGAGCCTTTTGTTGCAACAAATACGTTATTTGTTGCGACAGATGGACCATCTACTGGAGGAGCTATTTTGATTTCTCTTAACAACCGATTCATCAGTTGCAATAGATGGAGAATTTGATTAATCAGCTATTTTGAATGTGTTAGATAAAAAGTTACGACTGTTCACCTCTTTTTCAATTATCATATACCTTAATTAATCCAAAATAGTGACTTTAGATTATTTAAATTAAAAAAATAGATTTAAAAATAAAAAAGGTTATTAAAATTAAATAACATCAGTTATTAAAATTAAATAACCGTTTTTATGGTTTAAATTGCATCTATAATTTATTTCCTCATTATTTATTTACGAATCATTTTTATTTATTAAATAATAAAAAATTCATGACTTTTCACCCTTTCAATAACCCTTTTCTTATTTAATAAGTATTTTAGTCAGTTTTTCCAATAGATGGACCATCTATTGAAAAAGATTTGTCATCTGTTCGAAGAACACAAACCAGTGGCAATAACTGTATTGTGTTCTTCTAGCAGATCTGTTGCAACAGATATCCCATATGTTGCAAGTAGATGGTTCTTCCAATAGATGACCTATCTATTGCAACATATTGGTTATTTTTTGGTTGAATGCAATCTAGACTGATGAACTCTATTGTGTTTTTTCAGCCATTGTCCATCTATTGCAATGCATGTGTAATAACATTTACAGCCCCAACAATGAGTTAAAATTATTAAAGTCCATATCAAACAACAACACAAGTTCACTATTACAACGATCATGGTGCATTACATACGTAGCACTTGTTTTTTCTCGACGGACATGTAGTCCTTTGACATTGAAGATGGCTACCCTTTGAGCCTCTAAAGTTTTGTACACTACTTCATGATGGAAATTAAAGATTAAACACTATTTAACATTGATCGAGTAGGAAGAATAAGGTACGTGCAGATGAATGGATCTACTTTCATGCATGTGAGTGATGTATTACTGATCAGGTTATCGTGATAACACACATAAAGTACAATGATTTTGTGAATGTAGTTTTTTATCGATTAGGCATTGATCCTTCAAACAAGATCCTGCATTTTACAGTTATTTTTGATAGGTGCGAATTGATAAGGCTGAAGGGTTCCAAGAAGGTGATGTCGATACCCTATTATAATTTAATGATGGTTTTGCACATGTTTATGCATCAATTTCTGAGAAAGGATCAATAATTAATGAAATTGTAGAGATTTAATAGTGATTGGAGTGATTTTAATGGTGCAATGGACTTTGAGAAGGCCTTCGAAGCCTCTCAGTGCAGCAAATAAGAATGGAAAACCAATAGAAATTCCCCTGATCAAAATTTATATGGATAAGTTACTCGGGGAGATTATTATATAATAGAAGGTGCTTGGGTGAATAATCGTGCGGGAAAGGGGAGGTGGAGAAGACCATATATCAACTCATATCTTGTTAAAGAGGAAACACAGGGGAACAAACAAGTAACTTCTAGCCAATCTGACTAATGAAATTGACTTGAAAGATGAAAAATCTGAATGAGCTGCAAATGTAAAATTGTATTAAAAAATTAAAATCCGTCAGTTGTGGTTGAAAAAAATGGTAAAGTGGAATGAAACTGGACACTTTTCTAGGTAACTATGACTAGTTAGCATGGCATGAATGTTGACTCACAAAGCACAAAATCAGAACTCCAAGAAAGCAGTCTGGCGAGCACCGAGGATTGGTAAGATGGTCAGTCAGGAATGGAACTTAAACCAAGAACTTCTAAAGTAAAAATAAGGAAAGCCAAGACATCAATTTCTAAAGTCTAACTTGCATCCCATGCCTTCTGTTTGTGGTTTTGATCAAGTCAATGGCAGTGGAAACAAAAAGGTCTAAAGTTGGGCAGAAATCCTATGCCTTTTTGTTCCCACTGCCTTTGACCTGGCCAGAACCATAAGCTAAAGGCCTAGGATGCAAGTTTAACTTCATAAATTTCCACCTTGGTTTGATACCTTATCTTTACTTCAGGACTGTTGGTTTAAGTTATGTTTTTGAATGACCATCTTACCACCCCTCGGTTCTTGCAAAGCTGCTTCTTTTGAGTTCTGATCCTGCACTTTGTGGGTCATCATTCAGGCCACACTAACTAGTCGTAGTTACCTAGAAAAGTGTTTATCTCCAATCCACTTCACCATTTTTCTTTTCAACAATGAGTGATGTATTTTTATTTTTGAACACTTTTATTTTTTTAGCTCATTCAATTTTTTCATTTTTCATGTCAATTTCATCGACCAGATTCTCTACACGTTCCTTGCTATACTGTGTTTCTTCTTTAATAAGGTCCAAGTTGATATATAGTCTTCAACACCTCCCTTTTCCCTAGAAGATATTCTCCTAAGCACCTTCTGTTGTATAATAGTCATTCAGAGCTACCTATCCATATAAATTTGTACTAAGGCAATAACTATATTGATTTGCATTCTTGTTTGCAGTAGTGTGAGGCTTTGGTGGCCTTTCAAAAGTCCATTGAACCCTTAGAATTAGTCCAATCACTATTGAATCTTTATATTACCACAAAAAATATTATCCTTTCTCCAAACTTGACACATAAACATTATCAAAACCATTAGTAAACCGAAATAGGGTATCTACACCACCTACTTGGTCCCTCAGCCTTATCAGTTTGATCATATCAATCATAACTGTAAAATGTAATATCTTGTTTGAATGATTAATGCCTAATTATAAAAAACAACATTCACAAAATCAGTGTACTCTATGTGTGTTTTCACGATAACATGACCAGTAATACATACCTACACCATATGAAGTGGTTCCATATGCAAACAGGTTATTCCTCCGAACCCATCTTTACTCTAGCTTTTTATGTTGGTCGGGCAAATATTGATCCCCTTTCACTTCCTTTTATATACAAAAAAGAGAAACAATTGATGTCAAATAATAAAAGAACAAAAAGAACATTACAATTAATGTCTACATAATTTAAAAAAGGATAACACTAAATTCAATAAACACAATACATTACAAAAAACATTCCAAAATATGACCCATCTGTTGCAATAACTTACCCATCTGTTCAACAGATGAGCCATTTGTTGCAACAGGTGATACATCTGTTGCAATAGGTGACTGACATATTGCAGCAGATGGTTCATCTGTTGGAATAAGGCAAACCAGCCTTGCTACTGGTTTGTTTTCTTCTAACAGGTGCTCCGTCTGTTGCAACAGATGGGTCATTTATTATAAGAGCCATTTGGAATTATCCAAAAATTAATTCATTAGTTACAACAGATGGGTCATCTTCCACCATATGCTCCCATACCACCAACACCAATAACAACTTCAACAACAACATCAACAACAAAGAAACACCACCATATGTTCCAACACCATCAACAACACCAACACCACATGTTTCGATAGCACCAACACCACCAACAACAAAATAAAAAATAAAGAAAAAATAAAATACAAACAAAAAAACTGATACTGCAACTAGGCCTTTTAAGTTCTCTCAATAGATGACTTTTTTTTCATATTTTAATAAAAATAATGGTTCGTTTATTCAAGACTTAAAAAAATATTTTTTCTTTAATTCTCGCAATATATAGGATATGGGTAATGGGTATATAAATAAAAACAACAAAAGTAAATAACTAATTTAAATAACATGCAAAGAAGAAGACGAGAAGTTAAGAGCTATAGTGAACCATACTTTCCATGTCAAAGGCAAAGGGATCCAAACACCAATTTTAGTCGAGAAAAGATATAGATCAATAGAAATTCGAAAGGATCCTCTGACGAAAGAGGAGAGGAAAGAGAAAAAAAAAGAGATGGTTAGGATTACCTTAAAGAAGAGAGAAAGAGAAAGAAGAGAGATAAATTATTTTATAGCTGAAGGAGAGATAATTCTAGAGATAGGTTCAAATATTCATTAAATTAATAATTTATGGTGGTGAAATATTTTGAGAAGAACGAGGAGATGGTGATGGTGACATTGAAAAGACAAGATAAAATAACTCAAGGAGGAGATTTTTGAGTTATCCAACAAATATCTTTTACCGCCTTAGAAATTTTTCTTTTTTATTTCGGACAAAAAATTGCTTTAAAAATAAAAAAAAGATCTTAAAATAGCTAAGTCATCTGTTGCAATAGATGTCAACATCTGTTGGAAAATTTTCAACAGATCAGTTATATGGCGCAACAATGACAACATCTATTTGATAATTTACAATAGATAAGTCATCTATTGCAATAAATTACTTTATCTGTTTGATAATTTATAACAGATAAGTCATCTGTTGTAATAGGTTGAACATCTATTTTAATTGATGTCTATAATTATTTGATAATTTTTAACAGATGTGTCATCTATCGCAACAGGTTAGTCCTAAAATAGTTCATATCAAATTATTATTAAGTTAATATCTAAATTTATTTAGCTGCAATTAAGGATGGATTGGGCTCAACTATAATTTTAATTGAATCGTTACAATTGCATGATATTGGTATTACATTCGTCCTGACAGGAGTCGTTGACTGATCAATTTGAGTTAAAATAATATGTATCAAATTATTATTAGGTTAATATCTAAATTGATTTAGCTACAATTAGAGATGTGTTGATAGGTTCAACTATAATTTTAATTGAGTCGTTGCAATTGCATGATGTTGGTATTGCGTTCATCCTGACAGAAGTCATCAACTGATCAATTTGAGTTGAAAAAATTCATGTTAAATTATTATTAAGTTAATATCTAAATTAATTTAGCTACAATTAGGGATAAGTTTATAGGTTCAACTATAATTTCAATTGAGTTATTGCAATTCCATGATGTTGGTATTGCGTTCATCCTGACAGGAGTTATCGACTGATCAATTTGAGTTGAAACGATTCATATCAAATTATTGTTAAGTTAATATCTAAATTGATTTAACTACAATTAGGTATGAGTTGATAGGTTCAACTATAATTTCAATTGAGTTATTGCAATTGTATGATGTTGGTATTGTGTTCATCCTAATAAGAGTCATCAACAAATCAATTTGAGTTGAAATGATTCAAATTAAATTATTATTAAGTTAATATCTAAATTGATTTAGCTACAATTAGGGATGGTTTGATAGGTTCAACTACAATTTCAATTGAGTCATTGCCATTGCATGATATTGATATTGCCTTCGTCCTGACAGAAGTCATTGACTAAGAAATTTGAGTTGAAATGATTCATATAAAATTATTATTAAGTTAATATCTAAATTGATTTAGCTAAAATTTGGGACGGGTTTATAGGTTCAACTATAATTTCAATTGAATCATTGTAATTACATGATGCTGGTATTGTGTTCATCTTGACAGGAGTCATCAATTGATCAATTTAAGTTGAAATGATTCATATAAAATTATTATTAAGTTAATATCTAAATTTATTTAGATACAATTAGGGATGAGTTGATAAGTTCTACAATAATTTCAATTGAGTCGTTGTAATTGCATGATGTTCGTATTGCGTTCGTCCTGATAGGAGTCATCAACTGATCAATTTGAGTTGATTCATACCAAATTATTATTAATTTAATATTAAATTCATTAATATTCTAATTGAACTTAATAATTGAAAACTAATTATAGTGAAATTAATATAATTATTATGAAACGATTAAAATTTATCTCTTAAGATCAATTCGGACCAAATTAATATTTTCAAAACATGTTATTCTTTTTCAAAATACAAATTCGCCCATACAAATCTTCCATTTGTGGAAAAAATATTTCATCATTTCAAATCTCAAGTTCTCCTCATTTCTTTCTCTCTCAACAACACAAACAATAACTACTCAAAATATTGCCCAACCCTTCACATAGATCGATTTTTTTCTCATTTTCGACCACATAGTTGCTATTTTCGACTTTCTTCTTTCTTGTGGGTGCTGTTTTCTCTCTTTTCACATGTAACAGAGTTCTAGAGGAGTTCTAAATTTGTTTTTTTTTAATTAGGGCCTTTTAGTTAATGATGAAAAAAAGACTTTTAGTTGTATTATCTTCGAGAACGGGTTAACAATTTCGAGTTTTGATGCTAAAAATATAGGAAGAACTCAAGAAAATCCTAGTTTTTGGCATAGAGTTCTGTTGACTGTTGTCTTATTATTAGATGGTGTGGTGGTGGTGGTATTGGTATTGATGGTGTTGGTATTAGTGGTGGTGGTCTTGGTGGTAGTATTGGTATTGGTGTTGGTGGTAGTGTTGGTGGTGTTGGTATTATTGATGGTTTTGGTGGTGGTGTTGGTGGAATTGGTATTGGTATTTGTATTTGTATTGGTGTTTTTTGGTATTAATAGTGTTGGTGGTGGTGGTAGCATTGGTATTGGTATTGGTGTTGGTTAGTGTTAGTGGTCTTAGTAATGGTGTTGGTGGCATTGGTATTGGTAGTGGTGTTGTTTGGTGTTAGTGGTGTTAGTGTTGGTGGCATTGGTATTAGTATTAGTATTGTTTGGTGTTAGTAGTGTTGGTGGTGGCATTGGTACTGGTATTGGTGTTGTTTGGTGTTAGTGGTCTTGGTGGTGGTGTTAGAACAAAAGTTTCAATATTTGGGGATAGCTATAACACATATTAAAATAGGTCTTCAAATAGATTTTCCATCTGTTGCAACAAATGTTTCAACTGTTGGCATAAAGCAAACCAGTAGCAAGACTGTTTTGATCTCCCCTAATATGTTGTTCATATGTTTTAATAGATGGTGCATTTGTCGTTACAGATGGTTCAAATATTACAACTGATGGGTTATCTGTTGAAATATTTTTTTGTGTGGCGTATAAGAATTTATTGAATTTTGTCTTACCTTTTTTAAAAATTATGCTGACATTAGTTGTAATGCATTTTTTGTTTTTCTCTTGTTTGTAGGTAAAAGATGTCTCCCTAAAGGAAAAAAAACTGAAAGTGGATCAGTTTTTGACCACCTAACAGTAAAGGCTAGAGTATAGATGAATTTGGTGGAACTTCCTGAATAATCTCAGTCAGGAAAAAGTGAAGCTGAGAAAAGTTATGAAACCAATATTGAGGGAGGTGGAGAAGGGTATGTAGAGGCTGGTGAGGAAAATAAAAGTGAGGAGGAAGAAGAAAAATATATACAAGAAAAGGAGGAAGTAGAAAGTGAGAAATATGATGATGATCAACATGATGATAATGCATCACCAACGGGGCATGAATTAAGATCGAAATCCCAGCATGAACATGTCAAAACTATTAGTATTGACAGGTATCAAGTTGAGATGCCGATAGATAACCTGCAGAACTAACTGGTGATTTTGTAGTTAAATCTCAGTTGGGGAAACCCTTTGATTAATTTAGGAATATTATGAAGAAGGAAAAACTTGAGGAATTTTTTAAGAAGAGATGATTTGAACACTTTCTTGAGTTGCCTGAGGACAACAATGCCCGTTTCTAAATGAGCATGGCATATGGTCTTCTCAAGTGCAGGATCAAGTACGTGGAGGATGATAAAATTTGAAGGAGTGGGGCAAAAAAATGGATGAAATCTAAATCAACTACTGTGGAATGCCATTTTGTTTTGGCATGAAAGAGTTTGCCATAGTGACAGGCTTGAGATGCGATCGTCCAAAAGAACCTCTCATCAAGGAAACACCCCGCAAAAGTCAAAGGCAAGCTGGACAACTAAACCACCACCATCAAATAAAGGTAAGGCATTATCCAAGAAACCACCCCCCAAATCGACAAACGCAATGAAAAATAGATGGGTTGTTGGACATTGTTGGACTGGCTACAAAGCCATGATGTTGTTAGAAGATCTCAAGGATAAAGCCATATCAAAGAAGTAAAAGAAGCAATTGTGCTTAGTTTGGTTTTCCCATTCCGTTATATTGGCAAGAGACGTCTACGAAGTCATAGAAGAAGATTTGTTGGAGCTTGCGGAGGATTTTGAGAAATTTAATAAATATCCCTGGGGATATGACAGCTATAAGTTGACCGTCAAATATTTATTGACAAATTTATCCCCAAATATGATCTCCTTATACGACTTTCCTTGGGCTTTCATGGTAAATTTAATCACTATTTGTTTATGCTTGCATTAGTTTATAATTATATTGAATAATTATTATAAATTTTTCATGTTTTCTCCCTGTTTACATTTTTTAGGCTTGGGCATTTGCAGCCATTCCTCCCTACGAAAGCAGGTCAAGGATTACTCGGATGAGGTTTCTCATCCAAGGATCCTTAGGTGGTAGACTGCAAAGAGCAACATAAGAATTAAGGAGGTTGATATCTTAAACCCTACGGATGATGCAGTAAGTCTTCTTTTAAGTAAAATAATTTGACTCAAAGAAAGATATTGAAACAAATGATTCATATGTTGCAACAGATTGGTAATCTGTTGCAATTTATCTTAATAAATTACCCGTATAGTGAAACAGATTGGTAATCTGTTACGACAGATGATCATTTCTCGCAATAGATTACTCATCTGTTGCTTTGATTCTCTGAACCTGAATTAACAGATTATCCATCTACTACAACTTATGCAACAGATAGATAATCTGATGCAACAGATGGTTAATATGTTTCCATATATGAATCATTTGTTGCAGCATAAAGATCATCTGTTGCATAAGTTGTCTGTGATAACATATTACCCAATTGACTATAAATTGTTATTTGATTTAAATGTATCTACCTTTTTTTAGGTTGTGCATCCATGGATCGTGCCTACTGAGCAGGAGTTGAGAATGACTTTTTTTTATTACTATAGGTCTTGTTGATACAATAACAGACCCAACGGTGGAGTTAATAAAGAAGAAATTGGCCGGAGCATCATCCATAAGAAGAGAAATTAGGCAAGGTCAGCCTAATGTTGAGGCTCTTTATGACCAACCCGTTGCAATAGATATGGGTGCTATATCTGTAGGTGTTTCTGGTGGAGTTGTTGACGTTGGTTGTAGCCATACTGATGTTGATGCTGTTTCCAGTCATGATGATGAACATATTAATGTTCAAGAAAAAATAAATATGTTTGAAATCACCCCTTACACTGGTCTCTCTCACCTTTACACTAGTCCCTCTCACCCTTACAGTGGTCCCTCTCACCTCCTTCACCCTCATGTTCTCATTGGAAATGCAAAGAGTGCTTGGACAGTCAGGAAAAATTCTTCAAAAAATAGATGCTCTGGCTAATGCTGTCCAGGAATTAAAATTCAAGAGGGGTGTCATGCCATCCAAAAAGATGAGTGATCCATACACTCCTATAGTGGAGGTTAGGAAGAAGAAAAAAACAATAAGACATGTACTCTCAATTATGAAACCAAAAAAAATTTTCAACTGCTCCTCCAAAAGTTGTTAAAGTTCAGGGACCATTGAAGAAGGTGGACATATCCGCGGAACTTCACGCCAAATAGAAGGTTGTTCAGAGAAAGACCATAAATTCCAAGCAACGCGCAAAAACCTTTCCCCCTCAAAACTTTAAGAAGATGACAGATATGGACGTGTGGTACGTGGAAACGACAAGTTTACTTTTCCTAACTTAGCCTTCTAATCTACTCCATGTAAAAAAAGCTACACAACAGATGTGTCATCTATTGGAACAATAGTGTATTCTAGTGCAACTGGTGGTGGTTCTGTTACAACAAATTACCCATCTGTTGCATAAATTGCATTATATGGGTAATTTGTTAATAGATTCAGAGAGCCTTGTGCAACAGATGGTCCATCCATTGTATCTTTCCACTTTGTTTTTCTTTTTAATATTACTAACCTATTTAAAAACTGTCTTCTTATATCACAGTATGTTGACGAAATTCTCTGCCCCATAAGGGGCAGACAATTAGTGTACCCGGATGCTTATGATGATGGCGATAGGATAATGGACCTTAACTTCTACAATAATTTCAAGGATAGGTACGATGAACTCATTGAGCTAGTGTCAACTCTCGGTGGCACGATATTTGATTCGTTAGTTTCTAGGTTAAAATGGGATGAAGATATGATTAATTATGTTAAAGGGAAGAGGCCATATCCACATGACAAGGACTAGAACAAAGCAAAAAAAAATTCCTGCATTCATGAACGTGGAGGTAAAACATTTTCTGGTTCTTGAGATACTACTCGAGGAGGGAAGGATGAAGGTTTATGACTGCATCTTACCGTTCTTCAATGAGGCTGATTTTTTTACCAAGATGCAACCACTATTAGCTATGTTCCCCAACTTGTTGAGGAAGAGTAAACTAATGAATCATTTGCCAGTAAAAGTATTGAAGCAAACATGGGATTTTGAAGGTCGAAACAAGGACAAAGACCTTCTAAAAAATGAAACCGGTGCCATATGCGGGTCATACACGCTTATACACATTGAATATTTGTTAACCGATATAGAAATGTCCAACCCAATGACCTTTCTGTGGGACAATAGTGTGGCTTGGATGCAAGAGGTCTGGGCTTATGGGGTACTAACTAAATGCTTGGAGCCTGTGTATAAAATAGAAGATGTACAAACACAAACACCATAAAATATTTTATTTCATGACAATTTTTTATATTTGATGAAAATTGAATTTTTTATAATGCAACAGATTGTCTATCAATTGTAACAGATAGTCTATCTATTCTGACAGATAGTTTATCTATTGCAATAGGTTGGTCATCTGTTGCATTATGAAGATGTTTATATCTAAGTCTATCTGTTGCAATAGATAGGTCATCTGTTGGAACAAATCAAAATAGTAGGAAGACTTGTTTGATAATTTCCAATAGATGACCTACATGTTGCAACATGATAGTGCCCAAGCACATATGCAAGTGTACATAGTCTTATCAAGTAGTAAAGTGGCCTTCAATAAAGTTGAATATCGATCCCATATGGACTTGGTTTCGCCAACTATCCAATTCTAGTTTAACAAATTGAGAAGAGTAACAAATAAAATTTTAGAGTTGTAAACTAAAAATAAACTAAACTAATGTGGAAAATTTATGACTTTGGAAAATCAACGGATTAAAGCCCAGGGTTAAGGCTTACGAACAATCATACTATGTTATTGAATTTCATACGTTAGTTTGCTTATCTGACTTTGATTGCATGATAATGGTCTCCCTACCCCTAATCATTTACCTAATATGGATATTACAACTACAATGTTGAGCGGGTATGTAATAATCCAATTAAGTTATTAAAGCTATAATCCTACATTTGAATCAAGTAAGTCTTCTAGGTACATCCCTGTCCTAGATGCTAATTCAAAATCCTTATTTCATAAAAGACTACAAACCTTACCTTGCTTGTCCCCATGTTATATCTTTCTATTCCCCATCCCGATATCACAAGGTCGACAATAAATATATTCTAAGGGTAGCTAATCCTTAAAATTGTTAAAACAAGGATAAACAAACAAACACAATGATAAGCAAATCAACAAACTTAATTCAAAACGAGAATATTCATGATCTTAGCCTTAACCTCGGAAAGAGGGTTTACCCTTTAATGGAAATATTTATCATCCAATCCCTTGGAGTGATGATACAAACCATAAACAAACTAAATTAAAGAATTATAAAACCTAAAAAGAAGTTGTGGTAGCCTCCAATGATATCCAAGTCGATCTAGGGTGTTCCAAGATGTCCTAAGATGATTAAAACGTGATTTAACATGTTATATTTATAGTAGACGAGTCATAAACCCATTGGGATTTGATTTCCAAGTAATAATTCTTCAGCAAGGAACTTTTTTTCCTTCTTGATGGCCACCGCGTTGCGGTGACATGCCAATTCACAATTGTCAAAATCTGTCAAAATCCAGTATCTCATCGCGATTACACCGCATTGCGGTGCCTCCTTCACCGCTATTACCACCGCGATGCGGTGAGACACCATTTTGGGCCCCTTCTTAATCCAGTGATAGGTCGTATTCTCCAATAGGACTCCCTATGCGCCTGCACTCGCCCAATATATTTTAGGTGTCTAAAATCACTTCAAGTTGTGTATTGTGCTTCCGTGATCCATTCCAAGCCTTTTTGAGTTGTTTCCACTTGATTTGAAGATTGTATATCCTTCTTATTTCATCATAGTATATTCAAAAAGAATCCTATAGAATCAATCACAACAATTTAGAGCTCAAAACAACACAACATCCTCAATGGTGAACTAGAAACAAGGAGCTAAGCATAGACTAAATTCAATTTGATCTTAAGCTTATTGTTTTGACTCTTGTATTGATACAATTGACCCTTGAACATTATAACTAAGTTTTTTAACATATAAATACATAATAAAAACCTTAGTAACTCATCAAAATACATTATAACTCAACATGATAGACTACACAAACACATAGCTCAAGCTAGTCACACTAGTTTTCTCGGTGGAATTCTAAATGATCAATTTGAACCAAAACTCATGTGAAAACACCATTAAATTATGTAAACACATACTTGTACATTTATATGCATATTTATATCATTATCAACACATAAATCACATGAATTATCCTCAAAACAAGGCAAAAAGGGCTAGAATAGTAGAGCTAGAATGCATAAATACACCCAACATCACCACCCTGCACTTATAGCCTTGTCCGTCCTCGAACAATTCTTCACTTTAAGCATCAAGAGATGAAGAGACTCCACACTTCTATTAAATGAAAGAAACTCAAGATAACACTACAATGACTACACAGAATGCAAGTTTACAACACTAAGCATGTTATACACAATTGAAAGATCAAGAATCCTACTTCCCAAACATCCTAGCCTCAAGAATGGACTCCACAAGTGGCATACTCATGCATATTACTCAATTAAAGACATCATACAATTAACCCACATTCATCAAATATGTTTCCCTCACCACAAGAGAGTTACCCATAATCACTCATAATAATGCAAATTATCTCAATGGGTATACAAATTAAGTTACTCTCACTCTAAAAAAGAATTCACAAATTACACACAATTAACCATAGGTTTTACCTTAGTGACATACTCCACTAATATTATAATGTGAAATTTAGAATCAAATAGGTCTTTTCTGGGTTGCAATGTAGGCTAAGGAACGAGTAGGAACTAGTTTGGCCAAGAATAACGACTATCTTTCCTAAGCGCTTTAATACATCACAATTTTCACATAAAACCACCTTCAACAACCTATTCACACCTTTTCCATCTACCCACATTTTTTTGTTTTGACCTATCTCTTTTAAGCATTTTTACAAACACATGGTGGGCGTATTGTCTATTCCTCAAGATTCATTTTTTTTTCTTTTTCACAACCATGGGAATATTTCTAACACTATTTACATCACTCCCAACCACCAAACATTAAATATAAACACTAATAACTATTACCTTGGGCCATCAATTCACCTTCCTCCTACTTCTTGTATTTCACACTTCTTACTCCATTATTTTTCATTAAGCACTTAGGAACTTTTTGGATCAAATTATGGTCTATCAAATAAGGGTATTAGGCTACATATGAGGCTACCAAATAAATGGCTAAAGGTTTAATGGGGTTTTACTAGGATAATGCACAAAGGGTAGGACAATAGAAGGTATAAAACAAGACTATCAAAGAAATGCCTAAATCATCTCCTAAACCCGCACTCTTTATTTTGCTTTACACACACACCGGGCAAGTTTTAGACATCATATGCAACAAGGAATCTACAAATACCTCACACGCACATGGCACATGGTCAACTCAATAGGATCATCATAGACTCCCAACCAAACAATATCATAAATTCAAAATTAAGCCAACAGATACTAGAGTCACAAATATGAGCCTAGGAGTCTCAAGAATAGAAATTCATTCAATCAACATGCTTTTACAAACAAATCCACTTGCATCATGCAATCAAAAATAGCACCAACAAGAATATCTCCCACAAAATTTTTTAAATTGAGCCAAAATTTGAAAATTTCCCCACCCTACACTTAAAAATCTACTTTGTCCCCAAAGTGTACTTAAAAGTAAGAGATAGAAATACTTCCCGAGGCCTCTAGGCCTAGCTAGTAGCATCTTTACATATAAAGAAGATCCATGGGACCCCACCCTCAGTCTTTGTCATGCTCCTTAGCTTATGTTTATGGTACTCAGACTTTCCATCAACCTGTGACTCAACCAAAAACAAAAACTACGTGAAGTAAAAACTAAAAATACTAAAAAATAAAACATACCTATTTAACTTGGGTTGCCTCCTAAGAAGCGGCTAATTTAGTGTCGTGGCACGACCCAATTAACTTTTTCCTCCACCTCGAGGATATAAATTTCACCCCCAACTTCGCATCCATCTTTTTGCCTTGCTTATAGGGTGGTGGTACAAAGCTTAAGAAACCGAGTAATGGATAATGCATAGTAAACCACTCGGCATTAAGGTGAGGTGAGTTTTTATGTTGCTTATCCGGTGTAAAATCAAGAATATAAGATTTTTGTTCCTCATCTTCACACTCTTTCATTGTTTTAAATGATTCCACAGACAAGACATCATCTAAACATAATGTATAAAATTGTTTTGAGTGAGGCCCAACCAATCTCACTTTAAAATTTACACTATCCTCAACACCTTCACTCATATTCACCTTCTCAATTTAGTCTCAAGAAAAAGATGACAACTGAATATCTGCGATTCATATGGTGGTGGTGGCATCTTTTTAACCTTTTCAATAATTTTAGTTTTCGAGTACTTAGACTTCCTCAAATTGTCAGCAACTTTGTCTTCAATAGGTTGGTAAGTCAACTTTACATCTACCTATTTAATTGTCTTTGGAGGTTCTTCATTGATCTCTATTCCATTTCTCAAAGTGACTGCAATTACTTGTTCATTGTCACTTGGAAAATCACCTTGAGGTCTGGTATATGTACCTGCTGCACTTACCCAATCTACATTGCCAAGTACTTCATGACAATTTGCTGACGCTCTAAAATTTCCCCATTACTCTTTATATCAACTAACATTTGTGCTTGATCAGCTAGAATTTGTTTTAACATCTCATCCAAATTGCTTGTTTGAAATGGGGCCTGGTTATTCTGAACCCGTGGCTGTTGAAACTGTTGCTGCTGATTGTAGGCATTCACAAAGTATTTCCTTTGATCACAACCTAAAAACATTATTTAATCTAGGTTGACGACACACATATCTATAGAATGACCGCTATTGCCATAAATCATACACCATATAAAATTGTCATCAATCGAAAACCATCTATCCCAGGCTGATATCTCCAGAAGTGTGATAAAAAAATAAAAGAAACTAAAAAAAAAGAAAACTAAAAAAAACTAAACTATTTATAACACAATGTAGCTAAACTAAAAAATAAGATAGTTTCCAATTTACAAGTCCCCAACCACGGCGCCAAAAAATTAACAGCGCACAAGTGCACACGCAAGTGTACGTGGTCTTATCAAGTAGTAAAGTGGCCTTCAAGAAAGCCGAATATCGATCCCATAGGGACTTGGTTTTGCCAACTATCCAATTCTAGTTTAACAAATTGAGAAGAGTAACAAATAACGATTAAGAGTTGTAAACTAAAAATAAACTAAACTAATGCGGAAAAGTAATAGCTTTGGAAAATCAATGGATAGAAGCCCAGGGTTAAGCCTTACGAACAATCATACTATGTTATTGAATTTTATTCGTCAGTTTGCTTATCTTAGTTGTTTACTGGTAGGGTTAATTGTATGATAATGGTCTCCCGACCTCTAATCGATTACTTGATATTGATATTACAATTACATTGTTGAGCAGGGATGTAATAATCCAATTAAGTTATTAAAGCTATCATCCTACGTTTAAATCAAGTAAGGCTTCTAGGTACATCCCTGTCCTAGATGCTAATTCAAAATTCTTATTTCATAAAAGACTACGAACCTTACCTTGCTTGTTGATAACGCTCAAATTACACTTCTCTTACAAGAGAGTAAGCGGTCGTTGTCAAATATATAACCCAACTAGGTTGGGGTCGAATCCCACAGGGAATATGGTGCTAATTAAGTTGTATGCAGATTATTTGACTTTTAATCGTTTATTTTTCTAAAACAAAAAGGGGGGATTTGATTTAGTTTGCAAATTAATGGTTTCAGTTTAACAAAATGAAAAACGTGTAGTAGTATTCAAATTCAGAGAAATAGCAAGCTAGGGTTATGTCCACCTTGTAGTTCTCAATGCTTTCTAACTATGGGCTTTACGAATTCATACATGCATCGTGCTTACAGAGAAACATATTGTATTTAATAACATAATCCAAGTTTTTCTCAACCATCAAGGACTAATTCACTTTAGTTCTCTCGAATCAAAAGCATTTACCAAAAACAATACGAAATCTCCAAGTAGTTAATCCTGCTAAGGCATTAACTTATGAAATAGGGGTTGGTAATCCTATTTTCTTGTCACTACTCTCTTTTCCAAACATCAACCTTTCTTTCGAACAAGTTGCGTTTTAAGGCATATCCTCTATGTTTGCAACCATGAGAATTCAAGATAAGCGAAGAGAGTATGATGTAAACTAATCAATGCATAATGAATTCAAAACCCAAAGTGATAGATTGTATGCTACAAGGCTTCCATAACCCTAACTAATAAACTTAGCTACTCATGAATAAATGAAAAAAATCATAAATATATTCATCATACCAAAAACTAGAAGAAAATCTTGGTGTGTGAATCGTGAAAACAAAAGAGAAACGTTTTTCTCTCTCCACCCTAAGCCGCTATTCTCCTCTCTCTGAATAATACAGAATAATTCAATAATGAATAAAAATTCAGCATTTAACCCTTTTAATAATCTTTTCTCTCATAATTTCCTTTTAGGTCCCTGAACTAATTATAAATGACAAACTAGTCTTGGACATAGTTTCTAGGTGCCACATTTGGTCCAGATTGTAGTTTCTAGGCGCCACATTTGGTCCAGGTTGCTACTCTCTCTTGTGTCATATGTCATCCGCATTCCATAGTCCCATAATGTCTTCATCTACCTCATTAATACCTGAAATTATGCTAATCACATCGGTTAGCTCAATTACATAGAAGTAGAGTAAAAACATAGGAAACTAGGTACTTTGTTCTCTAAACATAGCTAAAATATGGATTATGGTGCTTAGGCGTATAAATACACCCAAGATTACCATCCCACACTTAAATCTTTGTTCATCCTCGAACAACATATCTATTTATACATACTACACAAGCCTTAGCACCCACAAAGGAAGACAAGATGCTCAAATAGGCTCACACAACAATTATGAACAAGAAGTAGATTTAGGAATCATTACTAGAGACAACCTACCCTCAAGAATAGACTCATTAAGTTGGCAATTTCATGCATATCATTTAAGCATAGAAATCATATAAATTACCCAACCTTCATCAACCATGTGCCCTCACAACAAGAAAGTTACCCATAATCACTCACAATCATGCAATTTCTAACAAAATGGGTACAAGAATAAAGTTGCGCTCACTCTCACAAGGAATTCTCAAATTACAACTGATGACCATATGCTTGCCCTTAGTGTAATACTCCACTAATATTAGAATGCTAAGATTAGGATCATATAGGTCTTTTACGGGTTGTAATGCAGGCTAAAGGATGGGTAGGAACTATTTTGGCTAGAAATAGTGACTATCTTCCCTAAGCGCTTTAATACACTACATTATGCAATTAAGACCAATATCTAACAACCAATTTCCACTTCTGCTATCTTCACATATTTGCTTTTCACCCCAACTTATTAAGCTTAATTAATAACACTATGGTGGGAGTATGCAACCCTTTCAAATATTTTTTTTTTGCACCCTTTTCATGTTACGCACCCCTATAATAGCCACCCTCAACTTAAGCGATTTGCCTTAGTTGAGGTGCATAATTTCCAAGAAGGACCAGGGTCAAAACGGGTTCATTGTAACATGTCCGAGATAAAATTTGGAACTTTGTTAACAATTTTCGCTACTCCCAACCACATCAATTTCACACGCCAATAACTAGACTTTGGGGCATCAATTTCACCTTTTTTCTCTAATTGTCAAACTCCTAACTCATATTGATTTTACATTAAAACGCTTAGGAGCTTTTTGGATCAAATTACGGTCTATTAAAGAACGGATTAGGATACATATGAGGCTAACAAAAGAACAAGCTAAAGGCTCAACGGGGTTAGCTAAGATAATGTACACAAGTAGGTCAAAAGAATGTATGAACAATGGCTATCAAAGAAATGTCTAAATTATCTCCTAAACTCACAATCTTTATTTCGCTTTGCACACACACCAGGCAAGTTCTAGCATCAGTTGCAATAAGGAATATACAACAGTCTTACACACTCATGGCACATGGTCAACTCAATTAGGAGCATTATAGATTCTCAACCTAACAGTTACATGAATTCAAATAAAACCAACAATCACAACAAGAGTCATAACTCGAGCCTAGGTGTTTCAAACATAATGATCCATCACATACTTATGTTATAATGTCATGTGATCCACAAGAATAGCTACATGCAATTAAATGACTAATTTTCTCTTAAGACGGTAGTCATCCATCCATCATCAAGAAAAGCACCTAATTATGACTAAATAACTAACAAAATGAAATAAACAAAATAACTAATCCTATCAAGAAGTATACTAAGGATAAGGTCCTACTTTCTTACAAAACAAGTAGCAAAGTACCCAGCCACCCCACACTTAAGCTCAGCACTGTCCCCAGTGCAAATAACAAGATAAAGAACCTGGCTACTAGTACTTCTCACCCACATTAGGAGTCATGCCACCTGCATGGAGATCATCATTGGAACCATTTTTCCTGTACTCATCACATCACCCATATCATCTATGTCAGTCACACATAATCAAATTAACTTTAATTAAGAGGGAGATAGTGAATTCACCACCCCGTACTTAATTTGTTAGTATAAACCAATTAAGTATTTTTATCGGGTACTCAGACTTCACCGACATACACTTTGACATGGTGCATCAACATTAGTCACAATACAATTCATTCACTTTAATTCCCCCAATTCTATTTCAATGAAGAACTTTTTGAACAGGATCATGCTTTACACTTTCAACCATATCAAGATATACAAAACGCCATCACTTTCACAACATCACCATGGCAAGAATTTAATTCATAATCCTTAATAAATCACTTAGCTATAACATAGATTCACAATAACTAATAATTAAGAAAGTAAAACTTACCTTAAAGATAAAAGTTTCGTGAAAGAAAAGGAAAATTCTTGAGATAGTTAATGTTGAAAGACAAAAAGAACGGTGAGAGAAATCTTATGCAGGTTAGGGGTGAAATAAGGATAACTTTGGGCATTCATGGTGTGGATTCTATTAAAGGGTGAGATTTGGGTCAAGTTGATCCAATAAAAAATGGATTATTAGGCAAAACTTACACTGATAGGCGGCGCCCATGAAATCGCCTAATCATAAGTAGGC